>CM070480.1:1988528-2000708 GCA_036324585.1 Champsocephalus esox | reverse complement strand
TGCCTTTTTGATTTGAACACGATCCGTGTATCCATCACTTCCTGGTCTTCTCTAAGGCTGGAGCCACACGAGGACGATAACGCAAACGGACCGCAATCGTTATCAAAAAAGTCTTCCGTCCAGAAACGTGTCCGTTTGGAGACTGCTCCAAAGTGCTGGAGACGCTGTAGTAAATATGCCAGGCCTGTAAGTGGCGCTGTAGTCCTGCAAAACAAACAACAAAAGCAGCGAAGAAGACTTCCCGCGCATGGTTGCCATGGTTGCCCTTCTGTTTATTCTCCGCTCTGGCTCTTGTTCTCCCCCCCCGAGGCGAGCGTGTGCTCCCGCTGTAATTCTCTCCGGTTTGCCACCAGCAGATGACTCTTCCCAGGGACGAGGCGACCGCGCAGCAGAGTCCCGTTAAAGTCCGTTAAAGTTTAAATCTTCCGGACAAAATTAGAAAGGTGCCGGTCAGAGGTCTTCTTTGTTACTTATTGAACTTTAAAACAAATGATATCATAATATAATAGTAATAAGCGGAGCCTCTCTTTTCCTCCCCCTCTCCTGAGAGCCCAGCAGCTGATCTCTGAGCAGGAGAGCCGGGGCTATTGCTTCATCGTATCAAGACATGATCGTATCGGCGTACACACGGAGCCGTTTGCCCCCCCAGAGCGTTTCGTTTGCGGATCTACCCACCTCGGGACCCGTTATCGATTTCTGCCTTTCCGTGTCGGCCTCGTGTGGCCGAACCGTCGATCTGATAGAGAACTGTAGCAGATACGACCGTTATCGTCCTCGCGTGGCCGGGGCTTAAAGAAGAGGGACCAATGGAAACGTTGTCATGTTGCCGTTGGTCACCATGGAAACATTCATTAGCTAACAATGACATTATGGTTCTATTGATATAAAGGGAGGTCAGGTACTCTTTAAAGCAGCTGCTAGCTATGGGGACTTTTTACTTAAAGTGGACCTATCATGCTATATTTGAAAAATATATTGTAGGGCTATACCGATATAAAACACGTCTGTGAAGCCCTGTTAGAGAAACGCAGATTTTGGGTCCTTAGCTTGAAAAGAATAAATAAGAGGAGGCGGAGCTAATGCCTGATCAGAATTCTACCGGAGATAAAGTTAAATCCGGTTGTGATAAAACGTCATGCTGTTTAAACCACGTCAAGGATTCTCTCTGAAACACTGTGGAGCTCAAATACTTTTCTCTTGTGGGTTTATCACGAGGTGAATTATTTTTTATTTCCTGCTTTTTAAACACGTGCTCTCCAGTGCAGCTTAGCTCTGAGTGTTAGCGAGGCTTGCTAATGTAAACCCTCTGTAATGGTCACACATGTTCATGCACACAGTGAAATGTTTTCTTCTACTTTAACTCAAGATCTGAGTACTTCTAGTAATACTTTGTCCTCCTCCTCATCTGAAGGTAATCGATAAGCCGGTTCGAGGAGGTGCTTCTGGAAGGAATCACACGGTCGGGGGTCGGCAGAACATCCCGTCCCGAAACCGAATCATCGGGAAGAAAGCCGAGGGTCCTTACCGGCCCTTCCATTCCCCACTGAAGATGCTGGGCTTCCCCATGTACGGGAAGCCGTTTGGGCTCCAGTGTGGAGGACCAGTGACCTTCAGCTCTGCCCAGTATAACTCCGCCCCCTCCCAGCATAACTCCTCCCCCTCCCCGTGTAACCCCTCCCCCTCCCAGCATAACTCCTCCCCCTCCAGTTCAGAAGGAAAATCCACAACAGGAGTCTCTCTCCCTCCCTCCAGCGAAGCTCCAGAGTCCAGTAACCCTGGTAAATAACTTTCTTTGTTTTCTAGCTTCTTCAATCAATCAATACAAAATAACAGTCACTTCAATATCTTTGGGAAATGTACATTAGTGCAAGATTGTCCATAGTTACTAGCATCCTCACTGGCATCCTTACTCGCATCCTCACTGGCATCTTTACTGGCATCCTTATTGGCATCCTCATTGGCATCCTCACTGGCATCCTCATTGTTATCCTTACTGGCATCCTCATTGGCATCCTCACTGGCATCCTCACCGGCATCCTCATTGTTATCCTTACTGGCATCCTTATTGGCATCCTCATTGTTATCCTTACTGGCATCCTCATTGGCATCCTCACCGGCATCCTTATTGGCATCCTCACTGGCATCCTCATTGGCATCCTTACTGGCATCCTTACTGGCATCCTTACTGTCATCCTTACTGGCATCCTCACTGGCAACCTCATTGGCATCCTTACTGGCATCCTTACTGGCATCCTTACTGGCATCCTTACTGGCATCCTCACTGGCAACCTCATTGGCAACCTCATTGGCATCCTTACTGGCATCCTACTGACATCCTCTGCACCTCATGGCATCCTTACTGGCATCCTTACTGGCATCCTCACTGGCATCCTTACTGGCACCCTTATCACTAATGTACATTTCCCAAAGATATTGAAGTGACTGTTATTTTGCATATATTGATTGTTGTGCTTTTATGTAGGTCTTAATGTCTGCATATGTATACATGTGTCTGTTGGTTGTGTATATATAGGGTACATACATATTTTTATATATATTTGTATTTTTGTGTTCTGGATTGCGGGCAACGGTATTTCGATCTCTCTGTCTGTACACACAAACTGAAAGATTGACAATAAAGTTGACTTTGACTTCAAAGATTCAAAGGTGTTATCGTCAGATGCTCAGCGGCTGCAGTGTAGAAATGGCCATGACATTCTTCTGACCTGAGCTCCTCCAACGATGCAACATAGAATAAAATACAAATAACAAATAGTGCAAGAAGTCTATATCCATGTAAATAGAATATGATATGTACAAGAACGGAATATGAAATTAAATAATGTACATTAAAACAAAATGAAATACGGTTTATTGCGGTGATAACTGTTTAAATAAATAAGTATAACGGTGTTCATGTTTGCACCAAATACACGAAGAAAATGTTCTCTTGGCAATAACCCTGTTTGTGTTTCTGATTCTGAAGTTGGAGCCTCGTCGTCTTCCTCGGTGAAAGACCAGGACGAGGACGAGACCCCGAAAGGTTGAACAACCCCATTTCACACTTTACCGACGATATCTCTTTCATACTGTGAAAAACTCAGAATTCTGAATAAATATTGTCTCTATTTTTAAATTGTCTTTAAAACAGTGTTTCAAAATGGCTTTTAAAAAAGGACAATGTTCTGCTCCTCGCTTTACAATCAACAGAAAAGTGAGAATTCTGAGATTGGATTAAAAAGTCAGAATTTTAGAAACGGATAATAATTTTTAGTTTTTCAGAAAAAAATGAATTCTGAGATTTTCTGAAAAAGTCAGAATCTTTCTCGATTTATTTTTAAATTGTTACAAAAGTCCTTAAAATAGTTTTAAAAATAGCTTTTCTAATAAATACTATTTGTTGCCCCTTTCATAAAATACCCAAAACGTTTTCTTGTTTCCGTCTTTAACACTTTTTACACCAAATCAAATTCCTCTTGTGTCAACCTACATCAAATTCTTACTCCATTTCACACTATACAACAATATCTCTTTAATACTGCGAATCCTGCAAACTATTCGGAAACACATCATTCAGGATGTTCAGGAAAATATTTTGAGCATTTTTTCCGAAATCTAAAGATTTTTCTAAAAAATATTAAAAATGTTGAGATTTTCAGAAATATTTTTGAATTCTGAGTTTTTTTTTAAAAATGCATACTTTTTACGATTTCGAGAAAAAGTCATAATGTAAAGATTATCTGAAAGAAATCCATAATGTTGAGCCAAAAAAAATAGCTTATATAATAGTCCTATTTTGTGTCTTTGTTTCCACCATTAACGCCAAAGCAAATTCCTCTTATGTGTCAACATAGCAATACAACTGATTCTGATTCTCATGAAGGCAGGAAACGCCAGCTGCCCGACGACCAGAGCCCCGGCAACCAGACCCCTGCAGAACCCCAAATAGCGGAGGGAAACCCCAACTGGCACCCTGAGATGGCGCCCGGCTGTAAAGACGTGGTGGTCACTGACGTCACCTCCAACCTCCTCACCGTCACCATTAAAGAGTTCCCCTCCCAAAACACCGCCCAGTCCGAAGACCCCGAGACATAGGAGAGCACATGTTCTGAAGGAAAACGTACCGAGACCCGGAAAGTCTGTTTGCAGCTAATTTAAGATGAGACTTTATTCATCCCGAAGGAAATTGTTTTGCCAGAGTTACAAAAATACAATAATCACAGCAATATGCCCTGTGGCGGCCTAAACCCCTAAACCCCCAAAACCCCTAAAACCCCTAAACCCCCAAAACACTCCAGAAGCCATTTTGTAACTATTGTCCACATAAGCTATAATGCTAATTAACACAACTTGTGCTAATTGTACACAAATCCGGCAGTTCCTATGTTCTGGAGACGCTACGATGGGTACGATCGTAACACTCTACGGGCTGCAGGCAGACTCTAAAGGGACATGGACAAAAGAAAAACCAGTTATTTTCTCGAGTCACAGATACTGAGAGAATCACGGACATGAATTCATAGATCGATGCAGGCTGGTTTACTCTCGCTCTCTGTTTAGCAGATGTATGCTGAGTGTTAATACCTCGTGTGATATATGTGACAATATGAGTGATATATCGATTGTCCAAGTGCTTAAACAAATAGCTCTGGCCGAAATGTCCTTCACGTGAAGTCCGAGTCGCAGGAAGTTGTTGCTTTCGTTGTCCATGTCCCTTTAGTACCTCGGTGCACATGCCATTTATGAAGGAGGACAGATATCAGCGTTGCCCCCCTCCCCCCTTGTCCCCTTAGGTGTGTTTAGTTTTGCAATGAACGCAATGCAAAGTAACCACACACCGCCCAGCCATTGAATAGTAAAAAGTATTTTTTTTACAAGAAGTGTATACATTTGAAAACGGGCAGCTAATACGCCCACAAATTGCCATATTTCGTCCACTTGCACACAGCACTGACTCTCTTCTGACTCGTGGGTGGCGGTGCCGTTTGTCTCCTCTCACACACACACACTGGCTTCAGGGTGTGTGTGTGCGTGAGCTTTCATCAGCCTGAAGGAAACAAAAGCCACTCTTTGACCCACAGGGTGTGAAGCCCCTTCTTCCCTTTAGTCTCACGTTGCATCCACACAGCGAGGTAACCACAACGCACTTGACTGCATCGAAAACAACCGATGTGTATGTAGTTCATGAAGGACTCCTCCTCCTCCTCTCTTGAACGCATATACATCCAGTATTTATATGCACGCACAACCTGAAAAGCTAAAACCGTAAGTTATTGCTCTCTCTCTCGCTTGCCTTGTATTCTCACGTATCCCCGCCTCCTGTCACTCGTCCGACTCTAAAAGTGAGTTTTCCGTCTTCGGGTTGGATCTGAGGTCCACGAGCTGAACGCGCTTCAGGCCGAAGCTCCAACTAGACGCAGCTAAATCAGTGTTTTATTATTCAGCGTGAACATGTGTCCATCACTTTCCTCTCCGTTGAGCTCGCTTATCAGACGTCTTTGCAAACACCCAGATAATGCCCGACATATTGGACTGACGAATCTCCACCGCTGACCCGAACAACGCCAGAAATCCCCTTTTAATACAAACTAGGATTGGGGCGGTGGTGGTGAAGTCGATAGGGACTTGGCTTGGGAACCGGAAGGTCACCAGTTCAAGACCAAGTGCTCCCGAGGTGTCCCTGAGCTCCTAACACTAGGACGGGTCGAATGCAGAGAAACCATTTCCCCACGAGGGATTAATAAAAGTCCATCTTATCTTATCTTATCTTTAGGATTCAAACCATGACACAGCAGGAATACTACGCCCTCACGCCCATTATCTCTGATAATACAGATGTATCGGCTCTTTAGGATTCATGTACGAAACGGTGTTAGGTCATTGTCTTGTGAAAATAATCCGGTGGAAAACATTCGTGGTTTTGAGATAATGCCGACAATTTTATTCTCGAGATCAGAAGTTAATTATCTTAATTAAACAGTTAGTGCGTTTTCCCGAAGAAACCAGGGAGTAGGAGTAATGGAACTTGATTTAGAGATTGATTGATATATAATCGCGTTAATTAATAAGATTTTATATATTTATTATTTTAAGATAAGTGCGAACAAACCTTGTGATCCATTGTATCAAGATGAAACAACACGGGATCATTTTCTATAGACAACACGATATTCAGGAGACATCTTGGGTGTTTCTCAATGTCGAGGAAGGATGCTCCAGAGCCACTATTTCAAGGATGCTACGTCACCCAGTGCCGTCGAAGGACTGTTCCAATGTCCAGGATCCTTGGAATTCTACCGAGGCCGGCGTCCTTCGTTGCAGGAAATGTCGAGGCTGCACGCGTGTATCCTCTGCGGTCTTAAAATCCCCACAATGCTTTGCGCACGGACCAATTTCCAAATCTTTGGCGGAAATCGCGCTCCATCTAAGGCGGGGCCTCGCGTATGACGCACACCTGTTCCCCCATTCTTCATTTTCCGAGGCTAGGAAGGATTTCTTGCCTCGCTTCTGAAGGACCTGACTCGGAGGGACTTGTCCTACCAAGGAAGCGTCCTCGACATTGAGAAACACCCCAGGAGACATCTTGTATACGGGCGTCATGTTCTCGAGATAATTGATATATCTTATGAACCACATCGCAGCCACAGAACTCGGACCCTATCTTTGCGGAAACACCCGGAGGCTACGTGTCTGTACAACGTGTCTGAGTAACTCCTGACGTCTGCATTTGGTCATCAGTTTGGATTTTTGGGGCTTTTCAAAACCTCAGAGTTTATTTGTCAGTTCTTAATGTCCTCTTTTGACCGACGTCCACGCTTCATTCAAGGATCTGCAGCACTCTCAGCAAATGTGTGAACGAAACTCACAGACTGAGCTTTCTATGATTTCCAGAAACAGAATATTTTCCTCTAAATGGATTTAAAGTATTTAGGACGTCTGGATTTGGTCATCCTTGGACACCAACTTGGATGTTTGGGTTTCTACCGGGCTTTTTAAAACCTCACGGAGCGTCCACACTACAGCTTCAAAGAGAGCTTGGAGCTGGGCGTGTCTGGAGCTTGGGGATTTTATTCAAGCAACGCGACCAACAACCAATCACATGAATCTCCCGCCCCCGACATACAAAGCAAAAACCCCGGGGATTTTATGCGAGCAATATATATATATATATTTATATATATATATATATATATATATATATAAACTCCCCAAACAGGCGAAACCCTCCCAGTTCCCCCACTGCCTCTCCACCTCCCTCCATGCTTGTTCCTCCGGTTTGTGTCCCGGTAGGTGAAGAGGGTCTGGTCATACACAACCGGGTGATTGCTACGGCGATAGTTAGTTTCTCCTCCGACTTTTTTTGAAATATAGAAATGAACGGCGGGATATCTCTCCCAGCTTAGACGCGGTTTGATTGGCTACGGCTTCAGCTGTCAGATTTTGGGAAACAGGATATGATTGGCTGGCGCTGGCTACTCCGGCGTCCCAGGCGACCAGAAGTTGAACAATGTTCAACTTCTGGTCGCCTGGGACGCCGGAGACACCTCGCTCTGCTACCCACAATTCAGTTCGGCGAAAAAGCGCGGCTACGTGACGTCACCCCGTTGAAAGTGAACGAGCAGCTTGGAGCGTTCGACGCTCTCGACGCTGTAGTGAAGACGGGCCGTCAGAGGCGTTTATTTGCCAGTGTGTGTTGTTGAAATGATCTGCTTCAGGGTGTGTCCTCTTTCTACGCTTTTTTTTTCCTTTTCAATTGTTTTACATGTGATGTCATTATAAGTGCTTGGATGGCACTGATTGGACAAAAGGAAGGATCCTTTCAATGTTGATAAATGAATTAAAAAGCTGTTTTTTTAATGCTTTTTTTCTAAATATGCAGAATAATGTTAACGTGATGCCGTGCTTGTTTGATTAGTCCAATATGGGTTTGACGAGACGGACGGGGCGTGTTTGATGTGTGATGCTGAGACGGAGACGGACTCTGGCGCATGTTGCCAGACCCTTACTGTACAGATTCGTCATGTTTCCTGTCGTTGCTCTCGGTGTGTTTCTTGTACCAGGCTTTCAATTAAAAGCTGCTCGAAAATCAGTTTCTGTTGTTTTTTTAACAATAAAATATATTTAATATTTTAGTGTCGTTTTCAAAGTTTAAAAGGGCTTAGAGAAAGATAGATAGATGGATGGAGAGATAGATAGATGGATGGATGGATGGATGGAGAGATAGATAGATGGATGGATGGAGAGATAGATGGAGAGATAGATAGATGGATAGATAGATAGATGGATGGATGGATGGATGGATGGATAGATAGATGGAGAGATGGATGGATGGATGGATAGATAGATGGAGAGATAGATAGATGGATGGAGAGATAGATAGATGGATAGAGAGATAGATAGATAGAGAGATGGATAGATAGATGGATGGATGGATAGATAGATGGAGAGATAGATGGATGGATGGATGGATGGATAGATAGATGGAGAGATAGATAGATGGATGGAGAGATAGATAGATGGATGGATGGAGAGATAGATGGAGAGATAGATAGATGGATGGAGAGATAGATAGATGGATGGATGGAGAGATAGATGGAGAGATAGATAGATGGATAGAGAGATAGATAGATAGAGAGATGGATGGATAGATAGATGGAGAGATAGATGGATGGATGGATGGATAGATAGATGGAGAGATAGATAGATGGATGGAGAGATAGATAGATGGATGGATGGAGAGATAGATGGAGAGATAGATAGATGGATAGAGAGATAGATAGATAGAGAGATGGATGGATAGATAGATGGAGAGATAGATGGATGGATGGATGGATAGATAGATGGAGAGATAGATAGATGGATGGAGAGATAGATAGATGGATGGATGGAGAGATAGATGGAGAGATGGATAGATAGATGGATGGAGAGATAGATAGATAGAGAGATGGATAGATAGATGGATGGATGGATAGATAGATGGAGAGATAGATGGATGGATGGATGGATGGATAGATAGATGGAGAGATAGATAGATGGATGGAGAGATAGATAGATGGATGGATGGAGAGATAGATGGAGAGATAGATAGATGGATAGAGAGATAGATAGATGGATAGAGATAGATAGAGAGATAGATGGATGGAGAAATAGATAGATGGATGGATGGATGGAGAGATAGATGGATGGATGGATAGATAGAGAGATAGATAGATAGATGGATGGATGGACGGATAGAGAGATAGATAGATGGAGAGATAGATAGAGGGAGAGATAGATAGATGGATGGAGAGATGGACGGATAGAGAGATAGATAGATGGAGAGATAGATAAAGGGAGAGATAGATAGAGGGAGAGATAGATGGATGGATGGAGAGATAGATGGATGGATGGATAGATAGAGAGATAGATAGATAGATGGAGAGATAGATAGATGGATAGATAGATATCATGTCTTTGTTTTAAACATTTAGTTTGTTAAAAAAGTACAATTCAGTTGCTTTTCTGTTGACTAGAGAACAACAATTGAATTGAGATAACGCCTCATTGGAAGATTTAAACATCATAGAACTAGAAATGTAAAACTGTCTTAATCCGATCCTTTATTTATATAGCACATTTCAAAGCAACACAGCTGACCTGTGCTGTACGTCAACACATATATAAAAGGCCACAACAATACATTTAGACTAAACCCTTAGCACAAAAAACTAATGTGAAAAACACGAGACAATAGAACTCTCATACATGACGCAAACACAAGGACATAGAAAACCCCAATTCAAAGGACAGGTGAGTGAAGGACAGGTGAGTGAAGGACAGGTGAGTGAAGGACAGGTGAGTAAAGGACAGGTGAAGGACAGGTGAGTGAAGGACAGGTGAGTAAAAGGCAGGTGAGTGAAGGACAGGTGAGTAAAGGACAGGTGAGTAAAGGACAGGTGAGTGAAGGACAGGTGAGTAAAAGGCAGGTGAGTGAAGGACAGGTGAGTAAAGGACAGGTGAATAAAAGACAGGTGAGTGAAGGACAGGTGAGTAAAGGACAGGTGAGTAAAGGACAGGTGAGTAAAGGACAGGTGAGTGAAGGACAGGTGGGTAAAGGACAGGTGAGTAAAGGACAGGTGAGTGAAGGACAGGTGGGTAAAGGACAGGTGAGTGAAGGACAGGTGGGTAAAGGACAGGTGAGTAAAGGACAGGTGGGTAAAGGACAGGTGAATAAAGGACAGGTGAGTAAAGGACAGGTGGGTAAAAGAAAAAGACAGGTGAGTGAAGGACAGGTGGGTAAAGGACAGGTGAATAAAAGACAGGTGAATAAAAGACAGGTGAGTGAAGGACAGGTGAGTAAAAGACAGGTGAAGGACAGGTGAGTGAAGGACAGGTGAGTAAAAGACAGGTGAAGGACAGGTGAGTAAAAGACAGGTGAGTGAAGGACAGGTGAGTGAAGGATAGGTGAAAGACAGGTGAAGGACAGGTGAGTGAAGGACAGGTGAGTAAAAGACAGGTGAAGGACAGGTGAGTAAAAGACAGGTGAGTGAAGGACAGGTGAGTGAAGGATAGGTGAAAGACAGGTGAAGGACAGGTGAGTGAAGAACAGGTGAGTAAAAGACAGGTGAAGGACAGGTGAGTAAAAGACAGGTGAGTGAAGGACAGGTGAGTGAAGGACAGGTGAGTGAAGGATAGGTGAAAGACAGGTGAAGGACAGGTGAGTGAAGAACAGGTGAGTGAAAGACGGGTGAGTGAAGGACAGGTGAGTGAAGAACAGGTGAGTGAAAGACGGGTGAGTGAAGGACAGGTGAGTGAAGGATAGGTGAGTGAAGGATAGGTGAGTGAAGGACAGGTGAGTAAAAGACAGGTGAGTGAAGGACAGGTGAGTGAAGGATACGTGAAAGACAGGTGAGTGAAGGACAGGTGAGTGAAGGATAGGTGAAAGAAAGGTGAGTGAAGAACAGGTGATTGAAGGACGGGAGAGTGAAGGCCAGGTGAGTAAAAGACAGGTGAGTGAAGGACAGGTGAGTAAAGGACAGGTGAGTAAAGGACAGGTGAGTGAAGGACAGGTGAGTAAAGGACAGGTGAGTAAAGGACAGGTGAGTAAAGGACAGGTGAGTGAAGGACAGGAGAGTGAAGGCCAGGTGAGTAAAAGACAGGTGAGTGAAGGACAGGTGAGTAAAGGACAGGTGATTAAAGGACAGGTGAGTGAAGGACAGGTGAGTAAAGGACAGGTGAGTGAAGGACAGGTGATTAAAGGACAGGTGAGTGAAGGACAGGTGAGTAAAGGACAGGTGAGTGAAGGACAGGTGAGTGAAGGACAGGTGAGTAAAGGACAGGTGAGTGAAGGACAGGTGAGCAAAAGACAGGTGAAGGACAGGTGAGTGAAGGACAGGTGAGTAAAAGACAGGTGAAGGACAGGTGAGTAAAAGACAGGTGAGTGAAGGATAGGTGAAAGACAGGTGAAGGACAGGTGAGTGAAGAACAGGTGAATGAAAGACGGGTGAGTGAAGGACAGGTGAGTGAAGGACAGGTGAGTGAATGATAGGTGAAAGACAGGTGAGTGAAGGACAGGTGAGTAAAAGACAGGTGAGTGAAGGACAGGTGAGTGAAGGATACGTGAAAGACAGGTGAGTGAAGGACAGGTGAGTGAAGGATAGGTGAAAGAAAGGTCAGGTAAAGGCCAGGTGAGTGAAGGACAGGTGAGTGAAGGCCAGGTGAGTAAAAGACAGGTGAGTGAAGGACAGGTGAGTAAAAGACAGGTGAGTGAAGGACAGGTGAGTAAAAGGCAGTTGAGTGAAGGACAGGTGAGTAAAGGACAGGTGAATAAAAGACAGGTGAGTGAAGGACAGGTGAGTGAAGGACAGGTGAATAAAAGACAGGTGAGTGAAGGACAGGTGAGTAAAGGACAGGTGAGTGAAGGACAGGTGAGTAAAAGACAGGTGAGTAAAGGACAGGTGAGTAAAAGACAGGTGAGTGAAGGATAGGTGAAAGACAGGTGAAGGACAGGTGAGTGAAGAACAGGTGAGTGAAAGACGGGTGAGTGAAGGACAGGTGAGTGAAGGACAGGTGAGTGAAGGATAGGTGAAAGACAGGTGAGTGAAGGATAGGTGAGTGAAGGACAGGTGAGTAAAAGACAGGTGAGTGAAGGACAGGTGAGTGAAGGATACGTGAAAGACAGGTGAGTGAAGGATAGGTGAG
>CM070480.1:1951028-1983528 GCA_036324585.1 Champsocephalus esox | reverse complement strand
TGCCCTCTGTCCCTCCTAAATACGGAGAAGCGTGTTGATGGACTTCCTGAAGTGTTACTTTCTGACCTTGTGTTCCGGTGCTTTCTGTCTGCGTGGTGTGTTCGGCTTGCTCTGAGCAGCATGCTGTCCTCCCACGCAGAGCGGAGGCCTCTCCCCGTCCTGCAGTCGGCTTCTCTCTTCCACTGCAGCTCTCGCTCGGCAGATGTGTTCGTGCACTCTGAAGAATGCACGATGGCACACACACACACACACACACACACACACCTCACACGTCACATGGTTACCGCGTGCCTTTGCCGCTCAGAGAGGCGGACACCAAGGATGCATCCTTCACTCACATTGAATTGTATATTTTCAAGGACAGACATAACAATAAAGACAGCGATGAAATACAAGGACATAAAACACAGAACATTCGATGTTAAAGCCCATGTGTTGTTGTTGTTGTTGTTGTTGTTGTTGTAAGAGAGTGTGTGTGGTAAGACAGTGTGTGCGGTAAGAGAGTGTGTGCGGTAAGAGAGTGTGTGCGTTAAGAGAGTGTGTGCGGTAAGAGAGTGTGTGCGGTAAGAGAGTGTGTGCGGTAAGAGAGAGTGTGCGGTAAGAGAGAGTGTGCGTTAAGAGAGTGTGTGCGTTAAGAGAGTGTGTGCGGTAAGAGAGTGTGTGCGGTAAGAGAGTGTGTGCGTTAAGAGAGAGTGTGCGTTAAGAGAGTGTGTGCGTTAAGAGAGTGTGTGCGGTAAGAGAGTGTGTGCGGTAAGAGAGTGTGTGCGTTAAGAGAAAGTGTGTGGTAAGACAGTGTGTGCGTTAAGAGAGTGTGTGCGTTAAGAGAGTGTGTGCGGTAAGACAGTGTGTGCGTTAAGAGAGTGTGTGCATTAAGAGAGTGTGTGCGGTAAGAGAGTGTGTGCGTTAAGAGTGTGTGCGTTAAGAGAGTGTGTGCGTTAAGAGAGTGTGTGCGTTAAGAGAGTGTGTGTGGTAAGACAGTGTGTGCGGTAAGACAGTGTGCGTGTTAAGAGAGTGTGTGCGGTAAGAGAGAGTGTGTGCGTTAAGAGAGTGTGTGCGTTAAGACAGTGTGTGCGTTAAGAGAGTGTGTGCGGTAAGACAGTGTGTGCGGTAAGACAGTGTGTGCGTTAAGAGAGTGTGTGCGTTAAGAGAGTGTGTGCGGTAAGACAGTGTGTGCGTTAAGACAGTGTGCGTGTTAAGAGAGTGTGTGCGGTAAGAGAGAGTGTGTGCGTTAAGAGAGTGTGTGCGTTAAGACAGTGTGTGCGTTAAGAGAGTGTGTGCGGTAAGACAGTGTGTGCGGTAAGACAGTGTGTGCGTTAAGAGAGTGTGTGCGTTAAGAGAGTGTGTGCGGTAAGACAGTGTGTGCGTTAAGACAGTGTGCGTGTTAAGAGAGTGTGTGCGTAAAGAGAGTGTGTGCGGTAAGACAGTGTGTGCGTTAAGACAGTGTGCGTGTTAAGAGAGTGTGTGCGGTAAGAGAGAGTGTGTGCGTTAAGAGAGTGTGTGCGTTAAGAGAGTGTGTGCGTTAAGACAGTGTGTGCGTTAAGAGAGTGTGTGCGGTAAGACAGTGTGTGCGTTAAGAGAGTGTGTGCGTAAAGAGAGTGTGTGCGGTCAGAGAGTGTGTGTGCACATACACACACACACACACACACACACTATATTAACACACACACACACACACTATATTAACACACACACACACTATATTAACACACACACACACACACACTATATTAACACGCACACACACACTATAGTAACACACACACACTATATTAACACACACACATACACACACACACACACACACACACACACACTATATTAACAGACACACACACAGATAGGTGCTGCTGGTAGTATGTAGTGTAATAGGCGAAAAACAAGATGAACACACACACAAACACACATCCACACCCACGCACGCACACACACGCGCGCGCACATCGATCCATCGCTTGTTTGTGCTTCTGCGCATGCTCAGACCGTCGCTCCTCCTCTCTCGTGCCCATAGTTACGCGCAGAGGAGAGCAGCTTAGCAACCCGAGGAGGAAGGAGCAGAGAGGAGATCTGCAGGAAACAGAAACGGATCCATCCGCAGAAACAGAGACCCGTCGGTGCTGCGGCGCCTGGATCCTCTGAGGAGTCCGCCAGCCAGGTCCGCGACCCAGGTCCGCTACCCAGGTCCGCTACCCAGGTCCGCGACCCAGGTCCGCTACCTAGGTTCCTTCCATAGTAACAATAATACAAAGCATTTCTATAGAGCTGTTCCTGGTGCTCAAAGACGCTTGATCCAGTTCCTCTCTCTCCATCCGGAACCAGGTCTCATTTGATCCAGTTCTCCTCTCCATCCGGAACCAGGTCTCATTTGATCCAGTTCTCCTCTCCATCCGGAACCAGGTCTCATTTGATCCAGTTCTCCTCTCCATCCGGAACCAGGTCTCATTTGATCCAGTTCTCCTCTCCATTAACACAGAGCATGAAGTTCGTGCTGGTTCTGGTGGGCGCCGGTTCCCTGGCCTTCCTCGGCGCGGTGATCTGCATCATCGCCAGTGTTTACCCCCGAAAACACGCCTCTTTCCCCGGGGACAACAGCACGCTGGGCCCGGAGGCGTTCATGGAGCCTCTGGAGCCTCTGGAGCTCACCGGATCCGACTCTTACCGCGGGGAGAACGGGCTCGGAGGCCTTGAGGTTCCCGGTCTGAACCACGTTCACCTCGGGGAGGACACCGGAGGAGGGTCCGCCAAACAGTTCAGCTTCAGCCGGTTGATCTGCACCCCGGTGCCGGTGGGGGAGTGCCGGGGAAACATGAAGGACCTGAAGAGGCAGCAGCAGTCGGACCAGGTGGGGTTACACTCCGCTACGGGTTATGGAAGAACAATCTAGTAACCTAAACATGTAGTTACAAAGTATTGATATGCTTCTTTCCATTGCCATCATTACAAAGCAGTCTCTGCGATGTGCAATATTATTATTCAATGCAAGGCTTTTATTGTCATTGACAAGTAAATACAAATAAAACAGAATATTATACAAATTGTGCAGAATAGTCTACAAGTAATTGGAATTGATCCACACAATGTACAACAACATATTTTATTCCATTCCGTTATCCGGTATATTTTACGATATTTTGCTAGTTCTCTTTCTGTGTTTTTTAATTTACTTTTAGGTACGCACCACTACATCAAGTCAAATTCCTCGTACGTGTCAACCCACCTGGTGATAAACCTGATTCTGATTATTAATAATGTTCTATAATAACGTGCAATTACGTATCTGCCACTACGTTTTTTTGCACTAGTAAATACTGTTGATATGGATGTGACCGTCTCTGTACAGTTTGACATCATGCCGCTGTGGGCATTGTGTTTCTTGTAACTTCAGGATAAATAAAGTATTATTAATATTATTATTATAAATTCTATCACAACGTAAAGTGCCTCACCGAAATAATATCAGTGTTTAATGTTTGAAAAACGAAATAATGAGTAACCTAAATATTTAGTTATGTTTCTTAAAGTAAAATGATTTATATGCGTATGTTTAAATGTAAACTGATTATATATTTTTTATGTAATTGTAATTGAATAGTTACCTTTTTTCTGTTTCTTGATTACGTAATCTTGTTACAGGTAATCCGTTAGATAACATAATAAAATATATTCTTTATTGATCCCAAATTGTGGATTATATTCGTTACAGCAAGATAAAACAAGACATAGTCCGACATTAGCCTCCTTTAGCTTAGCGGTGGAGACGTGAAGTCATGTGACCATGCTGTAGTTCCTTTACAGCCCAACATTAGCCTCCTTTAGCTTAGCGGTGGTGACGTGAAGTCATGTGACCGTGCTGTAGTTCCTTTATAGCCCAACATTAGCCTCCTTTAGCTTAGCTGTGGTGACGGGAAGTCATGTGACCGTGCTGTAGTTCCTTTATAGCCCAACATTAGCCTCCTTTAGCTTAGCGGTGGTGACGTGAAGTCATGTGACCGTGCTGTAGTTCCTTTATAGCCCGACATTAGCCGCCTTTAGCTTAGCGGTGGTGACATGAAGTCATGTGACCGTGCTGTAGTTCCTTTACAGCCCGACATTAGCCGCCTTTAGCTTAGCGGTGGAGACGGGAAGTCATATGACCGAGCTGTAGTTCCTTTATAGCACAACATTAGCCATCTTTAGCTTAGCGGTGGTGACGGGAAGTCATGTGACCGAGCTGTAGTTCCTTTAAAGCCCAACATTAGCCTCCTTTAGCTTAGCGGTGGTGACGTGAAGTCCTGTGACCGTAATGTAGTTCCTTTATAGCCCAACATTAGCCTCCTTTAGCTTAGCGGTGGTGACGTGAAGTCCTGTGACCGTAATGTAGTTCCTTTATCGCCCAACATTAGCCTCCTTTAGCTTAGCGGTGGTGACGTGAAGTCATGTGACCGAGCTGTAGTTCCTTTATAGCCCAACATTAGCCTCCTTTAGCTTAGCGGTGGTGACGTGAGGTCATGTGACCGTGCTGTAGTTCCTTTATAGCCCAACATTAGCCTCCTTTAGCTTAGCGGTGGTGACGTGAAGTCATGTGACCGTGCTGTAGTTCCTTTATAGCCCAACATTAGCCACCTTTAGCTTAGCGGTGGTGACGTGAAGTCATGTGACCGTGCTGTAGTTCCTTTACAGCCCAACATTAGCCACCTTTAGCTTAGCGGTGGAGACGGGAAGTCATGTGACCGTGCTGTAGTTCCTTTATAGCCCAACATTCGCATCCTTTAGCTTAGCGGTGGTGACATGAAGTCATGTGACCATGCTGTAGTTCCTTTATAGCACAACATTAGCATCCTTTAGCTTAGCGGTGGTGACATGAAGTCATGTGACCATGCTGTAGTCCCTTTATAGCCCGACATTAGCCTCCTTTAGCTTAGCGGTGGAGACGGGAAGTCATGTGACCGTGCTGTAGTTCCTTTATAGCCCAAGATTAGCCTCCTTTAGCTTAGCGGTGGTGACGTGAAGTCATGTGACCGTGCTGTAGTTCCTTTATAGCCCGACATTAGCCGCCTTTAGCTTAGCGGTGGTGACATGAAGTCATGTGACCGTGCTGTAGTTCCTTTACAGCCCGACATTAGCCGCCTTTAGCTTAGCGGTGGAGACGGGAAGTCATATGACCGAGCTGTAGTTCCTTTATAGCACAACATTAGCCATCTTTAGCTTAGCGGTGGTGACGTGAAGTCATGTGACCGAGCTGTAGTTCCTTTATAGCCCGACATTAGCCGCCTTTAGCTTAGCGGTGGTGACATGAAGTCATGTGACCATGCTGTAGTTCCTTTATAGCACAACATTAGCATCCTTTAGCTTAGCGGTGGTGACATGAAGTCATGTGACCATGCTGTAGTTCCTTTATAGCCCAACATTAGCCTCCTTTAGCTTAGCGGTGGTGACGTGAGGTCATGTGACCGTGCTGTAGTTCCTTTATAGCCCAACATTAGCCTCCTTTAGCTTAGCGGTGGTGACGTGAAGTCATGTGACCGTGCTGTAGTTCCTTTATAGCCCAACATTAGCCACCTTTAGCTTAGCGGTGGTGACGTGAAGTCATGTGACCGTGCTGTAGTTCCTTTACAGCCCAACATTAGCCACCTTTAGCTTAGCGGTGGAGATGGGAAGTCATGTGACCGTGCTGTAGTTCCTTTATAGCCCAACATTCGCATCCTTTAGCTTAGCGGTGGTGACATGAAGTCATGTGACCATGCTGTAGTTCCTTTATAGCACAACATTAGCATCCTTTAGCTTAGCGGTGGTGACATGAAGTCATGTGACCATGCTGTAGTTCCTTTATAGCACAACATTAGCCGCCTTTAGCTTAGCGGTGGAGACGTGAAGTCATGTGATCGTGCTGTAGTTCCTTTATAGCCCAACATTAGCCACCTTTAGCTTAGCGGTGGTGACGTGAAGTCATGTGACCGTGCTGTAGTTCCTTTATAGCCCAACATTAGCCATCTTTAGCTTAGCGGTGGTGACATGAAGTCATGTGACCGTGCTGTAGTTCCTTTACAGCCCAACATTAGCCTCCTTTAGCTTAGCGGTGGTGACGTGAAGTCATGTGACCGAGCTGTAGTTCCTTTATAGCCCAACATTAGCCTCCTTTAGCTTAGCGGTGGTGACGTGAAGTCATGTGACCGAGCTGTAGTTCCTTTATAGCCCAACATTAGCCACATTTAGCTTAGCGGTGGTGACGTGAAGTCATGTGACCGTAATGTAGTTCCTTTATAGCCCAACATTAGCCTCCTTTAGCTTAGCGGTGGTGACGTGAAGTCATGTGACCGTGCTGTAGTTCCTTTATAGCCCAACATTAGCTTCCTTTAGCTTAGCGGTGGTGACGTGAAGTCATGTGACCGTGCTGTAGTTCCTTTATCGCCCAACATTAGCCTCCTTTAGCTTAGCGGTGGTGACGTGAAGTCATGTGACCGTGCTGTAGTTCCTTTATAGCCCAACATTAGCCACCTTTAGCTTAGCGGTGGTGACGTGAAGTCATGTGACCGTGCTGTAGTTCCTTTATAGCCCAACATTAGCCACCTTTAGCTTAGCGGTGGTGACGTGAAGTCATGTGACCGTGCTGTAGTTCCTTTATAGCCCAACATTAGCCACCTTTAGCTTAGCGGTGGTGACGTGAAGTCATGTGACCGTGCTGTAGTTCCTTTATAGCCCAACATTAGCCTCCTTTAGCTTAGCGGTGGTGACGTGAAGTCATGTGACCGTGCTGTAGTTCCTTTATAGCCCAACATTAGCCACCTTTAGCTTAGCGGTGGTGACGTGAAGTCATGTGACCGAGCTGTAGTTCCTTTATAGCCCAACATTAGCCTCCTTTAGCTTAGCGGTGGTGACGTGAAGTCATGTGACCGTGCTGTAGTTCCTTTATAGCCCAACATTAGCTGCCTTTGCTAGTTATTTTATTGCTATGTGTTAGCTTTTTAACTTCTGACATATATAATCTGTTGCTCCCCCAGCCAGAGGAGGACTGGAGTTTCCTTCGCACCACAGCAGAGGATCTCCGTCAGATGGTTGTTCAGCAGAACGATCAGATCTTAATGGACCAGAGGACGATCCGCGAGCTGACGGGGAAGCTGAACGAGTGTGAGAGCGGCCTGGAGGACGAGAGGAGCGTTCCTGAGCGGAGCATCGGGGTGTGGAGCGGGAACAGGAGAGTGATGGCTGGAGACGATGTGAGTTCTTCAGCCGCCGCTCAGCTGCAGACGGCCCGAGCTGTGGAGGAACTGGCAAGGGCCATCATGGACCTGAAGGACCGCATCGAGAAGCTGGAGGTAAATACTTAGACTTAAGCATTTTTTAGTGTCTAGAAAAGCGCTATGTAAGTGTCATTATTGCATGTCGAGGTGCATAAACGAGTGTGTGTAACGGTGCGTTTCAAAGACGCTGTTGTTCAGTTGATTTACTGACCTGAGATCTGTGTAACCGCAGGGGGTTTGAATCAAACTAGAATGAGGAATGTGAAAATCAATCCAACATTCTGCATTCGACCGGGGCATGGAGAGAGATTTCTGAACTCACTGACGGACACTAAATAACCACACGTTTCAGAACGGAAGACCCTCAAAGACTCAAAGATTTAACACAACCGCAAAGAGACGCAAGCTGACTAAAATAGTGACAAAAAGTATTCAAAGCGATATTCAAAATGCCTCCACAGTAAACGAGCTAATAAAATTACACTGAGAGACAAACTGACCAATCAGAGACACGAATGATTATATGTTGCTCAACTTCCCCAAAAGGACCAAAACCCTTCATCTCACATGTTTTAAACCGTCTCCCGATTCCTCCGCCAAGATCCAGTCTCTGAATTCTCTAAAAATAAACCCTAACCATTTGAATTCTCTCTTTTCAAACTTCTACAAATTCCCCCCGCAAAAAACATAAATATTGTATTTCTCTCATTTATGAATTTTTTGTGTGAATTTCCACGACCAGAAGACCGTCAGAATAAAACCCACTTCCTCCTGAGGTCACCGGGAAATGAAACTGGAGAAATAATCCTCTTGATCTTCTTCTTCGTTGGTTTTCGATGAAGGTTCCCACCCGAAATGCTGCTTCAGTAGAAATGACCTATGAGAATAACGCGTCCTCCAGTTTCCCCCCCGCTATAAACTCTCAACCGCCGCCGCACATCTCCCGTGACTGACCCCAGGGAAATCTCCTCGCCCAGTATGTCCATGTGCTCCCAGGGTCTCTCGATCCTATCCTAACACTTTCCCATCAAAGTCATGTGTCGTCGATGTTCCTAAATATTCTTTATGTCCTCGTTCAGCGTACTCCGGAAGACAAGCATACTTCTCGCACATAAGAAGAAATACTCCTCCCTTTTCCCAAGTCCTCGTTTCCCAACTTCTCCTGCTCAACTTGCGTCCGCGGGACAATACGCAGAACGGGTCTCTAATCATTCAAAATGTAGACGCCGGTTCCATCCCAGCCGATAACAGCCGGACAAAAGCGCCTCCAGAAAGACCCCACCACAAACCTCCAGAAGTCGCTTCATCACATTTCATTCCTACACCGTAACAAATAATCCTCCACTCGATTCCCACTCTGCTCTAAAACTCCCAGAATCCTCCTTGTTGCATCCCTCCCCTCAATTCCACCACATGTTTGAACCCCTTTCTGTTCGGCCGCCTGCTCCCCGGGAAGACACGCGACAAAGCGGTCTCCCTGCGGCTGCAACTATGTCCATTTCTCTTAGATGTTCTATCGATTCGAGTGCAGGTCGTTACCACGGTAACAGGTAAGCAGGTCGTTATGCCCTGGGAGAAACCCCTCCCCCTGCTCCTCCTCCTCTCGTGCTCCACGTCTTACCTGCAGGAACACCGGCAGTGGGACTCTTTAAAGAGGCTTTCAAGGTGTCCTCCCCCCCTCTCTCCCTCTCTCCCTCTCTCCCTCTCTCCCCCCTCTCCCTCTTCTATGCTCACCTCTCTGCTGACAACTCGTGACTCAGGCCTTTCTCATGTCTTTACTGCGGCCCCATGGGAAATCTTCCACCTGCTGGTCCTCCCCCCCTCCCATAACTCCTCCTCCTCCCCCCTCCCATAACTCCTCCTCCTCCCCCCTCCCATAACTCCTCTTCCTCCCCCTCCCACAACTCCTCTTCCTCCCCCCTCCCACAACTCCTCTTCCTCCCCCCTCCCATAACTCCTCCTCCTCCCCCCTCCCACAACTCCTCTTCCTCCCCCCCTCCCACAACTCCTCTTCCTCCCCCCTCCCATAACTCCTCTTCCTCCCCCCTCCCATAACTCCTCTTCCTCCCCCCTCCCATAACTCCTCCTCCTCCCCCAAATTCCTCCTCCTCCTCCTCCTCCTCCTCCTCCTCCTCCTCCTCCTCCTCCTCCTCCTCCCCCTCCTCCTCCTCCTCTTCCTCCCCTCTTCCCCCATGGTGTCATCCACCCCATTCTCTGCATCAGCATCCGACAGCAGCATCGACACATAAATAAAAGATGAAGCTGCTGGACAGGAAGGAGGAGGCAGGTTCACACACACACACACACACACACACACACACACACACACACACACACACACACACACACAGAGAGACACACACACACACAGGATTTATCTCCTGTCCTGAGCTCAGCAGCTCTGTTGGTTTTATAAATGGTCGCCTCTATAATAACATCTATCTGTCCTCCTCCTCCTCCTCCTCCTCCTCCTCCTCCTCCTCCTCTTCCACTCCCTCCTCCTCCTCCTCCTCTTCCACTCCTCCTCTTCCTCCTCTTCCACTCCTCCTCTTCCTCCTCCTCTTCCACTCCTCCTCTTCCTCCTCCTCCTCCTCCTCCTCCTCCTCCTCCTCTTCCTCCTCCTCCTCCTCCTCCTCCTCCTCCTCCTCCTCCTCCTCCACTTCCTCCTCCTCCTCCTCCTCCTCTTCCTCCTCCTCCTCCTCCTCCTCGTCCTCCTCCACTTCCTCCTCCTCCTCCTCCTCCCTCCTCCTCCTCCTCCTCCTCCTCCTCCTCCTCCTCCTCCTCCTCCTCCACTTCCTCCTCCTCCTCCTCCACTTCTTCCTCCTCCTCCTCCTCCTCCTCCTCCTCCTCCTCCTCCTCCCTCCTCCTCCTCCTCCTCCTCCTCCTCCTCCTGTCAGCTCTTTGATTCAGACCAAGCCGTTCCGAGTCCCTCGTCCTTCTGAGCTGAAACAGGGAACACTCTGAAGTCGTGTTTGGGCTGTAAAGGCTATCGATGAAACCTCAGACTGACGAGGAACCCGATGAGATAACTGGTTCCTTCTGACGGCACGTTCATTAGACACTGAGAAACACTCTGATTGGTGGATTGCTGCTACAGCTTCGTAGCCAATTAACCAATTACCTCAACTTAGTGGGCAACTCCATTTGAACAGGATAACAACTGGAGACTTCTAGAGTTGTGTGAGCAACATTCTGTCTCTCTGTTTCAGTGTGTGTGTGTGTGTGTGTGTGTGTGTGTGTGTGTGTGTGTGTGTGTGTGTGTGTGTGTGTGTGTGTGTGTGTGTTCTCTGTATCAATGCTCTGTAGTTGATCTGACTGACATGTGATTTTAAATCTCAAACCGCTCCAGTATCTCAGGCAGAAACTTGGGACAGGTCATTTGACTGAAACCTTCAAACTGAACAAACTGACTGCTCGGGTTAACTTTGATTTAAACATGTGTAGAATACTAAGAGCTTTATTGAGTAGGTGTAACTGTATTGAGGGTTAAACTCATAACTTTATAACTTAGGGTTTAATGTCATTGTAAAACCATTGGGCCACTGAAAAGACACTATAGCAACTCAGGAGGGAGCCAGTCTAGATTTCCTTTTGAGGGCCACCAGCTGCAGAGCGTGAACTAATTAAAGGGGCGTGGCCCCACAGCTGTGAGAACTCAGCATTCAGGTGTCCATTTTAGGTAACACTTTCCTGGAGCGTCATCTTCAGCTTCAGCGTCTCACGAGCGAGGCAAAGAGGAGGCGAATCCTACTCTGATTGAGCTAAGTATCGCTGGTGTCTTATTTCTCTTTTGTTTAGCTTTCTAGCCCCTCATGCTATAATCATGTGTATTTTCTCCATTCCTGTTCATGTGTCTTCTCGCAATTATCACTGGCCCCGTGTATCTCCTAATCGCTATAACCGGCCCGCTCTCGTCTATCCCACGTGCTCCACTGAGATCCAGCATCTAGTTTCAGGCAGCCTGTGGAACTGCCAGTCAGCTGTTCCTAAGGCTGACTTCATCTCTGGCTCCGCCTCCCTGCAGTCTCTGGGTTTCCTTGCTCTCACTGAGACCTGGATTACTCCATCCAACACATCCACCCCAGCAGCTCTCTCCACAGCATATTCCTTCTCCCATACACCCAGACCCACTGGCAGAGGAGGGGGCACTGGTCTCCTGCTCTCTCCCACATGGAGCTTCTCCGTCTTCGAGCTACCTAACTTCACTCCTTCCACCTTTGAATGCCATGCCGTCACAGTAACCCATCCTATACAATGAACCCTTGTTGTTCTCTACCGTCCACCAGGCGCCTTGGGGGACTTCTTGGAGGAGTTAGATAATCTCCTCTCACACATCCCTGAATCTGGCCCTCCCGCTGTACTTCTCGGAGACTTCAACCTCCAGACGGGGAAGATAGACGAACTAACATCTCTGTTAACCGCCCTTGCTTTCTCACTGTCTCCGTCCCCACCAACTCATAAAGCAGGCAGTGTCCTTGATCTCATATCCTCGAGGAACTGCTCTATTTCTAACCTCTCTGTAAACCCGCTCCACACCTCCGATCACTTCTTCATCTCATTCTCTCTACCCCTTTCCAAACATAACACACTAATCTCTTCTCATCCTGCACCTGTCCGCCGTAACCTCCGTTCCCTCTCCCCCTCTACCTTTGCCTCCTCGGTGCTCTCAGCCCTCCCTTCCTCCGACTCGTTCCAACTCCTGCCTCCAATCTCTGCTGCAGACACTCTCCTCTCTACTCTCTCATCCTCTCTGGACTCTCTCTGTCCTCTCACATCTCGGCAGGCTCATCAGTCCCCTCCTGCTCCCTGGCTAAATGATGCACTGCGTGCTAATAGAACCGTCCTTAGGGCAGCAGAACGGAAACGGTGGAAATCCAAACACCATGACGACCTCCTAACCTATCAGGCTCTCCTCTCCTCTTTCTCTGCTTCCATCTCTCAGGCAAAAAGCACTTTCTTTCAAGATAAGATCCAATCTTCCTATTCCAATCCTAAAAAACTATTTTCCATCTTCTCCACCCTCTTGGACCCCCCCAAAGCCCCTTCCCCCTCCTCCCTCCTGGACCCCCCCAAAGCCCCTCCCCTCCTGGACCCCCCCCAAAGCCCCTTCCCCCTCCTCCCTCCTGGACCCCCCCAAAGCCCTCCTGGACCCCCCCAAAGCCCCTTCCCCCTCCTCCCTCCTGGACCCCCCCAAAGCCCCCTCTCCTGGACCCCCCCCAAAGCCCCTTCCCCCTCCTCACTTCTGTCAAGCGACTTTGTTAACCACTTTGAAAAAAAGGTTGATGATATTCGCTCTTCTTTTTCTGACTCACCATTACTCACTGATGGATCACCAGACCCTCCTTCAACCGGCACACTAACCTCCTTTTCCCCTCTCTCTCCAAGTGAGGTTCTTACCCTCATTACCTCTGCCCGCCCTACCACCTGTCCTCTGGACCCTATCCCTTCAAACCTCCTTCAGACTATCGCTCCTGATATTCTACCGTTTCTCACCCATTTCATCAACACTTCTCTAACTTCTGGTCACTTTCCAAACAGTCTCAAGGAGGCAAGAGTAAACCCTCTCCTAAAGAAACCCACTCTCGACCTGTCTGAGGTTATAAACTACAGGCCTGTCTCTCTCCTCCCGTTCCTGTCTAAAACACTTGAACGCGCTGCCTTTAGACAACTCTCCTGCTATCTCCATCAGAACAACCTTCTGGATCCGCACCAGTCTGGTTTCAAGGCAGGTCACTCCACATAAACTGCCCTCCTTGCTGTCACTGAGGAACTGCACACTGCTAAAGCAGCCTCCCTCTCCTCTGTCATCATCCTTTTGGACCTGTCTGCTGCATTCGACACGGTGAACCATCAGATCCTCCTTCACTCTCCAAGAACTTGGAGTTTCAGGCTCTGCACTTTCCCTCCTCACCTCATACCTCAAAGACCGCACCTACAAGGTAACTTGGAGAGGGTCCGAGTCCGACCCTTGTCAATTAACTACAGGGGTCCCTCAGGGCTCTGTTCTTGGTCCCCTCCTCTTCTCCTTGTACACAAACTCGCTCGGTCAGTCATTAGCCTGCATGGTTTTTCATACCACTGCTACGCTGATGACACCCAATTAATTCTGTCCTTCCCCCGCTCAGAGACCCAGGTCGTCGCACGCATCTCTGCTTGTTTAGCTGACATCTCTCAGTGGATGTCCGCTCATCACCTCAAGCTCAACCTTGACAAAACTGAAGTGCTTTTCCTTCTGGGAAAAGATTGTCCCTCTCTTGACCTGACTATCAACATCGGCCTCTCTGTTGTCTCCCCGACCCAGACTGCAAGGACTCTGGGTGTGATCCTAGATAACAACCTGTCCTTCAATGCAAACATCGCTGCTCCAACCCGCTGCTGCAGATACACGCTCTACAGCATCAGGAGGATGCGTCCCCAGCTGACCCAGAGAGCCACGCAGGTTCTGGTCCAGGCTCTCGTCACCTCACGCCTAGACTACTGCAGCTCCCTCCTGGCTGGTCTGCCTGCATGTGCCATCCGACCTCTGCAGCTCATCCAGAATGCAGCGGCTCGTCTGGTCTTCAACCTTCCTGAATGTTCCACACCACGCCGCTCCTCCGCTCCCTCCACTGGCTTCCGGTAACTGCTAGAATCCACTTCAAGACCCTGGTGCTTGCGTACCATGCTGTGAATGGATCTGGCCCTTCCTACATCCAGGACATGGTTAAACCGTGCACCCCAGCACGTGCACTCCTCCGCTCTGCATCAGCCAATCGGCTCGCTGCACCCTCGCTGCGAGGGGGACCCAAGTTCCCATCAGCAGAAACACGTGGGTTTGCTATCCTGGCTCCAAGATGGTGGAATGAGCTCCCATTGACATCAGGACTGCAGAAAGCTCACACACCTTCCAGACTGAACACTCATCTCTCTGACTCCACCTCGAGGATAGAACTACTAACAAAGCACTGATATACTAACAAAGCACTTATATACTAACAAAGCACTTATATACTAACAAAGCACTTATATACTAACAAAGCACTTATATACTAACAGAGGACTGGCTCCTCTAAAGCCAGTTGAGTAGCACTTGAAATGCTTGGCTCTCTGAAACCTGATGTACTTTATGATTCTGTTTTCTTCAAGTTTGTATTTTGTTGGTCGAACGCACTTATTGTACGTCGCTTTGGATAAAAGCCTCAGCTAAATGTGATGTAATGTAATGTCCCAACATATGAGCTGGAGACCCTACTCTGCATTTCTATCATTTTAAGACGTCCGGGGTCACTACAGGACTCTAGATCTGCAGACAGACTCTTTACTTATCTTTATAAATACAGTTGTAACTAAAACTATATTTAGAAACCAAACCCTGAATGCTCTGATCTGTGAACTCATGCTAGTTGTTGTAAATGTTATTTGTTTTGTACAAAGAAATGATTTGTTTAAAACAATGAACCCAATATCACAGATGACGAGGACCTGAACTTTGATTTTCATCAACAATGCACGCTAGAGCAGGGGTTCCCAAACGTTGCCATGCCAAGGACCCATATAGCATTTTCCTCTGGCGGGGACCCCCTGTTTAAAAAAAAATGATGTTCCTCCCGATGGAGCATGCAGTGCGTTGCCAGTACATTTGGGGCCTTCTGCCTGATCGAAGCTGTCATTCCGCTTTCTTTGCCCCCCTGCCCCACCTGAACACACACCCACACAACGAGACCAGTCAAGTCCATTTGAGATGATGTACTCATCTAAAACTTGGAAAATGTCTCTTCCTGTGGTCCGACGTTCCAGTGCTTTGCAAAATAATATTTTCTCAACAAAGTTGTCTTCTGAAATAAATCTGATGCATGCGAGCAATTCTGCGACATTTGATACATCCGTGCTCTCGTCCAGCTGCAGAGCGAAACATTCACTCGCTCTCACTTGCTCCAAAAGCTGAGCAGATTTTCACTCTCAGTCGGGGCAGCTCGATTCTGATTGGCTTGAAGGGCGGTCGTGTGATTCAAAAACAAAAAATATGAAAAGATTGGCATCAAAGGACACAGATTGATAGATATACAGTTATTAATAACATCTAGGGGCCCCCACTTTGAAAAACACTGCGCTAGAGGACCAGAAGAGCTTGAAGCTTCTTCTTCTTGTCTCTTTTGAACATGACGGACACTATTTCAGAATGTATTGATGGCCTTGCTCAAGGGCACCACGGCAGGTTCAAGGCAGTCCTCTCCAAGTAGCAGTCCACTCTCCATATTTAGGTCTGGTCGGGGACTTGAACCGGCGACCCTACGGCCCCCTAGTGACTGAGCCCCTGCCGGACATTAATATAAATGTCCTTAAAATAAAGTCTGAGTCACAAGGAGTTGTTGTTGTTGGTCCCTTTAGCTGCAGACTCTTTTCTTATCTTATAAATACGTGTATTATCATTAATATACCCCCCCCTCCCCGCAGGCGGAGATTGGCCCTCCGGCTCTAAACCTCACCGACTCGTCTCCAGGCAGTAACCATCCAGATGTAAACCCCCCCAGACCTCCCGCCCCACCCCCCAGCAGAGCTTCCTCTTCCTCCTCTCCTGCTCCTCTTCCTCGCCGCCCCGCCTCTCCCGGACCCCGACCCCCCCCAGCTAAAGGCTCCCCCAGGGGGAAGGCTCCCTGGAGGGTGGAGGACCTGGAGGGGGAGCTGGAGAGGAAGATCAAGCTGCTGGAGAAGGAGCGTCAGACCATGAGGACGGAGACCGAGGGACAGCAGGAGAAACTGAACCAGGGCATCGACACGGCCGACGCCAGGGTGCAGGAGCTGGAGACAAGTGAGTGGGGGGGGGCGTGGGGGGGGGGAGTAGAGGGACAGCAGGAGAAACTGAACCAGGGCATCGACACGGCCGACGCCAGGGTGCAGGAGCTGGAGACAAGTGAGTGGGGGGGGGGCGTGGGGGGGGGGAGTAGAGGGACAGCAGGAGAAACTGAACCAGGGCATCGACACGGCAGACGCCAGGGTGCAGGAGCTGGAGACAAGTGAGTGGGGGGGGCGTGGGGGGGAGTAGAGGGACAGCAGGAGAAACTGAACCAGGGCATCGACACGGCCGACGCCAGGGTGCAGGAGCTGGAGACAAGTGAGTGAGTAGAGGGACAGCAGGAGAAACTGAACCAGGGCATCGACACGGCCGACGCCAGGGTGCAGGAGCTGGAGACAAGTGAGTGGGGGGGGCGTGGGGGGGGAGTAGAGGGACAGCAGGAGAAACTGAACCAGGGCATCGACACGGCCGACGCCAGGGTGCAGGAGCTGGAGACAAGTGAGTGAGTAGAGGGACAGCAGGAGAAACTGAACCAGGGCATCGACACGGCCGACGCCAGGGTGCAGGAGCTGGAGACAAGTGAGTGGGGGGGGGCGTGGGGGGGGGGAGTAGAGGGACAGCAGGAGAAACTGAACCAGGGCATCGACACGGCCGACGCCAGGGTGCAGGAGCTGGAGACAAGTGAGGGTCCCATTAACTCTACATCAAAAGTCAAAGACAACTTTAATGTCAATCTTACTCAGAGAGAGAGATCGAAATGACCTTTCCAACAATCCCCAATGTAAAATGATACAGTATACAGATATGTATAAAGTATGTATATCCTATATACACAATCAACAGACACATTTACCCATACGCAGATAAACAAACACAACATGGACAATATATACAAAATAGCAGTCACTTCAATATCAATATATTTGGTGCAGATTGTCCATAAAATGTGCTTTTATTGCAGATGTCCATAGCAGCGTAAAACAAGTGTCTTGTGCTGGATTTGAGTGTCTGAGTGTGTGGGGGGAGTTATAGTCCAGTGGGGGAGAGGGGGGGAGAGAGGGGGGAGAGGGGAGAGAGTTCAGCCTCTTCACAGCCTGGTGGACTGTTTTTCAGTCGGGTGGCGCTCGACCTCAGGCTGTGGAACCTCCCCCCTGCATGCAGGCGGCTGAAGGGGTGGGTGGGGTCGTCCACAATGCGGAGTGCTCTGCGGGTGCTCTAAATGTCCAGGAGTGATGGGAGTGAGGCACCGATGATCCTCTCAGCGGTGTTCACGACGTGCTGCTATCGTCTCCCATTAGCTGTACACAGTAAAGTGTCTTCCACTAACTGGGCGTTTCTCTTATTAACTGCATGGGGGGGTTAAAGGCGGGGTAAGTCAGTCTGAGGAACCGGCTCGACATACACTTCTTGTTGTATTCCATGGAATGCTCTTAACGTCCTGATAGCTGTGAATATCTGAAGTGCTTTGACAACAAATCCATAAAAAACATCTGTGGAAGCCGTGGCGCTGTGAAAAGCTCGACCAATCATCTGAGCCGGCTAAACGGATTGGATGAGATATGATATTATGATTATATATGATAAGTATGAGAGGAATGGAATATGAAATATGAGATTGAATATAACTGGGGGTTTCTCCACTAACTGATGGGTTTCTCCACTAACTGATGGGTTTCTCCACTAACTGGGGGTTTCTCCACTAACTGGGGGTCTCTCCACTAACTGGGGGTTTCTCCACTAACTGGGGGTTTCTCCACTAACTGGGGGTTTCTCCACTAACTGATGGGTCTCTCCACTAACTGATGGGTTTCTCCACTAACTGGGGGTTTCTCCACTAACTGGGGGTTCTTCACTAACTGATGGGTCTCTCCACTAACTGGGGGTCTCTCCACTAACTGGGGGTTTCTCCACTAACTGGGGGTTTCTCCACTAACTGGGGGTTTCTCCACTAACTGGGGGTCTCTCCACTAACTGGGGGTTTCTCCACTAACTGATGGGTCTCTCCACTAACTGGGGGTCTCTCCACTAACTGATGGGTTTCTCCACTAACTGATGGGTCTCTCCACTAACTGGGGGTCTCTCCACTAACTGGGGGTCTCTCCACTAACTGATGGGTTTCTCCATTAACTGGGGGTCTCTCCACTAACTGGGGGTCTCTCCACTAACTGGGGGTCTCTCCACTAACTGGGGGTTTCTCCACTAACTGGGGGTTTCTCCATTAACTGGGGGTCTCTCCACTAACTGGGGGTTTCTCCATTAACTGGGGGTTTCTCCACTAACTGGGGGTTTCTCCATTAACTGGGGGTTTCTCCACTAACTGGGGGTTTCTCCACTAACTGGGGGTCTCTCCACTAACTGATGGGTTTCTCCACTAACTGGGGGTCTCTCCACTAACTGGGGGTTTCTCCACTAACTGGGGGTTTCTCCACTAACTGATGGGTTTCTCCACTAACTGGGGGTCTCTCCACTAACTGATGGGTTTCTCCACTAACTGGGGGTCTCTCCACTAACTGGGGGTTTCTCCACTAACTGGGGGTTTCTCCACTAACTGATGGGTTTCTCCACTAACTGGGGGTTTCTCCACTAACTGATGGGTTTCTCCACTAACTGGGGGTTTCCCCATAAACTGGGGGTTTCTCCACTAACTGGTGGGTGTCTCCATTAACTGGGGGTTTCTCCACTAACTGATGGGTTTCTCCACTAACTGATGGGTTTCTCCACTAACTGGGGGTTTCTCCACTAACTGATGGGTTTCTCCACTAACTGATGGGTTTCTCCACTAACTGGGGGGTTTCTCCACTAACTGATGGGTTTCTCCACTAACTGATGGGTTTCTCCACTAACTGGGGGTTTCTCCACTAACTGATGGGTTTCTCCACTAACTGATGGGTTTCTCCACTAACTGGGGGTTTCTCCACTAACTGATGGGTTTCTCCACTAACTGGTGGGTGTCTCCATTAACTGGGGGTTTCTCCACTAACTGGGCGTTTCTCCACTAACTGGGCGTTTCTCCACTAACTGATGGGTTTCTCCACTAACTGGGGCTTTCTCCATTAACTGATGGGTTTCTCCACTAACTGGGGGTTTCTCCACTAACTGATGGGTTTCTCCACTAACTGGAGGTTTCTCCACTAACTGGGGGTTTCTCTACTAACTGATGGGTTTCTCTACTAACTGATGGGTTCTTCCACTAACTGAAGGGTTTCTCCATTAACTGGGGGTTTCTCCACTAACTGATGGGTTCTTCCACTAACTGATGGGTTTCTCCATTAACTGATGGGTTTCTCCACTAACTGATGGGTTCTTCCACTAACTGATGGGTTTCTCCACTAACTGGGGGTTTCTCCACTAACTGATGGGTTTCTCCACTAACTGATGGGTTCTTCCACTAACTGATGGGTTTCTCCATTAACTGATGGGTTTCTCCACTAACTGATGGGTTCTTCCACTAACTGATGGGTTTCTCCACTAACTGATGGGTTTCTCCACTAACTGATGGGTTTCTCCATTAACTGATGGGTTTCTCCACTAACTGATGGGTTTCTCCACTAACTGGGGGTTCTTCACTAACTGATGGGTTTCTCCACTAACTGGGGGTTTCTCCATTAACTGATGGGTTTCTCCACTAACTGATGGGTTTCTCCATTAACTGATGGGTTTCTCCACTAACTGATGGGTTTCTCCACTAACTGGGGGTTCTTCACTAACTGATGGGTTTCTCCATTAACTGATGGGTTTCTCCACTAACTGATGGGTTTCTCCACTAACTGATGGGTTTCTCCACTAACTGATGGGTTTCTCCACTAACTGGGGGTTCTTCACTAACTGGGGGTTCTCCACTAACTGGGGGTCTCTCCACTAACTGATGGGTTTCTCCACTAACTGATGGGTTTCTCCACTAACTGATGGGTTTCTCCACTAACTGGGGGTCTCTCCACTAACTGATGGGTTTCTCCACTAACTGGGGGTTCTTCACTAACTGATGGGTTTCTCCACTAACTGATGGGTTTCTCCACTAACTGATGGGTTTCTCCACTAACTGATGGGTTTCTCTACTAACTGATGGGTTTCTCCACTAACTGGGGGTTCTCCACTAACTGATGGGGTTCTCCACTAACTGATGGGTTTCTCTACTAACTGATGGGTTTCTCCACTAACTGGGTGTCTCTCCACTAACTGATGGGTTTCTCTACTAACTGATGGGTCTCTCCACTAACTGGGGGGGTTCTCCACTAACTGATGGGTTTCACCAATAATTGTGGGGTTTCTAAATATCCCAAAAATAATTACTCATTTCTCAAAATAATTGTAAATAGTAAATATTACTTATTTCTCAAAAAGATGAAGTAAATATCGACAATAAATATTGAAGGGCAGAAAAAGGAAAACAAAAATAGGAAAAAGAGCAATGAAAAGTGAAGGGATGTAAATCACCTAATAAATATAAATATGAATTTTCTTTGCAAAAATACAAATAAATATATTTGTATTTTTATATATATTTCAAGATTAAATAATTAAATGTAAAATAATAAATGTTTACATCGTTATTTATTTATGCAGGTATATTTATCTCTAACTTGTACATAAAATGAACATTTCAGAATGACATAGCATCGTTTCAAAATGTGCAAATAAGTATAATTGTTCTGATTGTTTGTATTTGTTTTTATATTTCCACAGCTTTTAATCACCTATGTGTTATTATTATTGTCTATAGTCCACTTTATATTTAATATTTGTAAAGAGAACATTTATTTATTTTATTTATTTTATTTGTAAAGATGTCTTGTATGTATGCCCCTCCTTTGTCTCCACAGTGGAACCTGGGTAGGGGATGAGATGCTAATGGGCTCAGTGGGAGAACTGGAGATTAAGATAAATCATTCATTCGTGCAGAGGGTCGGGAAAGGTCGCACAGGGACAGGAGAAAACACAAGACTAACAACAAGCATGAAAGATAAATCAGCTTCAGCTGTAATGTTTTCATGATGGTTGATCATCTTTAGCTGGTCTGTGGTTTGAGTACGACTCGCTGGTTTCAAAAGGAGATGCGTTTCCTCTAAACCTTCCATAGTTCCCATTGAGTCTGGGACACTTTGACTCTGGACACACACAGACACACACAGACATACACAGACATACACACACACATACATACACACACACACACACACACACACACACACAGACACAGACACACACACACACAGACACACACACACACACACACACACATGCAGACAGACAGACAGACACACACACACACACACACACAGACACACACACACACAGACACACACACACACACACACACACAGACACACACACACACACACACACACACAGACACAGACACACACAGACACACACACACACACACACAGACACACACACACACACACACACACACACACACACACACACACACACACTTGAACTAAGACGGGATATTTAGACAAAGGAGATCTTAATTAGCTGGAAAACTCATTGTGAACTATAGGTGACCCGGATCAGTAAATGTTGTGTTACGAAATGAGCCTGAAAGGCTTTCAGTTTTCTGATGTCCCAGTTATTGGTGGTCTTCCAATAACAATTAGTTTTTGTTTTTGAGATCAAGTAAGATGTATTTGTTAAAACAAGATGAACCATCTTTTACAAAAACCCCAGCAGCTTAAAGAACTTTGCATCGTCTAAAAACAAGTCCCTCTATCTCACTGCATTGCTACCTCTTCAGTTATTGTGTCTTATATTGAGTGTAAAGACGTATTCTGATATTAGACACACATAGTTGGCAAGATGTTGAGTGTTTCCAGTGTTCTTAAAGTCCTCTTGCTGCTCCTCCTCAGCGCTGACGGAGCCTTCGTTCCCGGAGGGCTTCGTGCTCTCCTTCCCGATGAGGACCAACTACATGTACGGCCTGGTGAGGAAGGAGATCTCTGAGATGTACGCCTTCACGGCTTGCGTCTGGCTGAAGGTCCGAGAGGGCGGCATCGGCACCCCCTTCTCCTACTCTGTGCCGGGCCAGCCCAACGAGCTGGTGCTGCTGCAGGGGGTCCACAACCCCGTGGAGCTGCTCATCAATGACAAGGTGGGCACAGAGGGCAAGAGTACACACATCCTTTACTCCAGTAGAAGTACAGATACTCGTGTTTAAAAATACTCTGGTGGAAGTAGAAGTACTGACTAAACTTCTTCACTCAAGTCAAAGTAAAGAGGCTTTGAAGTGTCCTTCAGTAGAAAGTACCCATAGCTAGCAGCTGCTTTAAAGAGTACCTGACCTCCGTTTATATCAATAGAACAATAATGTCATTGTTAGCTAATGAATGTTTCCATGGTGACCAACGGCAACATGACAACGTTTGGTATTTGTGTTCAACATGAGAGAAGTAGAAAGTACAGGTATTTGAGTTCAACATGTAAGAAGTAGAAAGTACAGGTATTTGAGTTCAACATGTGAGAAGTAGAAAGTACAGGTATTTGAGTTCAACATGAGAGAAGTAGAAAGTACAGGTATTTGAGTTCAACATGTGAGAAGTAGAAAGTACAGGTATTTGAGTTCAACATGAGAGAAGTAGAAAGTACAGGTATTTGAGTTCAACATGTGAGAAGTAGAAAGTACAGGTATTTGTGTTCAACATGTGAGAAGTAGAAAGTACAGGTATTTGAGTTCAACATGTAAGAAGTAGAAAGTACAGGTATTTGAGTTCAACATGTGAGAAGTAGAAAGTACAGGTATTTGTGTTCAACATGTAAGAAGTAGAAAGTACAGGTATTTGTGTTCAACATGTAAGAAGTAGAAAGTACAGGTATTTGAGTTCAACATGAGAGAAGTAGAAAGTACAGGTATTTGAGTTCAACATGAGAGAAGTAGAAAGTACAGGTATTTGAGTTCAACATGTAAGAAGTAGAAAGTACAGGTATTTGTGTTCAACATGTGAGAAGTAGAAAGTACAGGTATTTGAGTTCAACATGAGAGAAGTAGAAAGTACAGGTATTTGAGTTCAACATGTGAGAAGTAGAAAGTACAGGTATTTGTGTTCAACATGTGAGAAGTAGAAAGTACAGGTATTTGAGTTCAACATGAGAGAAGTAGAAAGTACAGGTATTTGAGTTCAACATGTAAGAAGTAGAAAGTACAGGTATTTGAGTTCAACATGTGAGAAGTAGAAAGTACAGGTATTTGTGTTCAACATGTGAGAAGTAGAAAGTACAGGTATTTGAGTTCAACATGAGAGAAGTAGAAAGTACAGGTATTTGAGTTCAACATGTAAGAAGTAGAAAGTACAGGTATTTGGGTTCAACATGAGAGAAGTAGAAAGTACAGGTATTTGAGTTCAACATGTAAGAAGTAGAAAGTACAGGTATTTGTGTTCAACATGTAAGAAGTAGAAAGTACAGGTATTTGTGTTCAACATGTAAGAAGTAGAAAGTACAGGTATTTGAGTTCAACATGTAAGAAGTAGAAAGTACAGGTATTTGAGTTCAACATGAGAGAAGTAGAAAGTACAGGTATTTGAGTTCAACATGTAAGAAGTAGAAAGTACAGGTATTTGTGTTCAACATGTGAGAAGTAGAAAGTACAGGTATTTGTGTTCAACATGTAAGAAGTAGAAAGTACAGGTATTTGAGTTCAACATGTGAGAAGTAGAAAGTACAGGTATTTGAGTTCAACATGAGAGAAGTAGAAAGTACAGGTATTTGAGTTCAACATGTAAGAAGTAGAAAGTACAGGTATTTGAGTTCAACATGTAAGAAGTAGAAAGTACAGGTATTTGTGTTCAACATGTAAGAAGTCAAAGTAAAAAGTCGTCCATAAGTAGTGGAGTAAAGTACTGATACCAGAAACATGTACTTAAGTACATTAACTAAGTATTTATACTCCACTACTTCCCCCCTCTGCTGGTAGGAAACAGAAATCACGAAAGTTAATATTTAGTTACCTTAAACATGAAAACTAAATATGTTTTTGCGTATTATTACGTTGGCCGACAGCTGGTGAAAACGCTACAGCTGTCTCTGTTGTTGGAAACTCACCTAACGTGTTTTGGGCTTATTTTAACCACGTGATCACATGACTCTTGACGTCTCCTCAAGCTGCTGGATGTTCTCTAAACGCTGCATGTGTTGTCAAGCTGCTGGAGATGTTTCTTCATGTGGAACATTTGTGTTTTGCATAGTTTCTGAAGCTGCAGAGCGTTTCTCGTGATGGAAGAGATTCGGTTGTAGCGCGTTTTCACTTGACGGCCAGCGATTATTATACCATTATGTTGTACCATGTTGAAAATATAACAGCGTCCAATTAATGTTTGTTTATTTAATATTACATTACATTACATCACATTTAGCTGACGCTTTTATCCAAAGCGACTCACAATAAGTGCGTTCGACCAGGAAGACACAACCTTGAAGAAAACAGAATCATAAAGTACATCAGGTTTCATAGAGCCAAACATTTCAAGTGCTACTCAACTGGCTTTAGGTAAGCCAGCCCTTTGTTAGTATATAAGTGCTTTGTTCGTATAGAAGTGCTTTGTTAGTATATAAGTGCTTTGTTAGTATATAAGTGCTTTGTTAGTATATAAGTGCTTTGTTAGTAGTTCTATCCTCGAAGTGGAGTTGAAAGAGATGAGTGTTCAGTCTGGAAGGTGTGTAAGCTTTCTGCGGTCCTGATGTAAATGGGGAGCTCATTCCACCATCTTGGAGCCAGGACAGCAAACCCACGTGTTTCTGCTGATGGGAACTTGGGTCCCCCTCGCAGCGAGGGTCCAGCGAGCCGTTTGGCTGATGCAGAGCGGAGTGCACGTGCTGGGGTGTACGGTTTAACCATGTCCTGGATGTAGGAAGGGCCAGATCCATTCGCAGCATGGTACGCAAGCACCATTGTCTTGAAGTGAATTCTAGCAGTTACCGGAAGCCAGTGGAGGGAGCGGAGGAGCGGCGTGGTGTGGAACATTTAGGAAGGTTGAAGACCAGACGAGCCGCTGCATTCTGGATGAGCTGCAGGTCGGATGGCACATGCAGGCAGACCAGCCAGGAGGGAGCTGCAGTAGTCTAGGCGTGAGGTGACGAGAGCCTGGACCAGAACCTGCGTGGCTCTCTGGGTCAGCTGGGGACGCGTCCTCCTGATGCTGTAGAGCGTGTATCTGCAGCAGCGGGTTGTAGCAGCGATGTTTGCAGTGAAGGACAGGTTGTTATCTAGGATCACCCAGATTCCTTGCAGTCTGATTTTTAAAAGTGTAGGAGCTTGTTTTCTCTGGATGCACTTTAGCCTATGGTGTGCAAACAAACTCTTAGCTGTATTTACTTATTCATAAACCCTTTCGTGCAAAGATAAAATACAAAAATCGTAGGTATAAAACAGTTTCCATTTGATGAGGCACAGAGAAAAGCTTATTTCCCCTGCTACAGAAGAACAAAGTGCGCCCTAAAAACCAGAGGAAGATAAACAGACACTCAACATGATCCAAAGGGAACTGCAGTTTTACTTTGGATTACATTTTATCGCGCAAAATAAAAACCTTGAATCAAACGGCGCTGAGAGCAGGAGAAGCTCAGCTTATAGTGCCACAGAGGAGTGTGTGTGTGTGTGTGTCTGTGTGTGTATGGATGGATAGATGGATGGATAGATGGATGGATGGATTGATAGATGGATGGGTAGATAGATGGATGGATGGATAGATGGATGGATGGATGGGTAGATGGATTGATAGATGGATTGATGGATGGATTGATAGATGGATGGATGGATAGATAGATATATAGATGGATAGATGGATGGATGGATGGATTGATAGATGGATAGATAGATGGATGGATGGATGGATAGATGGATGGATAGATAGATAGATATATAGATGGATGGATGGATAGATGGATTGATAGATGGATGGATGGATAGATAGATGGATGGATAGATAGATAGATAGATAGAACACGGGTCCATTCTTAAATCCGAATAATGGGCCCTGCATCTTAGCAGTGCACACAGACACATTGAAGCACTTTGGATATGGGAAACACGTTCTGATGCAAACATTTGTTCTCACCGCGGGCCAACATCAACAACATAACCTTAAGCGAAATAATGAAGTCCGAGACAAACGTCAAGGTAACTGCTGTATCATCATCATCATCATCATCATCATCATCATCATCATCATCATCATCATCATCATCATCATCATCATCATCATCATCATCATCATCATCATCATCATCATCTGTATTTTTCGTCATTTTTTTTTCCTTCTAATGTGTTATTATTTGGTGCAGGCACGAAACATACTACCAATGGAAATGCATTGCTTCTAAAATTGTTTTGTGTCAGAATACTGAAATCTGTATTTTTTTTTATCTGTTTTTCCTTCTAATCTGTTATTATTTACATTGCTTTTAAAATCGTTCTGTGTGACACGAAGAAAATGGCGAAATTGTGTTGGAATCTAGCATGAAGCTACATGTTTAGCTACACCTGTGCTCAATTTGACTGAATCTAGCATGAAGCTACATGTTTAGCTAAACCTGTGCTCAATAAATTGACTGAATCTAGCATGAAGCTACATGTTAAGCTACACCTGTGCTCAATTTGACTGAATCTAGCATGAAGCTACATGTTTAGCTAAACCTGTGCTAATTTTGAAAGTGCAATTATGTTGAGTCTAGCATGCACTGCGTGTTTAGCTAAACCTTAAACTGCAGCTAAGCTAATAAGGTGCTAAGTGACAGAGCAACAGCCTTGCAGAGTTCTTCAGACAGTCACTTTAGCCAGATAAGAAAAGATAACACTCTCATTTAAACTTGTGAAGTAAAAGTTACTGTATATCCTGCCAATGTTTCTCATATCTGCCTCCAACCAATACAAGGAAAACAAATGCATTGAAGCACAACACAGATCTAGGTTACCATACATAGCCTTGCTAACAGCTCTTTGAAGCTGTTTTGTGAGCCATCAGTGCTTTAAGCTAAGTGCTAACGTCAGCAGGCCATTATTATCATGCAGATGTACAGCTGAGGCTGATGGGAAATCCATTAGTTGTTCAGGTATTTGGTGATAAAGCAAAGCACTAGCGAATTGAAATAGTCACCATAGGCTATGTCACAAGAAATCCAATATAGGGATCACCAAAGTTATTAGCAATTTGTTCATCTGGAAGAGCACTCGAGTAAAAAGCCATGGGGATACATAAGGATACGTCATGAATGTCTGTACAAACATGTGTACCAATAATCAACCCAGTAGATGTTGAGATATTTCACTAAGGTTGCCATTCACAGACCCATGCTAGCACCGCAAAAATATTCAACATATCTCTTATATATTATATATATTAAATATCTTAAATCCTGGGGAGATTAACCTAAAACTTTCTCTGTAGGCTATGGTTCGTTCTACAGCATTAGAGGCAAAGAGGGAAGGTACTTTTATATTGTCATGCAATGATATGGAGTTAGCTTTGGTTGCAAACAGTCAAATCTTTTTTTTAAAGCTAATTGACACACTTTATGTCTGAGTCCAAACGTAATCTGAGTTAACGCAAATATCTGCCAAAAGTACTGCAGGAAAACTTGGATAAACATGGGAACTGACAAACCCAAGATACCCTCAGTCAAAATACTGCTTTGAGGGAGATTTCAAAAACAGGGAAAAAATAAAGCAATGTCATGTTGTATTGGCACTGTGGATGAAAGGCTCTTTTGGACCGTGTCCTTGGTGAGATGAATTACGATGCTTTCTTTGCTGAATATTAATTTGACAGCAGCAGATGAATGGACCAAGTGATTCATCTCATAAGGAGTGAACATACTCTGGAATTTGTGTTTTATGATTCCCATAAAATACAGCTTTTAAAATAACTTTAAAATTGGAGACAAGCTCTCTTTGTGAGCAAAAAGACGACACAGTGTCGGTCGATAAACCTGCGGTGATGTAACATACTTCTTGTTGTATAGCCAAAACAACATTTGACATAGTTAGAGTTTGAACTGTCAGCAGCTAAAACCTCCCCATCTCAAATCTAGGCTACTTTTACTTACAAAGTCAGACATTAACTTGCTATTTTCGCTCCACACAGCCATTTTCCACACAGCAACCAATTTAATTCAGAGGCTTTTAATGAGAAGTTTTAGAGTGCATGACGCAGGTAAGTGCAATTCTCTGGGAACTATCAGCAAACAACACAGGGCTTTACTTTTTTACTTTTCCAGCACATATTATAATACTGTCTGATACCATGGTTACAAAAGAAGGACAGAAATCAAAAATAAATCCCACAAAAATCATCATCATCATCATCATCATCATCATCATCATCATCATCGTCGTCGTCGTCGTCGTCGTCGTCATCATCATCATCATCATCATCATCATCATCATCATCATCATCATCACCATCATCACCATCATCACCATCACCACACTCTACCTGTTGCTATCTGGAGACGTACATCAGTGGCCAGGCCCAACAACTCGAAACATCAACCGTGAAGTCACGAAGAGCAACAGCCCTGTCTCTCAGGTGCGTGACACTCACTGAGAAAGCACAGTGATTGAACACATACACCAACCTGGTGTGATGCCTTGCGTCTGTTGTCCGGGTGCCGGAGACGGACTGGCTGGGCTGTGTCAACTGGGAAGTGGAGCTGCCGGTGCGGGGGAGCGGAGACGTGGGACGCCGGGGGCCGTGGACGAGGGGAGCGGCGGGGGCCGGGACCGGCTTGCTGCGTTCGGGCACAGCGTCGAGGATGCCCCGATGGCCATGGAGGCGGTGTCCTCTGACCCGTATGGCATTTCTAACTTGACCGGCTTGTGCATGGGCTTGCGCTGTCCAGCAAACCCGGAAGTTGGATGTTGCTTTCAGGTGCAAACTCAGCGCGTCAGTCCGTTCGACAAACAACAACATACTTACAAAAGCAACAGGACCATAAATCCTGTTTTCAAAACCCGCAAGTTCAATTTATTTAAAACTGTGAATCACTCTTTGGTGATCTGGGATCAACAACATAAACCGAAGGGCATCCTTGGAGGACATTTGAACATCTGTAGCCTCAAACCTAAAGCTGATCAAGTCTATCATCTTCTTTATGATTCCAATTTAGATTTTCTCTGCCTTTCAGAAACATGGCTTCATACCAGCTCTCCCTCCGCTGCATTGCATGTGCCAGGCTATCAAAGCTTTAGACAAGATCGATCTTACGGAGGAGGGGGTGGGGTCATGATTTACGTCAAAGACCATCTCAACTGTCATCAAATATGCCGGCCTTTTAACCGTGACTTGGAATGTCTTGGATTACAAATAATGCTGTCCCCTGAAATGTCATTGTTGTTTATCGCCCACCATCTTCAGATAATGACTTCTACACCACATTCAAAACACTTCTTAAAGCATGTGATTTCAAAACAGAAGTAATACTGCCTGGTGACCTGAATTGTAACTGGTTAGACAAGACAAGTAGGAAAGCCCTTAAGCAAATCACAGATAGTTTAGACTTAACACAAATGACAGAAGGACCAACCAGAATAACGTCATCCTCACAGACACAAATAGACTTAATGTTAAGTAATAAACCTGAGAGTGGATACAACATTTAATTTCATCACTGGACTATCTGACCACAACTTAATATTAATATTCAGAAAACTCACAAAGAAGCGGTTCCACCACTCTTACAAACCTCTGGAACAACTAAGAATATCAAAAAATGAATTTGCAAACTTTGAGCAAGCCGTGCAACAGACTGACTGGGAAAGCATGCTAACTGGGAGCAGTGTAGAAACAGACAGCCACATGTTTGCGACCAAGCTACATGATTTAGTGCAGATGTTCTCCAGAAAAATGAAAAGTGGAAGAAACAAAAACAAAGCACTTCCTTGGTTCAATACGGACATATTGAACTTGATGAAGGAAAGAGACTTTGCACTGAAAACTAAATGAACTGCTGACAGGCATAGGTTTACTTCACTACGTAACAAAGTGACTCAAACGATCAGAAAGGCAAAAGCCAACTTCTTCATAACAATAATTAACGAGGCGAAAGGTAACACTAAAATAATTTGGGAACAGATTAAAACCTTACTGGGAATCAAGCACAGGCCAGAAAGCAGCGAGAACTAAAAGAGAATGGTAACCTCGTGCAAGACCCAGAACAACTTACCATAGCTTTTAACACATATGTTATCAACTCTGTAGATGAGATTGCACAGAACTTCCCTATATCCCATATCGGAATTATGAATTCTCTTAAAACGTCGACAGCTAAGGACACATACGCTATGGATTCTACAACGCTTAAATCAATGCAAGATCACTTAGTCTGCCCTCTTACCCAAATCACCAATTCATCTGTATTGCATGGGACATTCCCAAGTGCACGGAAGACTGCAATTGTAACCCCCATTTTCAAGTCAGGTGACCCTCTGAACATCAACAACTACCGCCCAATTAGCATCGTACCTGTAGTATCCAAGGTGGCTGAGAAGTGGGTGTCAGAACAGCTTGTCTCCTTCTTAAACAACAGTCCATTCCAACTTCATCCCATGCAGTGTGGCTTCCGGGCAAATTATTCAACCGAAACAGCCAACTGCTTTTTTATAGAAAAGGTCAAAGCAATGGTTGACAAAGGAGGTGTTGTTGGTGCAGTATTCCTGGATCTACGCAAAGCCTTTGATACAGTCAGCCATACGGTCCTTCTGTCCAAACTGTCGGCTTTTAACTGCTCTCCATTACAGTTGGATTGAATCATACCTCACTGGTAGGCGTCAGCATGTTATCGTCAATAATCGACTCTCTCCAGCTCTAGACCTAAGCACCGGAGTACCACAAGGTTCAATACTTGGTCCACTTCTTTTTTCCCTGTATATTAATGACCTGCCATCTGTCTGTCCTGATGTGGAAACACAGCTTTATGCCGATGACCCTGTGATATATGTGCATGCCAGCACAAAGCAAAAGGCTGCTGATGAACGGACCTCAGCTTTAGTGCTGATCACCAGCTGGCATCACCGCTCCCGTCTTCAGCTGAATGTCAACTAAACAGTAGGAATGTTTTTCACAAAAAGAAAATGCAACATTGTGTCAAATATAAGCATCTCAGGTGAACAGGTTAACATTGTGCCTCAGGTGAAGCACCTTGGAATCATTATTGACTCTAATTTAACATTCAAAACACAAGTCAAAAAAGTGACCCAAAGAGTCAAGTTTAGCCGAGCACATTTTAAATACATAAGAAACACAATGACATTGAATTCTGTCAAATGATACATGGATGCCACGAACACGTCACATCTAACATACTGTCTCACAAGCTGGGGGCAAACTAACAGCTCCACACTGAAGCCACAAGCCACCCTGTACAAACAAACCCTCAAAGTACTGGACCAGAAACCTAACCGCTCCCCTCACGGTACCATCCTCAACCAGCAGAACATCCTGAGTTGGGAAGATTTAATAAAGTATAGGCACATCGTTCTGGTTTACAAAGTCCTGCACAATACAGCCCCTCCCCCTCTTAGCCCATTGGTTACTCAACGTAACAACACCAGACGGACCACTAGAAGCTCCACACGTGGCGACCTATCAGTCCCATTCAGGAAGAGGACTTTTGGTCAGTCATCATTCTCGGTCACAGCAATACAAAACTGGAATTCTCTCCCCTCTCAAATCAAAGACACACACACACACACACACACACACACACACACACACACACACACACACACACACACACACACACACACACACACATACACATCCCACCTTGACAGCTCACTTAAAAACATGGTTCACTGAGAACTACACCTGCACACACTAGTCTGTGTTGAGGATGGCGTGAGTGTTACATGTTGTGATCATGGATGTTGCCCCTCGTTTCTATTATGTGATTGTGATGTGCTATATGTGACATGTACTGAATAACGTATGTTGTTTATTGTTCTCTTTTATCCTCACACCGGTATCTACTTGTCTTTCCTCCTTTTTATTTTATTTTATATATTTTCTTATAACTAATGCTGTTGATATATTGTAATTTTAAGGGTGTCCATTACCATCTAGCCGGGGACAACAGCTGGAAATTAGCCATGTCAGCTAAGGCTGCACCATTTACTGTTTTTGTGACAGTTCATCGATTGGGGACTCTCCACGACACTATAAATAAATAAACTAAACTAATAGATGGATCGATGGATGGATAGATAGATAGATAGATAGATGGATGGATGGATAGATAGACGGATGGATGGATTGATAGATAGATAGATGGATAGATGGATGGATAGAAAGATGGATAGATGGATGGATGGATAGATGGATAGATGGATGGATAGAAAGATGGATAGATGGATGGATAGATGGATGGATGGATAGATGGATAGATAGATGGATGGATGGATAGAGAGATAGATAGATACTTTATTGATCTGTAACGGCTGTTCCTCCTCCGGCCTGCAGGTGGCGCAGCTGCCTCTGACGCTGACGCAGGACACCTGGCAGCACATCTGTGTGAGCTGTGGATT
>CM070480.1:1938528-1946028 GCA_036324585.1 Champsocephalus esox | reverse complement strand
TGGAGAGCTATTTAAAGACAGACTGACTGCTGCTCATTAGTGAGAAACTAGGGTTACATAACCACCAGGACGCATGACATTTCCCCCGGTGTGAAAGAACGAGTCAGAGCTGGTTCTGCCTCACAGAGAGAGAGAGAGTCTGAAACCATGCATCAACCTGGTTAGATTTTGTACGCTTCAAAGTGCTTCAAAAGCCTCATCTGAAGACCAACTGATGTCTGGATCTTACGGAGAAGAGTCCTCTCACTCCGGGATAAACATGTTTTCATCTCGTCTAAAGAGAATCATAAACACAGATCTTCACCCTGCTTTCTCATTTTTATCCAACCAGGAGAGATGAACGCAGTAGTTACAGTTCACCACCCGAGGAGCGTTGTAGTCTATTTTCAATACAATATACTATCAGTGTATATGCAAAAATGTGTACTAATGGAGCATATCTTGACGGTGTACTAATGGACTAAAAATATTGCTTTACTCTGGGTTCGTTTACATTGTTTCTCACATTTTTACAAAGCTGTGGCTCAGTGGGATAATGCGGTTATCTCCGGATCAGGGGAGAGCACTGGTTCAATCCCTGCTGCATGTCGTTGTGTCCCTGGGAAAGACACTTCACCCCAAACTGCTCCTGTGGGGACGGCCATCAGTTGTTGAATGTATGTAGGTCGCTTCGGATAGAAACGTCTAACATGTAAGGTAATGTAATGACATAAACACTTTCATATATAAAGCTAAATATAGCCAAATATATTCAGTTAAACCCTAATAACAAATCGTCCTGAAACCCTAATGGACATAGGACCACGGTGGAAACGTAGACGACAACAGGCTGAAGGAAACTTGTAGTCCCTTGAAAAGTAGTTCCTGGTTCAGAGGAAACTCGTCCATAATGCTGGAGCAGAGCTAGTTATTCCTGCGTCACTGTAATTGCTGCGCTGCTAGGAATTGTGGGACAGCATTCTCTCCTCTCATTTGGTCGGATTGGTTGTCTGGTCCAACAAAGAAAGCTCCTCGGAACCCTCCTGAGAGAAAGACTCTTCGACTTTCCATCGTCTAACAGCGGGTCGCAACCTTTTTCAAATCAGGGCCCACTTAAGAATCTAAAAAATGGTCGAGGCCCACATTGAACCGTAAACAATACGGAGGCCGAGTAAAGTTCTGATTGGTCGATTCAGAATAATGAAATGTTTCCACACAAATCATAATGTTTTGCTGATTATTTGGTGGCCCACTTGCAACGCCTTCGCGGACCACTAGGAGCAGGATGTGTTAGTCAGTAAATGCTGGGTCTGCCAGGAGATGTGGGACAGCATGATCTCCTTTCATTTGGTCCAGAAAGGTCCAGTGGACGTGTGTTGTGGTCCAACAAAGAAAGCTCTGAAGCGTTTCTTCATGTATTAAAGCCTTTGTTATTGAATGAAAATCACTCACATTCAATACAAATGCATTTAATCTTGAAATGTACACTTGCACTTTACATTTACAACAACACAGACCCTCTGTCCTCAGACCCTCTGTCCTCAGACCCTCTGTCCTTAGACCCTCTGTCCTCAGACCCTCTGTCCTCAGACCCTCTGTCCTTAGACCCTCTGTCCTTAGACACTCTGTCCTCAGACCCTCTGTCCTCAGACCCTCTGTCCTCAGACCCTCTGTCCTTAGACCCTCTGTCCTCAGACCCTCTGTCCTTAGACCCTCTGTCCTTAGACACTCTGTCCTCAGACACTCTGTCCTCAGACCCTCTGTCCTTAGACCCTCTGTCCTCAGACCCTCTGTCCTTAGACCCTCTGTCCTTAGACACTCTGTCCTCAGACCCTCTGTCCTCAGACCCTCTGTCCTTAGACTCTCTGTCCTCAGACCCTCTGTCCTCAGACCCTCTGTCCTTAGACCCTCTGTCCTCAGACCCTCTGTCCTCAGACCCTCTGGGAACATGGAGAAACCTCAGGGAGAGCAGCAGAGGAGGATCCTCTCCAGGACGGACAGACGTGCAATAGATGCCGTGTGTAAATCCAAGAGATAATACATGTGACAGCATATAGACCGAATGTTAGGAAATGCATGTGTCTGTAATGAGGAGATAAATCTACGAGGATGTCAGCTACAATCCTGAGGAAGCCACCAGGGAAGCAGCATGACGAGACCCAAGGACCGCAGAGACGGGTTCAGCCACGACCCGAAGTCCACGACTTAATCCAGAACTCAGGATAGAGGATCCAGGACACAGGACGACAGCAAGAGGATCAGCCTCGACTCCGGATCCCGGCGTAGATATAGATACAAAACAAGAACAAAGATTTGGCTGGGTTCATCTGAACAAGAGAATACACAGACACAGACAGAGAGGGGGAAGGTCACTGGATACAAGTTATTCTTGATGACCCTCTAGAAAGATCTCATGAACTTCCCCACTCAGTCTCTCTAGACCCGAGCAGTTCTATTAGATATAGATAAGAAACAGAGATAAGGTGCGCTATATTTAGAACGCCTGGCACCTGCGTACCCCCTGCGATCCCCTCAAGCACCACTAGGGGAACCAGTGATCTAGAGAATCAAACACGGATCTAATCAAACAGCTTGGATCATGGTTAGGTCCCTGGTGTCATGGCGATTAATCCTAGCATCCTTGTGTGTGTTTCCTCCCCCTCCAGGACACGTTGGGCGGTCACTTTGACGCGTCCCAGGCTCTGGTGGGGGATCTGTCTCAGTTCAACCTGTGGGACCGGGTCCTGAAGCCAGCTGAGGTCCTCGCTCTGTCCGAGTGCAGCTCCTCGGCGCTGGGGAACATCGCGCCCTGGACCGACCTGGACGTAGACGTCTACGGAGGAGCCACCAAGGAGTCTCTGGACCCCTGCCACGCCCAGAGTTCTGGCCCCAAACAGTGAGGGGAGGAGGGGGTGGAGTTAGTGCTGATGGACGGAGAGATGGACCGGTTTCTGTTTGTTTTTTGTGTTGGTGTCGTGGATCCGATTGTAACACTCACAGCATTAAAGGTCCCCTATTATTCTGTTTTTCATTAGTATATTATGGAACTAAACGAATACTCACTAGAGTGGCTTGAAACACATGATTACATGAATAGCTTTTGAAGTGGGATTTAGTGTTGGGAGGCCTGCTGCTGGACGGAGAGATGGACCGTTTGTTTTGAGTGTTGCTGTCCACGTGTAATCCTGCAGAGAGTCACCTGAGCGCACGAGAGGAAACACTGGCATGAACCGGACTCCTGGGCAAACGTCGATTATCTGCTCCGGTTAAATGTCGATAAAAATAACCACGCATTCAGGCAGACAGCCCTCATGGATCATCTCAGACTGATGATAATGTTAATTTATTAAATATATCAACGTGGGTCAACGTCTCCTCAGACAGCGGCTCGTATATCTCTATGAAATAACAATCTCCGCTCATCACAGATAAAGTCATAAAGTATAATTATGTATTATTTAGAAAAGCATTTTCAAAATAAACTTCCATCGTTACTTAGATAGATAATCCGATGTTTACTGTAGGTGTAAATACCTACAGAAGTGGCAAGTACGCACGTTTGTTGACAAAGTGTTCACAGTTAAAATAACCGCCGACAAAGCCTGAAATGACACGGCAACAAAGTGGCTTTAAAAAAAAATTCAAGAAAGAGTTACCGAAAGTTACGCAACAAATAATTCAGAAACTACAAATGTAACTTAAATCCAGAAGTCACGTGACCACGAGTCCTTGTTTGAGCGTCACTCAAAGTTCTGAGATAAATACAGAAAAAACTACAGAAATGGCGTTAATTAAGTACGGAAGTCACGTGACCAAATAGTCGTAGAAAAAGTTACTTGTGACCATGAGTCCTTGTTCGGGTTAAAATAACGATGAAAGAAGCGTTACTCGTGTCCCAAAGTTACGAGATAAATATATCAATGTTACGGTTAAAAAAACGGAAATGGCGTAAATTAAGTACTGAAGTCACCTGACCAATTAGTCGCTTGAGTTAGAGTAGCTACGTAGGAAATGTTACTCTTGTCCCAAAGAGATACATATATCAACGTTACGATGGCGTTAATCAAGTACGGAAGTCACATGACCAATTCGTCGTAGGAAATGTTACTCTTGTCCCAAAGAGATACATATATCAACGTTACGATGGCGTTAATCAAGTACGGAAGTCACATGACCAATTCGTCGTAGGAAATGTTACTCTTGTCCCAAAGAGATACATATATCAACGTTACGATGGCGTTAATCAAGTACGGAAGTCACATGACCAATTCGTCGTAGGAAATGTTACTCTTGTCCCAAAGAGATACATATATCAACGTTACGATGGCGTTAATCAAGTACGGAAGTCACATGACCAATTTGTCGTAGGAAATGTTACTCTTGTCCCAAAGAGATACATATATCAACGTTACGATGGCGTTAATCAAGTATGGAAGTCACATGACCAATTCGTCGTAGGTTTGAGTTGGGAATGTCATTCGAAGTTACGTGACGTTTGGGTTGAACAAATATGTTACGTGACCAAAACGTTTACTTATATTGTTATTCTTTTTAATTTGTAAGTAACGCACGTGAACAATAAGTCAACCGTTTTGGTACGTGACGAATACATCTGGTTTCACGGTTACATACGAAGTGCTTTGGCTGTAAATACCTTTCCCCAGGTACCCGACCTGCAAGAAACCGCTCAACCGGAGTCTGAAGCTCTCCTGGTTCGCTGTGTTCAGTTGTTCTCCGTCCATGCCGGTTAAACAAAGCGTGGTCTTATTACCGTGTAACGTGAAGCGTTTCTGCTGATGTCGCTCTGTGCCAGTCTGCTTTGATGTCTCACACCTCACGTTCACTTCAGAAGCTCTGAATCAAACCGTGCTTTCTCTCTGGAGGGCGATGGAAACAGACGTTTAGGGGCTTTGACTCTCGCGGTGAACAAGCCTCAGGTCAGCACTGCGTCGCTAAGGCCAACGTCTGCTCTCCGTGGAAGCGCCTGCTCTCACGCCGGAATGACTATCCTGTTTCATTTATGTCTTCTTCTTCTTCTTCTTCTTCTTCTTCTTCTTCTTCTTCTTCTTCTTCTTCTTCTTCTTCTTCTTCTTCTTCTTCTTCTTCTTCTTCTTCTTCTTCTTCTTCTTCTTCTTCTTCTTCTTCTTCTTCTTCTTCTTCTTCTTCTTCTTCTTCTTCTTCTTCTTCTTCTTCTTCTTCTTCTTCTTCTTCTTCTTTCTGTCTGCTTCTGGATGTCGCGCTTGTCTTTATTCGCATCTTCTATGATGTTGTGAAATAGGTGGTTTAAAAACAATAAAGAATAAAATGGTTATGAAAACATCCCCGGACTCTTACTTTATCGGAGAAGTGTGTGTGTGTGTGTGTGTGTGTGTGTGTGAGGTGAGTATTGAGCAGACGCCTCAGAAAGTCTGTTCTCTGATGTAGAGAAAACCGATTACACACAGCTCCAAGACAGGGTTGATTCGTGACTGATGATCCTCCCACACACACACACACACACACACACACACACACACACACACACACACACACACGCACACACATTTATTTGCGCTCTGTTTCTTCTGAAGTGTGATGTGACGTCTAACCTCGCTAGCTGCAAACATTTCATAATACAGTGCGTCTCTCTTGTAATCTGATGTCCTCTCCTCACCTGTGAATGTCATTAAAGTTATAGTTATTTCACCACAGGTAACGATCACACTGCCTCAACTTGTGCTAATAATAATGAGAATCACCAGGGGCGCCTCCAGGGATTCTGGGGCCCACGGACAGATATCACATCGGGCCCCACCACCAGGCCCAGGCCACGCCAACCAATCACAATGCTGCAACCACACTTCCAGAACCCAACCCACTCATTGATGCTTTAAATAACTCTACCTACAGCAGGGGTCTTCAACTAAAATTCAACGAGGTCCAGTTAGAGAAAATGTCCCCATGCAAAGGTCCGGAACATCAACATGTCTAAGTTGCTTCATGAATTAGTGTGATATATACTGAAGTGACCTGTAGCTTTATCAACGTCTGCATGTAATCAACAACTGACTGCCAATCAAATAAAGAAAGTACAAAAACAACGATATGTATTGTCAATTAACATTCCTTAAATACTGTGGATATGTGTCATGTTTAAATATTGAAGTTAATGCATCAATGTGGTGCACTTTGAGAGCAACATGAGGAGATCTATGGACACATCTCTCAACACCAGATGAAACAGAACTGTAGCATATTTTCCTTTTTGGATATTTTACAAATCACTCCCCTTCTAAACTCTATTCTTGTTATTTTTAACAACGTCTTTGTTGCTGTCATATAGTATGTTATACCTGTTTTTCATTTAGTCTCATTAATACTATAATGATCATATCAAGGTGTGCCTTAACCTCCTCACTGAGCTGAGGCTATGTGAGCCTCTCAGGAGAGCTCTCTTCCACCTGGCTGTAGAAAAGCTCTTTAAATCCGTTAGCATAGCTAGCTAACCAGATGCTAACAACAACAGATCGCCACTGTGCTGACACCTAAAGACACAGCCACGCAGACACTGCGGCATGTGGACGGCTCCTTGTGGGTACTGCAACATGTTAAGGGCTGGAGCGGCGTTCCGGTGCTCAGCACTCCTTTTCGTGTTGTGTTCATGAACCAGGAAAAACAGGTACTCGCTTGTTTAATTATTTTTGCGGTCTAGATTTCTTCTTCTTTTTTGAAGTGAGAAGTTGTCCGTCTGTCGGACGGACTCCCCCCCCCCGGACCCCCAAAACGAAAACTCTTCGGTTCTCCACGAATTACACAAGTCGCCCAAATCAGCGTTAAAAAAGCGGGAGGCGCCGAAAAATCCCTTATTAATGTATTGATTATAGCTCCGGGTCCGTATAGGTCGGCGTCTGGGTCCGGATCCGGACCGCGGTCCGCCTGTTGCCGACCCCTGACCTACAGGCTGCATCTATCGTGGAGTCCAAAACTAACCGCACAATATGTACTGACACTGAGCGGTGAAACTATAACACCGTGAAGACGGGCAACATTCTGCAGCAGTGGGATCTCTACTTGATATAACTCTAACATTCCTGACTATACACCTCAATAGTCATCTCTACGGTGTCCATGCCTTTTTAATAAAATATAACTATAAATATAACTTCAATATACATGACCTCTTAGATTAAAATAAAGTGAACATTAACACCAATATTATCATTTATAAAATGCTAGAACAAAAAGAATAACATAAGCAGCAGATTTTTGTATTAAATATACCAGCTACAAAATAAGCGGGTATTAAAGTGGAAACGGACAACAACACGGAAATGGAAGTGGAAAGGCCGGATGGCGCGAAGTCAGAGCCTATCGCCTGTTCTCAGTCTGTTTCTCATCGTGCATCTTGTGTGTGATCCAATACCGTTACCATCGCCTCGCCCTTTAACCGTTATCACGAGCCCTGGCTCCGCCTACTCACCAAGAGCCAGCGCCGAGCCTTCTGACCGGCTAAGGCACTGATCAAGTCCTTGAAGTCCAGCT
>CM070480.1:1923528-1933528 GCA_036324585.1 Champsocephalus esox | reverse complement strand
AAGACGCATCGGTTCGGGCTCTTCTCAAATCGGTGTGAACATGTCGTTCTTTCAGCTTCCTTTCCAAATGTTTATTGAAATGAAATCAAAATATCTTCATGTTCGATCAGCGCTGTGAACCAGCCTGAGCAGCGGTCCTCTCTGAGCTGATAGACATTCCAGTTTCAGACGTAGCTGCGACTTCACGGAGAGAAGCTCCGTCTCCACCACAGTCGCATTTCCTTTACTCGTCCCGCAGAGGAGACGCTACGTTGTTAAAGCTAAAGATGGAGAAAAAGTGTCTTATCTTCCATCGTTTAACATTTATTTGCTTAAAGTGAATGTATTATTTACGTAGTTGTTATTGAAGTAAGTTAAAGTAGTTATTATGCTTTTAAGGTTACATTTGTTATGATTGCGGCCGCTACAATTCGATAAAGGCGTGCACGTAATATTACGAATACACAATTATGCAGGCAGATAGGGCGAGAAGCTGAGCTGCCGTTTAGGGTTCACATGTAGGACGTAAAGTGGAAGCAGCCAGAGGACAGGTAGTTAGTTACAGATTTATGCTGCAGTCATATTAACACTACATTTATACCGCACGTGTCCCGCTGCTCGAAGCGAAGAAGACGAATAACAACCGAAGTACGAAGCTAGGTGGAAAAGTATTATTACTTATTACTAAGAAGTAGCAGCCAGGAGAAGCGATCATAAGGAGGTCCATGTTGCACATGTTGCTGTGTGGGGGCGGGCATTCGCTCACGTTACGTCCCCCTTGGTATTTACTCGTTGATTTGTCCTCCGTGTCTCCAGAGTGCAGCGAAGATGATTAAAGAGTCGATGGATAAGAAGTTCGGCAGCTCGTGGCACGTTGTGATCGGAGAGGGCTTCGGCTTCGAGGTGACCCACGAGGTGAAGAACCTGCTGTACATGTTCTTCGGGGGGAGTCTTGCTGTGTGTGTGTGGAAGTGCTCGTAGCCCCTCCGCACACACGCACGCACACACACACTGCGACACACGGCTACACACCAGCCCATAATAACCCACCGTCTGGAGGCGCAGGGACTCTTTCAAAGGGAATTAAAGAAGGCATGACATAAAGTGTGTGTGTGTGTGTGTGTGTGTGTGTGTGTGTGTGTGTGTGTGTGTGTGTGTGTGTGTGTGTGTGTGTGTGTGTGTGTGTGTGGTGTGTGTGTGTGTGTGTGTGTGTGTGTGTGTGTGTGTGTGGTGTGTGTGTGTGTGTGTGTGTGTGTGTGTGTGTGTGTGTGTGTGTGTGTGTGTCTTTATATGTTTGTGTGTGCTGGACACACACTGTTTTTTTAAGACAACATTTCACCGGCACCTTCCTCCACAGTTTGTAAACTGCCCCTCTAACAGCACTAGTGTTTCAATAAAGTTTGTAATATTTTTTACGTGTACATATTTTGAAGCGTTTTTACAGAGCAGAGCGTGCCCTGCAGACTGACACTAACCCGACCCCTGACCCCCGACCCCTGACCCCTGACCCCCGCTGCAGGGAGAGACTCACTGTGTGATTGTTAACGGTCCTCTGTGGACTCGCCTGATTGTACAATAAACTCTGAAGTCTGTTCAAACCTCACTTTATTCTCTCTCCTGTTTATTATGTTTTTGAATGTTGGCTGTAAAGTGTCTGAGTTTCTAGAAAAGCGCTCTATGAATAAAATGCATTATTATTATCATCTGTTAGCGGGTTATTATATTTCAGGTTAAATGAATCATAACTTTTTTTAATTTGAGATGTTTGTTGTTGTTGTTGTTGTGTTTCAGCAGCTGGTAAACAAAGCTCCAGACCCACTACTTTATTATAAAATGTCCAAAGGAAATTGAAATGTTTACCTTTTACATTGTCAAATCGTATGAATGGTTATTGCATAAAAACATTCAATAATATGAAATACACACTTTTTATTGAAAATAATCCAAGATGATTTGAATAAATCCTCGAATTCATTTTAAACAAACTTGTTTCCATGTTTATCAAAAGAGATGTGTGTGTGGGTCACACCACGGTCATGAGATGGAAGATCTGAATCAGAGTGAACAAAAATCAAAAAGTCCATACATAACAAATAACAATTAATGAACACACTTCGATTTAAAACAGATCAAAAGTGCAAGATATATGGAAATCCAAATATATATTGTAATATAATAAACCAAGCACAGTGTACATTAATAATGACTTAATAAACTCAGCAAACAGTAATAAATAAGAAGTATTAAACCCTTCAGTGTCTGTGTTGCACTCCGACCCAGGGGCGCCGTAAGGGGGTGAAAAGTTAGGACGATTCTAAGGCCCGAGACTGACAGGGGCCCCAACCATTTTAGAACATTCATAAAAAAATGTTTACGTAACCGATGTGATATATTTTCATGGGGCCTGTGAAGCTGACCATTGAGCGGCCCGACCAAGCAAGGAGGCAGAACGTTCAAATACAACCCGGTGTGGGCATTTATTACTCATTGTGGTACATGCCACAGCCTCAATATGACTGTGTCACGTGAACACCAGCAACAAGGATCTCCCACACACTAACAGGGAAACAGAACCTAACGAGAAAATGCAATTCCTGAAGAAATTGCTAATGGGAATGCTTTATGCTGAAAAGCTGACGCGAAACTGCTATGCTGAAATGTAATGTGTGAGAAGAAAGTGAAGAAGTTAGATTGAAATGATACGTGAACACGGGGGCTTGAATGTGTGATGAGAGAAGAAAGTATAAAGGCTTGGAAAAGCAGCAGAATATTTGAACTGCAAACTTTTGAACTAACTTGATGGTGAATGATCTGTCGCCATGGCAACGGCATTTGATGACATCCCATAATACGCTTAGGTGCGTTGATGGCTGCATCGTTACCAAACCTGTGAAGTTTTGGGCCATTTGGAGCATTTTCACTGAAGTTTTCAGAACACCGTGTTTCAAGGCGAGCATTGTGTTGCCAGGGCAACGACATTTGAAGAAATCTCAAAACTGTCCCGTAGATGTCTGCACGGCTGGACTGTTAGCACACATGTGAAGTTTGAGCACTTTTTGAACATGTTCATAGGAATTATAGCGACATCTTTTATGGCGAGGGAGCCGTTTCTATGGAAACGGCATATGATGAAACCCCATAATTGACGTAGAGCTGTTGAGGGCTGGACCGTTAACCATTATCTGAAGTGTGGTGCTGTTTTGACCCTTTTCATAGGCGTTACGACAACATCGTATTTTATGGCGAGGGATGCGTTTCCATGGAAACGGCATATGGTGAGATGTCAGATTTGACGTAGAGCTGTTGAGGCATGGACCAGTGATATACAGGTGAAGATTGTGGGACGACCGGACCGCGTCCATTGGAGTTACTGCGACATCGTGTTTTATGGCGAAGGATGAATTTCCATGGAAACGGCATATGATAACACCCCATAATTGACGTAGAGCTGTTGAGGGCTGTTAACCTCTATCTGAAGTCTGCTGCTCTGAGCATGTCAGGTGGAGTTATGACATCATCGTGTTCCATGACACAGGTGTTTATATTTGAGCTAACGAGGTGTCCAGAGATCGAAGGTTTCCATGGTGATCAAATAAATGCGGCAAAGGCTCACATTTGTTGAACAACAATACATTTGTATCAGGTTTGTTGATTTACCAAAAAATATGAACAGTTGGAAGATTGAAAATGGGATAATTATTAGGATTATTTGTGGGTCATTGAAAAGTAGAATCATTTAGAAAGATGTGAACATTGAAGTTTCTATTTTAAAAGCTGACACTGGAGTGCATCGCTGGCTTTGATCAAATGTTCGGGATAAATACCTCGACATATTGACTACAGGGGCTTGAATCAAACAAGCAACCTTGTATTTGAAAGATGAACTGACATAGCAACAGTCGCACCTGGTGTATACGTGGTGTAGCTGAGTACTTGAATTGAAGGGACTTGAATGTCAAATAAGAACAAGAAAATAAAAGTCTAAATGCATGAAAAAGAAGCAGAATATTTGAACTTAGAACTTTAGAAATAAAAGCAGACGTCACCAATAATGTCTAAAATATGTGGAACATGTTGAAGTCAGTATGAAGTCTCCATCAGACGGGAAAGAATAGGCTGAGACAGTCTGTTAAACTCCAGTGACCACGTCGTTAGTCTGCTGCTCCAGTAGAGTGGCGAAGTCACGCCCATCTACTTCCGCTCCATGGGACATTATTTCGGAAAAATAATGTATTGAAGTCAATGGAGAGAGAAAACGTATCTTTCGATCCCGTTTGAATTGTGCCCTGAATTACACATACAATGTTTGTCAATCTTAATAAATAATTTCCATGTCAGAAAAGTCACAGTTTGTCGTAAACCTGTTCAAATACTATGCAAAATACGTAACTACTGTAGAAAGACTACAAATCCCAGAGTCGCGTAAGTGATGTAATTGATTTCCTCCACTAAGAGATAGCTAAGATCAGATAACTTTAACAAGATGCCTGTGTGCTTAGCAACAGGTTGTTATCATACCAGCAATGGGTCTTGCTCGTTCTTTCGCTTCCCGTCTGATGAAAGGACCGGGAGTGGCTGATCAAGTTAGCTACCTAGCTAGTAGCTAGCACGTTAGTTAGCATTACAGCCTTGTCATTTTTATTAACCTTAACATGAAGTAACATCAAGTAACCCAACATGTTAAACAGTAGAGTAGTAGTCATATTTCGTGAACCCTTTGAAGAGTACTGTCACCGGTGTGATCGTTCTATAATACACCATTTAAGCCCGGGGGAGACATGCTAATGCTAACGCTAGCATCAGCGATCGCCGATCTTTTCTACTTCACGCTATCTGCACAAATGGTTGACATTAAACATTAAAAAGACCAGGCAGTTCAGAGAGAATCAAAGGACGGCAGGCAGGCAGCTTCGCAGGACATTCTTCTGGACGTGTTTCGTTGTGGTGATAGTGAGGGGAGGCAATCCTTTGACAGTAGTGACGGCCATCTTGGTGACGTGTGTTGTTATGCTAGACTGGGGATGAAGTTCATTCAGCGTTTCACGCAAAGTGTTACTTCACAGTTTTACGACACATTTTTATTTTTTTCACTTGCAGAATTATCTTTTAAATGTACAAACATCATATGTGTAATTTGTGGCACAATTCAAACGGGATCGAAAGGTAATCTTTCTCTCTCCATTGACTTCAATACATGATTTTTCCGAAATAAGGTCCCATGGAGGTCCACCGGAAGGGGAGGGGCTTCACCTCTCTATTATGTCAACTGGAGGGATGACACATCGTGTTCCATGACACAGGTGTTTATATTTGAGCTAACGACGTGTCCAGAGATCAAAGGTTTCCATGGTGATTAGTGAGAGGAAAGCATCTCCATTGTTCTGAATGAGAGATAAACCTGTTACATGTGAACCTTTTGTTGAAGAACCGTAAGAGATATCGGTGAAATTTCAAAGCGTGAAGCATGTCAAGGAACTTGAGCATCTGAAGTGTACTTTGTGTGTACTTTCAGGTTAATAATGTGGCCTTTTTGATAGTTTAACTAAAGGCGTTGTGGTGGGGAAAGGTGAGGCTGAACTTACAATGGAGTTTGATGGAGACATGTTGGAAGTCGTTGTCACTGCATGCCCTCAAGAGGCATTTTGCTTAATTTGGTTTTATCTTTAGAATCAGATTTAAAAGTTGTGTTACACAAATAATGTCAGAAAGATGTGTGACATTTTAAAGTTGGAATGAGGTTTCTGAATGAAAGTATGAAGGAGCAGTTAGCAGTTGAAGTTGCATGAAGATTGTTGAAGTCTGAAGAGTTCTCCATTGACTTCCATGTTAAAAATGGGATGTATTATGGGATGTATCTCTGGAATTATGAAAGTTATTGTGAGGAAAACTTCTGTTCAGCGATGCAGAGCCAATGCTCGTGAAAGGAATGGACGCTGGATTCGCCTTCGTCAAACACTGATATTTATTGAGAGAGAAAGTACGGCCGGAGAGTTCACAAGGTATATTCACAACTTTCTTGTGCATCAACCAAATCAACTCTGGACAAAGGACGACAGGAACACAGATCTATACAGCAGAACAGGAGGGAACTAAGAGCCCGCCCTTTCTCTAATCAGTACCAGACATTTGGGACAAAGCACCTCTGTATTACAACTTCTCATGTGCCCAACCCCCTCACCCACAGGAAGGAAGAAGACCTCTGTGTCCTCCTGAGAAGTTACACAGGAACATGCAAGAAAGACTGAGAATCTCTAAATACACAGATCGGACACACACACGCACGCACACACACACACACACACACACACACACACACACACACACACACACACACAAACCCACGCACACACACACACACCCACGCACACACACACACACCCACACGTACGCACACACACACACCCACCCACATGCACGCATGCACACCACACACACACACACACACACACACACACGCTGTCTGAGGTCTGAATCAAAGTCAAACCCTCTCAGAATATGAAGCAGCTCAGAAACACACTGCAGGGGATTCAGTCTGTCTCCATGTCCACACACGGATGCTCCCTCCCTGCCTGTGTGTGTGTCTGTGTGTGTCTGTGTGTGTGTGTGCCTGTGTGTGTTTCTGTGTGTGTCTTCCAGTGGTGCTACACAGTGGGTAAAGATGTACTCAGATCAGATATTTACATATTTCAAGTATTAATACTACAAGTCTTCTTCTTCTTCGAGTCCGTAGCGATCTCAGATGTCGTTCTGCCAGTATCGGGCACAGGCCTCAGCTGATGGGGCAGGTCTCCTGGACTGCACCGCGGGGCATCGGCACATTCCAGTAGGTGGGACATTGTCTGCACTGATCCACAGCTGCACGTGTCTTCTGTGGTGTAGTTCCACACTTTCATCAGTGCTTTGCGCCTCCCCTGTCCCACACGCAGTCTGTGAAGTGACTTCCAGGTTGTCCAGCCGAGGTCGTGGCGACTCGCGAGGCTCTCCGTTGGTGTGATTCCTCTGTCCGGCCATGCAAGAGCTCGTGTGTCATTCCTTTGCCATCCATCTTCCCACATGTTGGTCCTTGCTGCTTGTTTGGCTGTCTGGAGGGGCAGGACTGTCTGCACACAACTGGCTCTGGATCGGATCCTGCGTGGAGGTGCTCGTGGCCATGCAAGGGGTGTCTGATGTCTGTCTCCTGTCATACTACCAGTGAAAGTCATGCATTCAAACTACTCTCTTACGGAGCGTTCACACTACAGCTCCAAAAACAGCTTGGAGCTGGGCGTGTCTGGAGCTTGGGGATTTTATTCAAGCAACACGACCAACAACCAATCACATGAATCTCCCGCCCCCGACATACAAAGCAAAAACCCCCGGGGATTTTATGCGAGCAATATATATATAAACTCCCCAAACAGGCGAAACCCTACCAGTTTCCCCACTGCCTCTGCCCCCTCCCTCCATGCTGGTTCCTCCGGTTTGTGTCCCGGTAGGTGAAGAGGGTCTGGTCATACAAAACCGGGTGAGTTGCTACGGCGATAGTTAGTTTCTCCTCCGACTTTTTTTTGAAATATAGAAATGAACGGCGGGATATCTCTCCCAGCTTAGACGCGGTTTGATTGGCTACGGCTTCAGCTGTCAGATTTTCAGAAACGGGATTTGATTGGCTGGCGCTGGCTACTCCGGCGTCTCCGGCGACAGAAGTTGAACAATGTTCAACTTCTGACGGCGGAGACGGACCGCTCTGCTACCCACAATTCAGTTCGGCGAAAAAGCGCGGCTACGTGACGTCACCCCATTGAAAGTGAACGGGCAGCTTGGAGCTGTCGACGCTGTAGTGTGGACGGGCCGTTACTCACTGCAAAAGTAAAAAGTGCTCACTATAGGGATTAATACATGTTTGCCTCTTAAGTATCACATATAGAATTAAAAGGACTTTCCATTTCAGTGTTAGTGTTTTTTTTAAGCCAAACTCTTCACTGAAATGACCTGGCTCCTTTCTTTATGGATTATCAGTTGTGAAGCTGGCACGTAGAAAAAGACAAACAGCACAAATAAACTGGCAGGAAAAAGAGAGTAAACACATCGATCCGTGTCACTTTAACCTGGCAGCGCTCCACACCTGAGCCTGGGAGCAGACGTCGAGGAAAGGACAAACATCCAGGTGAAAGCTGTACCGGAGAGTCTCGTCTTATTCCACGAGGAAACTAAAACACCAGCGGGGTTACAACAGATATTTTACAAGAAAGAAAGGAAGCAGCTGTGAGTAAATGTACTTTTCTTCTCCAGACATATCAGAGGATGTTGTGCAGTGAGTTCAAATGAGAGGGTCGGAGTATCTACGGAGTAAAAGAAGTCAATGTGTATGTCTTTCGTTTATTCTTGAAACAATAAAGAATAAAGAGTTAAGAAGAAGTTGACAAAGGGAGGTGGGCAGGATCCTTACACACGGGGCCTTCACCCAGGGAACAGCTGTTTGTGTCGAGATGGTGAACTCCATTTGTAAAAATATCCTCAGACGATTAAAGTTAGAAATTGCCCTCTAAAGGTTGAGGTTAGGGTTTAGCCTTGACCAATAGATATGCTTAGTTAGCAACCTCCAGTGGTTAACGTTAGGCGTTGACCTCCAGTGGGTAACGTTAGGCGTTGACCTCCAGTGGTTAACGTTAGGCGTTGACCTCCAGTGGTAAACGTTAGGCGTTGACCTCCAGTGGTAAACGTTAGGCGTTGACCTCCAGTGGTTAACGTTAGGCGTTGACCTCCAGTGGTAAACGTTAGGCGTTGACCTCCAGTGGTAAACGTTAGGCGTTGACCTCCAGTGGTTAACGTTAGGCGTTGACCTCCAGTGGTAAACGTTAGGCGTTGACCTCCAGTGGTTAACGTTAGGCGTGGTTAACGTTAGGCGTTGACCTCCAGTGGTTAACGTTAGACGTTGACCTCCAGTGGTTAGCGTTAGACGTTGACCTCCAGTGGTTAACGTTAGGCGTTGACCTCCAGTGGTTAACGTTAGACGTTGACCTCCAGTGGTTAGCGTTAGGCGTTGACCTCCAGTGGTAAACGTTAGGCGTTGACCTCCAGTGGTAAACGTTAGGCGTTGACCTCCAGTGGTTAACGTTAGGCGTTGACCTCCAGTGGTTAACGTTAGGCGTTGACCTCCAGTGGTAAACGTTAGGCGTTGACCTCCAGTGGTTAACGTTAGGCGTTGACCTCCAGTGGTTAACGTTAGGCGTTGACCTCCAGTGGTTAACGTTAGGCGTTGACCTCCAGTGGGTAACGTTAGGCGTTGACCTCCAGTGGTAAACGTTAGGCGTTGACCTCCAGTGGTTAACGTTAGGCGTTGACCTCCAGTGGTTAACGTTAGGCGTTGACCTCCAGTGGGTAACGTTAGGCGTTGACCTCCAGTGGTAAACGTTAGGCGTTGACCTCCAGTGGTTAACGTTAGGCGTTGACCTCCAGTGGTAAACGTTAGGCGTTGACCTCCAGTGGTAAACGTTAGGCGTTGACCTCCAGTGGTAAACGTTAGGCGTTGACCTCCAGTGGTAAACGTTAGGCGTTGACCTCCAGTGGTTAACGTTAGGCGTTGACCTCCAGTGGTAAACGTTAGGCGTTGACCTCCAGTGGTTAACGTTAGGCGTTGACCTCCAGTGGTTAACGTTAGGCGTTGACCTCCAGTGGTAAACGTTAGGCGTTGACCTCCAGTGGTTAACGTTAGGCGTTGACCTCCAGTGGTTAACGTTAGGCGTTGACCTCCAGTGGTTAACGTTAGGCGTTGACCTCCAGTGGGTAACGTTAGGCGTTGACCTCCAGTGGTAAACGTTAGGCGTTGACCTCCAGTGGTTAACGTTAGACGTTGACCTCCAGTGGTTAGCGTTAGGCGTTGACCTCCAGTGGTTAACGTTAGACGTTGACCTCCAGTGGTAAACGTTAGGCGTTGACCTCCAGTGGTAAACGTTAGGCGTTGACCTCCAGTGGTAAACGTTAGGCGTTGACCTCCAGTGGTTAACGTTAGGCGTTGACCTCCAGTGGTTAACGTTAGGCG
>CM070480.1:1868528-1913528 GCA_036324585.1 Champsocephalus esox | reverse complement strand
ATGCACTTATTGTCACTTTGGATAAAAGCTAAATGTGATGTAATGTAAACAAATAAAGCTTGCTTTTGTTTTCTAGACCAACTTACCTTTTTTTTTGTAGTCTGCTTTTGGGTCCTACCTTTCCCCTGAATCGTAACACCCAGGTCCAAACGGACCAATCCGTGGAGCTCCACTCACAGTTCGCCACACACTCACGTGTGTGTGCTCAGGCTGAGTTCAGGCTGTCCCGCAGACCCCACGCAGCAACCAGGGAACAACACCAGTAAGCCAGCTCACACTGTCCGCTCCTCCTCGAGCCTCACAGGGCGGAGCAGCGAGCCCCGCGGCGTCCCCCCAACACGGCCCCCAGACCCCACGCAGCATTCTCATCTGTTCGTCATCACTGGTGTCATCTTCTGGTTGCTAACTAACACCATTGTAACATAATCACTGATGTTCAGCTGTAACGTGGTGGACTCATCAGAACAGAGTGGGCGAGCTGACCAATCAGAGCACAGTGGGCTCACAGGGAGGGGGGGGCAGGAGCTCCAACGAGCCGTGTAGGACAGAGAGTGAATACACAGACTCTAGAGAGACGCTGTGAGAAACCAACGTGAGTTTGGAACATTGAACAATGTGAATCTATTCTAGCAGACCTCAGCAATGGAGCTATGATCAGGAGAAATGGCCAGGGGACCTTTAAGGCCAGGAAAAGACACATATTATGATGAATCTAAGACGATGTCTCATTTCATAATATTCGACATGTGGATATATCCCCAGCTCTATTCAAGCTTTAAGCGGAGAAAGCATTAAAGGTGAATCTCTGTCCGACAGGCAGGAGAGAGATGAAGAAACCAACCACAACCTGTACTACTTCTCAGACTTTGAGAGGCACAACGCAGAGATCGCAGCGTTTCACCTGGACAGGTACACATGCTGTCAACACCGCGTCAGGGTGTCTCTTTGTGAACTGCTTTTTAGAGGCGGTGATCTTTAGTGTGTATCTTGTCAATGTGTCGTCTTCATTTCCTAGGTAGGGGTCCAGGTGGGTCCCTGACACCTTGGGCCTTTTCCTTGATTCCTCCTCCTCTCCTCCTCTTTTTATTGTATTTAACAAACAAATGAATCCCTCCATGCTCCCCCTCAGGGTGCTGGGCTTCAGGAGAATTCCCCCGGTTGTTGGGAGGCTGGTGGACGTTGTGGAGGAAATTAAGGACGTGACGACAGACCGTAAACTGGCTCGGACCTTCTTCACTTCCCCAGGTACCGCTCACTCTCCCTCCCTCCATCACTCTCCCTCCATCGCCTGACCCCCCCTCGATCACCTGACCCTCCCGCCATCACCTGACCCTCCCGCCATCACCTGACCCTCCCTCGATCACCTGACCCTCCCTCCATCCCCTGACCCTCCCTGATCACCTGACCCTCCCTCGATCACCTGACCCTCCCTCGATCCCCTGACCCTCCCCGATCAACTGACCCTCCCTCGATCACCTGACCCTCCCGCCATCACCTGACCCTCCCTCGATCACCTGACCCTCCCTCCATCCCCTGACCCTCCCTGATCACCTGACCCTCCCTCGATCCCCTGACCCTCCCCGATCAACTGACCCCCCCTCGATCACCTGACCCTCCCGCCATCACCTGACCCTCCCTCGATCACCTGACCCTCCCTCCATCCCCTGACCCTCCCTGATCAACTGACCCTCCCTCCATCACCTGACCCTCCCTCGATCACTCTCCCCTCCCTCGATCGCCTGACCCTCCCTCGATCACTCTCCCCTCCCTCGATCACCTGACCCTCCCCGATCAACTGACCCTCCCTCGATCACTCTCCCCTCCCTCGATCCCCTGACCCTCCCCCGATCACCTGACCCTCCCCGATCAACTGACCCTCCCTCCATCGCCTGACCCTCCCTCGATCACTCTCCCCTCCCTCGATCCCCTGACCCTCCCTCGATCACTCTCCCCTCCCTCGATCCCCTGACCCTCCCTCGATCACCTGACCCTCCCTCGATCACTCTCCCCTCCCTCGATCCCCTGACCCTCCCTCGATCACCTGACCCTCCCTGATCACTCTCCCCTCCCTCGATCCCCTGACCCTCCCTCGATCACTCTCCCCTCCCTCGATCCCCTGACCCTCCCTGATCACCTGACCCTCCCTCGATCACCTGACCCTCCCTGATCACTCTCCCCTCCCTCGATCCCCTGACCCTCCCTCGATCACTCTCCCCTCCCTCGATCCCCTGACCCTCCCTGATCACTCTCCCCTCCCTCGATCCCCTGACCCTCCCTCGATCACTCTCCCCTCCCTCGATCCCCTGACCCTCCCTGATCACCTGACCCTCCCTCGATCCCCTGACCCTCCCCGATCAACTGACCCCCCCCTCGATCACCTGACCCTCCCTCCATCACCTGACCCTCCCTCCATCACTCTCCCCTCCCTCGATCACCTGACCCTCCCTCCATCACTCTCCCCTCCCTCGATCACCTGACCCTCCACAAGTCAAAGTCAACTTTATTGTCAATCTCAAAATATGTTTGTACACACAGACAGATCTAAATACTGTTTCCCACGGTCCCGAGGTATAAAAACACACACATTCAAATGCAAGAACACTCAATATTCACAAAGAAAACACAAAATAACCGTTTACTTATCAGTGAAAGGTGGGGTAGGTAAGTTTCAGAAACCGGCTCGAGATACACTTTTTCTTATATTCCATGGAATGCTCTGAACATCCCGATAGCAATGAATATCTGAAGTGCTTTGACAACAAATCCATAACAAAACGTCATCTGTAGAAACCGTAATACTGTAAAAAGTACAACCAATCCGATTGGATGGCCTACCTGCCTGTCAGCCTCCCATCGGGGCACAAACTGATCTCGTGCCCTCATTGGTTCGTGTGTGTTGGGGGAGGGGCTCTGTGAGGAAGTGGCAGATGTTCTCCGGTTGTGTATTTTCAAATTCTAGCGATCTCCAGCCGGTTTCTAAAACGTACCTACCCCACCTTTAAGTTGACCTTGTCTTTCTTGGTATCCTCTGAATCAGGGTCTTGAAACCAAAACTAATTCCTGTCCCCCATGGTACCTTTTAGTAGTTAGTGTAAATGTGACAATGAAAATCTGAGGTCACAGAGCAACACAATAAAACAGATACAATAGTGCAAGGGGAGTCTATATACAAGGCAAGCAAGGCAAGGCAAGCAAGGCAAGGCAAGGCAAGGCAAGGCACGGCAAGGCAAGGCAAGGCAAGGCAAGGCACGGCACGGCAAGGCACGGCACGGCAAGGCAAGGCAAGGCAAGCAAGGCAAGCAAGGCAAGGCACGGCAAGGCAAGGCAAGGCAAGGCAAGCAAGGCAAGGCAAGGCAAGGCAAGCAAGGCAAGGCAAGGCAAGGCAAGGCAAGGCAAGGCAAGCAAGGCAAGGCACGGCACGGCAAGGCAAGGCAAGGCAAGCAAGGCAAGGCAAGGCAAGGCAAGCAAGGCAAGGCACGGCACGGCAAGGCAAGGCAAGGCAAGCAAGGCAAGGCAAGGCAAGGCAAGGCAAGGCAAGGCAAGGCAAGCAAGGCAAGGCAAGGCAAGCAAGGCAAGGCAAGGCAAGGCACGGCAAGGCAAGGCAAGGCAAGGCAAGGTACGGCAAGGCAAGGCAAGGCAAGCAAGGCAAGGCAAGCAAGGCAAGGCAAGGCAAGGCAAGGCAAGGCAAGGCAAGGCAAGCAAGGCAAGGCAAGGCAAGGCAAGGCAAGCAAGGCAAGGCAAGGCAAGGCAAGGCAAGGCAAGGCAAGCAAGGCAAGGCAAGGCAAGGCAAGCAAGGCAAGGCAAGGCAAGGCAAGGTACGGCAAGGCAAGGCAAGCAAGGCAAGGCAAGGCAAGGCAAGGCAAGCAAGGCAAGGCAAGGCAAGGCAAGCAAGGCAAGGCAAGGCAAGGTACGGCAAGGCAAGGCAAGGCAAGGCAAGGCAAGGTACGGCAAGGCAAGGCAAGGCAAGGCAAGGCAAGGCAAGGCAAGGCAAGGCAAGGCAAGGCAAGGCAAGCAAGGCAAGGCAAGGCAAGGCAAGGCAAGGCAAGGCAAGGCACGGCACGGCACGGCACGGCAAGGCAAGCAAGGCAAGCAAGGCAAGGCAAGGCAAGGCAAGGCAAGGCAAGGCAAGGCAAGGCAAGGCAAGGCAAGCAAGGCAAGGCAAGGCAAGCAAGGCAAGCAAGGCAAGGCAAGGCAAGGCAAGGCAAGGCAAGGCAAGGCAAGCAAGGCAAGGCAAGGCAAGGCACGGCACGGCACGGCAAGGCAAGGCAAGGCAAGGCAAGGCAAGGCACGGCACGGCAAGGCAAGGCAAGCAAGGCAAGGCAAGGCAAGGCAAGGCAAGGCAAGGCAAGCAAGGCAAGGCAAGGCAAGGCAAGGCAAGGCAAGGCAAGCAAGGCAAGGCAAGCAAGGCAAGGCAAGGCAAGGCAAGGCAAGGCAAGCAAGGCAAGGCAAGGCAAGGCAAGTTTATTTATATAGCCCTTTTCAAAACAAGGCGATTCAAAGTGCTTTACAAAAAATGAAAGACATTAAGCATTAAAAAAGAAAAGCTAATACAAGAAACATTAAACGATAAAAGTTACCGTGCAGTCTAAGATGTGAACAGTTCAATTAGAAGCAGCGACAAAAAGAAAAGTCTTCAGCCTGGATTTAAAAGTCGTCGAGTGGCAGCGGACCGGCCGGTTCGGTACGAGTCATTGGAATATATATATAAGTTGCAAACAGATGTCATGGATGTTCTTTACAGAGTGCAGCTGTTGAGCGGTCGTATGGTCTGCGGGCACATCAACATAACAACCACTCATCACCACCAAAGGTTATTGAACAGTGCGCTCCCTCCTAACCTAGGGGTACCAAGGGAAGTTACAACATATACAAATAACCGGGAGAAGAATAGAGAGGAAAGTGACTTGTGAAAGTGAATGTTTTAATTCATCAACAATAAAGACAATTTGCACAACAAACTGAAGACAAACTATAAGAACAACGCGACTAAAGCATCAATACACAACGATGGACTGCAGCCCATCTGCTCTCCCTCTGAAGCCAATGATACCGGGGTACTTCATCTCCCTGGTGGGAACATTATAGGTGTTACAGAGATGACTGACCCACTCCAAAGCCAATGGAAGGTGATTAGCGAGTTTATATTCAGATGCTACGGTGGAGGATATCGTGAGGCCTTACAGCAGGGGTGTCAAACTCAATGTCATCGTGGGCCACATCAGCATTATGGTTGCACTCAAAGGGCCGGTTGTAACTATATAAATATACATATATAAATACATCATATATATGAAATAATGTATTATATTACATCATTGTCTCTACATTGGATTATTATCGGATAGGGTAATAACTTCATGATTAACTACGTCTGAAAGCAGAAGTTCAGGGCAAATAATTGCAAGTCTCTTGACTGTGCATGTCACAAAATGAGATGCATTGTGGGACATGTAGTTTATGGGCAACGTGCTTCTGTAAAATAAGATGGAGCTTTATGAATCCCCGTCGGGAAATTCAGTGGTTTAACAGCAACAGGGTAAGATTGAAAAACAGCACAGCACAGATTCACACAGATTAATACAATTAAGGATAAATCAAAGATAAAAATGTAAAATGATAAATAACTATAAAATGAGAAATTAATTAAAATGAACATATATAGATATTTTGTAAAGTAGCATGTAACCGTATAATAAACGTATTATATTCTTTGCAAGCTCTTGCGGGGCCGCATAAAATGAAGTCGCGGCCGGATTTGGCCCCCGGGCCTTGAGTTTGACCCCCCTGCCTTAAAGCAATCAAGTGTAAAACACAACATGTATGATGCCAGTAGTGAATCGGTCGGATTGGACCCGAACGCAGGAGGGGTAAAGAAGCCTCTTTCTGTCCTATAACTATTACTCTTAGCGTCCCACTGATATCAGGTCAGTTTACACATCTGGAAAACAAACCTGTTTCGCTGACAATGTTTGTTTGTTGACATTGTTGTTGTTGTTGTTGTCCTGAGTTTGAATCTTTAGGGTTTATTGTTTGTTTAGAAGAATCAGAATCAGGTTTATCACCATGTTGACACGTACGAGGAATCTGACTTGATGTCGTGGTGTATAATTAAGACAACAATTAAAAACACAGGTAGAGAACTGTTTTTAGAAAACTATAATAACATGAACAACAATTATTACAAAGATAGCAAAATAAAATATAGAAGTATTTACATTGAAATAGAATAAAATGTAAAATATATGCAGGACAAGAAAACAGATATTGTCAAAGTTGTGTGCATTAATGTAATGCATAGTCTGCTTTGTGCCCGAGGTCAAGTTTAAGTAAATATAACAGCTGCTGTTGTTGTTGTTGTTGTTGTTGTTGTTGTTGTTGTTGTTGTTGTTGTTGTTGTCCTGAGTTTCAGTCTTTATGGTTTATTGCACTTATTGTACGTCACTTTGGATAAAAGGGTCAGCTAAATGCACGGTTCCAACCATAGACTGGTTCCAACACACACACACACACACACACACACACACACGCACACGCACACGCACACGCACACGCACACACACACACACACACACACACACACACACACACAACTGGAACCCTGGCTAAATGTAATGTAAAGTATGTCTTTGAATGCTCTTCTTATTCTCTCTCCTTCTCTCCTCTCCTGTGTTCCCCTGTGGCGCCCCCCAGTGGGCAGTGTGTGTTTCTACGGCCAGTGTTCGTACTACTGCTCCACGGAGCACGCAGTGTGTGGTCGGCCCCGCCTGATGGAGGCCTCTCTGGGGGTCATGCTGCCCGACCTCTCCCTGGCCCCCCGCCGCACCTGGAGGTCCCCCTGGAGACGCTCCTACAGCCGCAGCAAGAAGGCCAAGTAATCATATCAATAATAATAATTCATTACATTTTCTTTGTAGGTCCTTTCTGTCTCTTTGGGGTCATTTTCAAGACTTTTTTAGTCATCTGCAGTCCCTTAAGATTCAAGATTCAAGGCTTTATTATCATGTGCACATTAGCAGAGATGGCAAAAGTACACACGTCCTTTACTCAAGCAGAAGTACAGACACCTTGGTTGGTGATTGGCTAATGGCTAATGGTTACACAAGACAAAACATCGTTATGACATCACAAAGTGGCCAACATTTGAAAACATATAAATAGTGCAAGAAGAATCTACAAGTAAATGGAATATGATATGTCAGATAAATAATTAGCAAACAGATGAATGCTTTTGTAAATGTCCTTTTGCAGCAACATATCTCCTCCCCTAAACCTTAAAGCCCAAATATGAGACCAAAGAAGGGTTTCAAATGGATCAAAAATAATGTCAATCTGGCATCTGAATTATGTGTGTTGCAGAAAATGAGACTTGGTAAAGTAAGGGTTTATTTTTCAGGTAAATGAAATAGAAAACACTTTGACTGACGAGATTAAGGCCTTTTTCATGCATTACAGTGGCATATACACAATGAATGTAGTGTTGAGTTAATTGATGTGTGTTCAGGTGGGAGACAGACCCAGATTACTGCTCCTCCGTGAAAAAGACGCCTCCATATAACAAAGGCACGAGGCTGCTGGACTTCATGGATTTGGTGATTCTGGACTTCCTGATGAGTACGTAGCGATCAGAGCATTTTAAACGCCTTATTGGTGTTGGCTTCATATTAAATCACATATTAAATGCTATGGCCAAAACCTTTAAAATATGAAAAATGTTAAAATGTATGTTCGTGCCTCAGAAAATACTCAAACTACGCTTTGACTTCGAAGAGTTTTTACCCAGGAAGTTTAGGAAACACTTTGAGGAGTTCCTGCACTGCTCTGATTTCAGTTTAACTGGATATTCCTGTGGTTTTACCGGCTCTTACCGACTCTCACTAACTCTTACCGGCTCTTACCGGATAAATAAACTCCAGTAAATCGAATATTATTAGCAGTTTGAAAACCACGTGACGTTCGCTTACTTCTGGAGTTAACTGACAGTTACCATGGCAACGCGCCGTCTCCATGGCTACTCCCTGACGGCAGACGACAGGTAAGAAAGTCTGAAGATAGTTTGTTGTCCTCCTCCTGTTAGCTAGAGAGCTGATTTAAAGTACTTTTTTAACTTTAGAAACGCCACTTAGTGTTTTCTTACCACCGTGGAGACGTTACCTGGAGTTCAGCCGTGTTTAAACAGCAGGTGAGAAACAGAGAGAGAGAGAGAGTAACGGCTCTGATTCACTGCTGCTAGGAGAGCTAGCTGGCGTTAGCTACCACAAAGTGTTAGCTAACTTTATTTATTCATTTGAAATACAATGTAGATGAGACGTCCTCATTTTGCTGTGAAATGTATTTAAAGTTCTTGAAGTAAATGTAGTTGTAAAAGTATTGGCTGTACAGTAATATGTAATGCAAGTAGGCCTACTTAAGGTATAGTATTCATGGTGTAGTCAAATATAGTGAAAGTACTTGAAGTGTATTGGCTGTACAGTAATATGTAGTGAAAGTACTTAAAGTATAGTATTCATTGTGTAGTCAAAGTACTTGAAGTGTATTGGCTGTACAGTAATATGTATTGAAAGTACTTAAGGTATAGTATTCATTGTGTAGTCAAAGTACTTGAAGTGTATTAGCTGTACAGTAATATGTATTGAAAGTACTTAAGGTATAGTATTCATTGTGTAGTCAAAGTACTTGAAGTGTATTGGCTGTACAGTAATATGTATTGAAAGTACTTAAGGTATAGTATTCATTGTGTAGTCAAAGTACTTGAAGTGTATTAGCTGTACAGTAATATGTATTGAAAGTACTTAAGGTATAGTATTCATTGTGTAGTCAAAGTACTTGAAGTGTATTGGCTGTACAGTAATATGTATTGAAAGTACTTAAGGTATAGTATTCATTGTGTAGTACTACAGTCAAAGTACTCTGTGCAGTGAAAAAGGCATGTGGTTATATGTTCAAGTGTTTGTTAAAGCAGCATTTTGATAGAATGCTTTTTTAGACCACACATCATTTATCATTGAGTTTTGATGCTATTTAATTTAGTAATTGTTGGTTACAGTAAAGAACTTGTTCTATGTAGACAAAGCTAACTTAATGTAAATCTGTATCTCTATGTCTCTGTTGATTTGTCTTTCAGATATACCAGAGTACATGTAGACCTCCGACACACCGTTTGTTTTAGCTAACCTCCTGACGGTGTTCACAGAGAGGTGAGCAGCATGCTAGCTAGCTCAGAGAAGAGATCCCCGGATGGAGCCTCTCAAAGCACACACACCTCCAGGTCTGGATCCAGGGTGAAGAAGGGGACTCTTCTTCCTCCTCTCTCCCCTGAACCCCCTCCTCTCTCAGTGCCCAGGCCTCTCTTCAGCCTCCCCCCTCTCCCCTCTGACAGACCTCTCTCTGTGATGGATCTCCCTCGCCTCATCGCACAGGTCGGACCTCAGAGAGCCAGAGGGGACACAAAGTGGAGCGAAGGACCCCGAATGATGGCCTCAGCGCTGGGGGCCGACATCCCCGTCAGAGCTCCTGATGAGAGCACAGCACACAGGTACTTGAACACATATTGCTTATGAGTGTCTTTACTTCAAATCTGTGAGAGGAAAGTCAAAATAATAATTCTGGTGATCTGAATTTTGAGTCTGATTTGTAGTCTTCTCAGAATCCGGTTTATAGCCTGGAACATATACAAGCAATTATGTAGGATAACAAATAGAAAGGTTAGAAAAAGCAAATATTTCAAAAGCAATTTCACATTAAACAAAAGAAGTGGAGGGCTGTGGAGAAATGATCACCAAATGTTTTTCTCACTTTCCTCCCAGAGCTTCGGCAGATTCCTTATTTATCTAATGTTAAATATTTTGCTGATTTATTTTATAGATGCAATACTTTTATCACACCAATAATGACGGTATGTAATTCATGGCCTTCGACACACTCTGTTTCATTGTCTCAGTCTCACAGAGAAAGCTGAATCAACCAAAGTCCCAACGTGTAGGGGTAAGAAGATAAAGGCTGTGAAGAATGGGAATCCTCTCAGCGGCACAGAGGTGTTTCAAACGTTCACCGAGAGGAGAGGCAGACGGGAGCTGGAGCTGTTCTACCTGAAGCAAGTGGAGGGAGACGCTTACAGGTCAACCCACGCAGATATCTCACACGTTTGTATCGAGATGTGAACATGTGATGGAGCCAGGTTCATATGCATGTTGTTGACAGTCAAAGGTTTCCACACAGGAAGTCTCTTCGTGTCCCTGCATACCACAAGAAGCCATTTCCTGCATGTTTGTAGTTATAAAGAGTGTCTAAATAATAAGCATTGAGATCCAGGCTTTTAGATTGTAGTGAAGTGAAACAGTAACGACATGTGGAGCACAGTTCCCGTCCCCGGTCAACATGTCCGTTAAAGTTTAAATCTTCCGGACACAGTGAGAAAAGTGCCGGTCAAAGGTCTTCTTTGCTGTTTATTGAGCTTTGAAACAAATTGAAATGATTCGATATTAAACAAAGTAATTATAGATTAACTCCATAATTCAAAAGTGAATAATAAACGGAGCGCTCTCCCCCTCCTGACAGCCCGTCAGTATCAGCAGCTCGCGGATCAGACATGAGTGACCCGACAGTGAAACTAAACACATCCCTACTAGTTACGGTAGTTTGAGAGGTCATTAAAATAGCTTCGTGTGATATTCTAACCTGAAGTGTGTGTTGTGTCCGCTCACCGCTGCAGCTGATCTCTCTCTCCGTCAGATCAGACTTCACTCGCGTTTATGTCCATATCGATCAGATGCAGCTAGTTCTAGCTAATGATAAGACCACCTGCTTATTAGAAGACACCTGAACAATAAGCGTTGCTATGCAACCGGGTGAGGCCACAAAGTAGAGCGCAGCATTATGCATTTGTTTACATGCCCACCGGAACCCCGAGGCATTACCAACAGATCAACGCACAATCAACCCATCCAGGACATCTCTTTCTGCACATGAAGTGTGAGACATTAGAGTTGACTATTCTTGTCTGTCACATAAGTGGCGCAACTGAAGCGGTATTATGCTAAGGGGAAATTATTTTGACCGGAGCGATTTGGATTTGCCGGTCTTTAGCATATTTGACTGGTCGTACTCTGATGTGGGGTTAATGAAATGTCAGAAAACAGTAAACAATCTGGAATTTGTACGTCTTCAAATGTCTTCTTTTGTCCAACCAACAATCCAAATCTCACAGATATTTGTTCAACTTTAATCGGCACATTGAAGAAGCTGAAACCAGAGATTTTTTAAATGTTAAAGGGGACCTGTCATGCAAAAGTCACTTGTTGATGTCTTCTCTACATCACTATGTGTCCCCGGTGCGTCGGGGAACTCACGCAGCGTCAGGAAATAAACCCTCTCTCTTTTCCTCCGTACCCACATCTCTAAAAACGGGGGAACAACGGAGCTGATCCAGATTTGCGTCCGATATGACGTAATATCTGAAATGGACCCACGGGCCAATCAGAAAGCTGCTATCGGAAGAGGATATAGAGACACAAACAGACGAAGAGAGTGGAATAAACTCCTGGATGTGGGTTTGAGGTGTTTTCTCAGTAGTGGAAGCTAAACCGCCCAAACCTTTAAACTGAATACATATGAATGTTTCCTCCTCCTTCAGACCCTACGACCTGCGGGTGGTGCCCTGCGGTGCAGCGGGATCTGAGCACTACATCTTCTCTCCTCACTCGGTTCTCCATGTGACACAAAGAGGATACGGAGGACTGCTCAGTCTGTCAGAGTGGTTCAGAGAGTCAGTTCTGTGGAGGGATCTGCAGGAAATCCCCTTCTTCAGAGACTTCCCACTGAGGAGAGCTTTCGCCAGGTCAGAGCACTCTTTAAAGTAGAGACACTACATGCTGATATACACCTGAACATCAGCAGGAGAGGACTCTTTAAAGTAGAGACACTACATACTGATATACACCTGAACATCAGCAGGAGAGCACTCTTTAAAGTAGAGACACTACATACTGATATACACCTGAACATCAGCAGGAGAGCACTCTTTAAAGTAGAGACACTACATACTGATATACACCTGAACATCAGCAGGAGAGGACTCTTTAAAGTAGAGACACTACATACTGATATACACCTGAACATCAGCAGGAGAGCACTCTTTAAAGTAGAGACACTACATACTGATATACACCTGAACATCAGCAGGAGAGCACTCTTTAAAGTAGAGACACTACATACTGATATACACCTGAACATCAGCAGAGAGGACTCTTTAAAGTAGAGACACTACATACTGATATACACCTGAACATCAGCAGGAGAGCACTCTTTAAAGTAGAGACACTACATACTGATATACACCTGAACATCAGCAGGAGAGGACTCTTTAAAGTAGAGTACACTACATGCTGATATACACCTGAACATCAGCAGGAGAGGACTCTTTAAAGTAGAGACACTACATACTGATATACACCTGAACATCAGTAGGAGAGGACTCTTTAAAGTAGAGACACTACATACTGATATACACCTGAACATCAGCAGGAGAGGACTCTTTAAAGTAGAGACACTACATACTGATATACACCTGAACATCAGCAGGAGAGCACTCTTTAAAGTAGAGACACTACATACTGATATACACCTGAACATCAGCAGGAGAGGACTCTTTAAAGTAGAGACACTACATACTGATATACACCTGAACATCAGCAGGAGAGCACTCTTTAAAGTAGAGACACTACATACTGATATACACCTGAACATCAGCAGGAGAGGACTCTTTAAAGTAGAGACACTACATACTGATATACACCTGAACATCAGCAGGAGAGGACTCTTTAAAGTAGAGACACTACATACTGATATACACCTGAACATCAGCAGGAGAGCACTCTTTAAAGTAGAGACACTACATACTGATATACACCTGAACATCAGCAGGAGAGGACTCTTTAAAGTAGAGACACTACATACTGATATACACCTGAACATCAGCAGGAGAGCACTCTTTAAAGTAGAGACACTACATACTGATATACACCTGAACATCAGCAGGAGAGGACTCTTTAAAGTAGAGACACTACACACTGATATACACCTGAACATCAGCAGAGAGGACTCTTTAAAGTAGAGACACTACATACTGATATACACCTGAACATCAGCAGGAGAGGACTCTTTAAAGTAGAGACACTACATACTGATATACACCTGAACATCAGCAGGAGAGGACTCTTTAAAGTAGAGACACTACATACTGATATACACCTGAACATCAGCAGGAGAGGACTCTTTAAAGTAGAGACGCTACATACTGATATACACCTGAACATCAGCAGGAGAGGACTCTTTAAAGTAGAGACACTACATACTGATATACACCTGAACATCAGCAGTAGAGGACTCTTTAAAGTAGAGACACACCGTACTGATATACACCTGAACATCAGCAGGAGAGGACTCTTTAAAGTAGAGACACTACATACTGATATACACCTGAACATCAGCAGGAGAGGACTCTTTAAAGTAGAGACACTACATACTGCTATACACCTGAACATCAGCAGGAGAGGACTCTTTAAAGTAGAGACACTACGCTTCTTTTGCAGGTGGCGGAGAAACGTCCGTAAAGTCATCTTTCAGCGCAGGTGTAAGGATCTTCAAGATGTTCTGCTTGTCGCTGTGCCTCAGTTCAGAAATGCCCTTCTTCTGTTCAACAGGTGAGTCACACTGCGTGCAGACCAACACATAACTAATAGGAAACACGTTCTGCTTTAAGGGCATCAATACGTGATAAGCTTTCACGCTGGTCGTTCAGATCTCCTGGTCATGACACTAAACGTTCTCCAGAACCATTGAGGAGGTGAAAGGGACCCACTGGCTGCCTCAGGAGGAGAACACATCTTTCACTCTGCTGGAATTTAAGGATGTTCTGATGACCATGAATCAGGAGTGTCTGCAGATATTAGGGAAGTTATCACAGTGCCGGGCTGCCATCCTAAATAAGGTAGGAGCAAGTGGATTCAAAATGTAATCTATCACGTCTGGCAGCAGCTTGATCACGTTCTGCTTCATCCAGCTGGTTGTGCTCTGAAAGATCAGCTGCAGTTAAGAATTGTGGAAATCAAACTTTTTCTTATAATTTTGTCTTATTTTCAGAATTATGACTTTGTTTCTTAAAGTTTTGACATTTTCATAAAATTTTGACTTTTTCTTCGAATTTTGACTTTTTCTTCGAATTTTGACATTTCTCAGAATATCTCTGAAATGAAACTTTATTATTAAAATGTAACCCGTATTTCACTGTGTATCCACCCTTTCAACAGCTCTAATTCCCTAAATTCTATATATATACACAAGTACTTTGCAAACGTATAATGTACGATGTTAACATTAGTAGTAGGTAACTAACATGGTGTAATCTGACTTAAATTATATTGTGTATTTTATACAAATATCTTTCAAAGTTTATATACATACAGTATATATTTATATTTACGGTCATGTGCAATGCCTTGTTTTTATTTATTTAAATGTTGTACCGACTAAAGACACAAACATGGACATAACAATACCATACAGGAGATGATATACCCATCCCAGACAAAATCAAAACGACAAAATCAGAATGAATAAAGATACGGTCAGGGCGATCACTTCAACATTTCACGAACAAAAGTAGGTTGACAACCAAAAGCACAACATGGCATATTTATTGTTCCTTTAATCCCACTCTTCGTTAGAGCTCATTATTTCACATGTCACGGCGTGTTGAGCCTTTGATTTATTTTGTATCTACTCTTCAAACTCTTCGAATATTAAAGGATGTAAATGTAAATTCAATATTGAGTGTCTTCAGCCAATTTCGAATCTTTGACCACAGACTTGCAACATATGGACAATAACAAAATGAATGCATCTGAGGCCTGTCCTACGAACCCGGTTCAACCTAACCTGATAAGTTTGAGTTAGCCGGTTGGCCTGACCCAGAACATCCGCGCTCTCGCTGAGCGGTCCTACGGCGCTGGTTATCAAGTGGATCGCTCAGCCAGCCGTGTCCTATCTAGCTGCGCGTTCACATGAGAGGGGTGGGATCTGGAGCATTCGACCAATCACAGACATGGAGAAGCTGCTGACAGCGCAGCGTCATACTTCCTGAATGAAAAGTGAACTCTGATATCAGACATATGAAGAAGTTAAACTTTAAACATGACTCAAACACTTGATCAGGATCAAAGCCTCAGAGCTGCAGCTGCAAGGTGAACACAGCTGGAGCAGAGCAAGTGTTGGAATGCGTCCATCAGCAGGTTCATGATGTCACGGCCCGTCTAACACACCGTCTGACTCTCATCACCTCTGACTCAGAGTGTCCTCAACCCAGCATCGTAGGACCGGAAATCCCTGAAGTAGTACAGGCCCCTGGGTAGCCGCTCAGCATCAGTTACCATGGAGATCTAGCTCGCTAAAAAGTGAACCAGCTTCGTAGGACCGGAAACTCAGAGATTACCCTGAAGTGAGCCGCCAAGCGAAAATCCGGCTTCGTAGTGCAGGCCTCAGGCGAGGGAGGATGTCATCTAACTGGTTTCTTCCTCAGGCGAGGGAGGATGTCATCTAACTGGTTTCTTCCTCAGGCGAGGGAGGATGTCATCTAACTGGTTTCTTCCTCAGGCGAGGGAGGATGTAATCTAACTGGTTTCTTCCTCAGGTGAGGGAGGATGTAATCTAACTGGTTTCTTCCTCAGGCGAGGGAAGATGTAATCTAACTGGTTTCTTCCTCAGGCGAGGGAAGATGTAATCTAACTGGTTTCTTCCTCAGGCGAGGGAGGATGTCATCTAACTGGTTTCTTCCTCAGGCGAGGGAGGATGTAATCTAACTGGTTTCTTCCTCAGGCGAGGGAGGATGTAATCTAACTGGTTTCTTCCTCAGGCGAGGGAGGATGTAATCTAACTGGTTTCTTCCTCAGGCGAGGGAGGATGTCATCTAACTGGTTTCTTCCTCAGGCGAGGGAGGATGTCATCTAACTGGTTTCTTCCTCAGGCGAGGGAGGATGTAATCTAACTGGTTTCTTCCTCAGGCGAGGGAGGATGTAATCTAACTGGTTTCTTCCTCAGGTGAGGGAGGATGTCATCTAACTGGTTTCTTCCTCAGGTGAGGGAGGATGTAATCTAACTGGTTTCTTCCTCAGGTGAGGGAGGATGTCATCTAACTGGTTTCTTCCTCAGGCGAGGGAGGATGTAATCTAACTGGTTTCTTCCTCAGGCGAGGGAGGATGTAATCTAACTGGTTTCTTCCTCAGGCGAGGGAGGATGTCATCTAACTGGTTTCTTCCTCAGGTGAGGGAGCACAGCTACAGGACTCAGCAGGAGCTGCAGCTGCACCTGGAGTTCAGTCTGAAGCCGAGCAGAAACGCTGAGCCGCTGCACCGCCAGCTGCTCCACCAGCAGCAGCTTCTCTCACAGCTCGGCAGCTCTGAGAGCGTCCTGCAGAGGCTGGGCAGCTTCTCTGCTCTCATCAACACCATCACCGTGCAGAGCATCGTCTCTCTCATCACTCAGGACCTCACTCAGTTCACCAGCAGGGTCCTGAAGGTGAGAGGGGGGCTGCATTAACCGCTCGTACTGAATTACAAATGAATAACTTTGTCACTTTTCAGCTTTCACCAGCAAATGATTTGGATACAACACGTGAAGAAAGCATCAGAAAGACTACACATTTCAATTCAAGGCTTTATTGCCATTTGTTCAGTAGCTGCAGTGTAGATATGTCCACACTGCAACATATATACTATAGGACAACAGATCAACTAGTGCAAGGCAATAGAAATAAAATAGAAATAGTGCAAGAAGAGTCTATATACAAGTAAATGGAATATGATATATTAGATACATAATTTGAATTAATTTTGAGTCTTATTTCCTGTCCCTGAGTCTGGTGGTCTTAGTCCCGATGCTGCGTTCCGCCTGCCAGACAACGGCAGGCGATGAATTGAATGAACATGTCATCGTGTAATAAATTAAATGCTGTCTGTGTGTTTCTGTGTGTTAGAGAGGTGAACTTCAGGGCTGTCTGTTCCACACTGAGCTGAGTCTCAGGGACGACCAGCTGACGGTGGACCCCCCCACACATCTGCTGCAGGAAGCTGTGAGCGGAGCCATGCTGACTGTACAAGACTCTGTACTACAGGTACATCACAGTTTCGCATTATCCATCCAGTGCAGCCGCATCAAAGAACCGCTCCGCATGTCCTCCATAAAGGGATTTCAATCTTATATCAATTTTGGCTTTTTCTTAGAATTTAGATTTCTTTTTCAGAAATCAGACTTTTTCTCATAATGGATGTGTCGATGGGTCAAAAGTGAGAGCACAATATATGATCTCTCTTAAAATGTTTGCACTAGAACGGGGGTAATTCTTTCAACTAAAATTCAACGAGGTCCAGTTAGAGAAAATGTCCCCATGCAAAGGTCCGGAACATCAACATGTCTAAGCTGCTTCATGAATTAGTGTGATATTGAAGGAGCTGTAGCTTTGTCAACGTCTGCATGTAATCAGCAATCAAATAAAGAAAGTACAATGTGTGCATCTTGAAAAGTGCTTAATTTTAGATGAATAAAATAAAGTGCAGCAGCAGCTTGAGTTTCCCTTTGTTAACCGTTTCACATCATGACTTAACAGTTTCAGACGATTATAGAACATATCAGTCTTTACATCACAACAACTGAACCGTTTAAAGTTTCTCTTTCTGTCCCTCTTATATTGCAGTTCCTCTCTCACTTTGTTCTGTTCAGTGCGAGAATTGACCTCAAGCTTGTCCCGCCAGGAGTTTGGATCTGGGCTGAAATGGTGTCAGGGCCATTCTCATACACACATGCAGGTGCTCATTGGTTGGCCTCGGTTAGCTCATTGGTTGGCCTCGGTTAGCTCATTGGTTGGCCTCGGTTAGCTCATTGGTTAGCCTCGGTTAGCTCATTGGTTAGCCTCGTTAAGCTCATTGGTTAGCCTCGGTTAGCCTGGGTTAGCTCATTGGTTAGCCTCGGTTAGCTCATTGGTTAGCCTCGGTTAGCCTCGGTTAGCTCATTGGTTAGCCTCGGTTAGCTCATTGGTTAGCCTCGGTTAGCTCATTGGTTAGCTCATTGGTTAGCCTCGGTTAGCTCATTGGTTAGCCTCGGTTAGCTCATTGTTTAGCCTCGGTTAGCTCATTGGTTAGCCTCGGTTAGCTCATTGTTTAGCCTCGGTTAGCTCATTGGTTAGCCTCGGTTAGCTCATTGGTTAGCCTCGGTTAGCTCATTGTTTAGCCTCGGTTAGCTCATTGGTTAGCCTCGGTTAGCTCATTGTTTAGCCTCGGTTAGCTCATTGGTTAGCCTCGGTTAGCTCATTGGTTAGCCTCGGTTAGCGCATTGGTTAGACTTTGTTAGCCTGCGCTGGAACAATATTTAGTTTTAGTGTTGATCCTGGTGGACTGATCATATTGGGCTCTGAGGCTGCTTATTTGTTGTGACCTCAGTTCTGACTTGAGAGGGAATGTTTGGTCAAACACTTTGTGTTCTGTCTCATAGTGGCGTGTTGTCTCTTTTAATGAGCGCCACGGTCTCTGAACAAATGAGACACACTGGCTCTGAGCTCCCGGTGGGCAGGAGGAACATGAACGAGTCCACTCGGGTTCAGAGCTCTGAGCTCCCAGTGGGCCGGAGGAACATGAACGAGTCCACTCGGGTTCAGAGCTCTGAGCTCCCAGTGGGCCGGAGGAACATGAACGAGTCCACTCGGGTTCAGAGCTCTGAGCTCCCAGTGGGCCGGAGGAACATGAACGAGTCCACTCGGGTTCAGAGCTCTGAGCTCCCAGTGGGCCGGAGGAACATGAACGAGTCCACTCGGGTTCAGAGCTCTGAGCTCCCAGTGGGCCGGAGGAACATGAACGAGTCCACTCGGGTTCAGAGCTCTGAGCCACCAGTGGGCCGGAGGAACATGAACGAGTCCACTCGGGTTCAGAGCTCTGAGCTCCCAGTGGGCCGGAGGAACATGAACGAGTCCACTCGGGTTCAGAGCTCTGAGCTCCCAGTGGGCCGGAGGAACATGAACGAGTCCACTCGGGTTCAGAGCTCTGAGCTCCCAGTGGGCCGGAGGAACATGAACGAGTCCACTCGGGTTCAGAGCTCTGAGCTCCCAGTGGGCCGGAGGAACATGAACGAGTCCACTCGGGTTCAGAGCTCTGAGCTCCCAGTGGGCCGGAGGAACATGAACGAGTCCACTCGGGTTCAGAGCTCTGAGCTCCCAGTGGGCCGGAGGAACATGAACGAGTCCACTCGGGTTCAGAGCTCTGAGCTCCCAGTGGGCCGGAGGAACATGAACGAGTCCACTCGGGGTTCAGAGCTCTGAGCTCCCAGTGGGCCGGAGGAACATGAACGAGTCCACTCGGGTTCAGAGCTCTGAGCTCCCAGTGGGCCGGAGGAACATGAACGAGTCCACTCGGGTTCAGAGCTCTGAGCTCCCAGTGGGCCGGAGGAACATGAACGAGTCCACTCGGGGTTCAGAGCTCTGAGCTCCCAGTGGGCCGGAGGAACATGAACGAGTCCACTCGGGTTCAGAGCTCTGAGCTCCCAGTGGGCCGGAGGAACATGAACGAGTCCACTCGGGGTTCAGAGCTCTGAGCTCACTGTCCACTTTCCTCTTCTTGGAGAGCGCCATGTGTCACTTTGTGTCTCTCCCTGTCTGCCGCTAACACGCCTGTTCACTCTCCTCTCCGCTTCTCTCCTGTATCGCTAATTATTCTCTTCACTTACTTTCCTCTCCGCTTCTCTCTGCCGCGCTCTCATCTCTTCTTCTGTGTTTCTCTCCCTGTATCGCTCACTCGTCTCTTTCGCCCCCTGTCGGCAGCGGTTAAAATAGAATCGCCCCGTCAAAATTTAAATCCCCTATTAATGTATCGATTATAGGTACGGGTCCGTATAGGTCGGCGTCCGGATCCGGGCCGCGGTCCGCCTGTTGCCGACCCCTGCACTAGAAGAATGACTAGACTGATTAGTAAAAACCATTAACCTGTTAAGCCCGAGAGACCCGGTACCGGGGCACTGCCACAACATCTTGCAGGAAACAGTGTCTGAGGGCGTGTTCATTTAATAAACTATGAATGTTTTATATCCATGTAACGGGAAGAAACTCATCTAACTGAAACCACAATGCTAACGCTGACCCTCTGAATTAGCAACGAGCGAAAAATGCTAACAGTTGACTGCACCGAAACTCACTCACAAAACCTTATTATTTATCTTTGCTGCACATCCAACCCATCGTTTCACATCGTGAGGGGACACAGAATCGAGGGGTACCCTCATGATCATAATAATAATAACAAGAACACACATCAACACATATGGCGCTAGGTAGCTAAAAACGCTAACATGGCTCACCTGTGTCGTAGTCTGGTCAAAACTGGTCTTCAATGGCATTAAACGATAAAAACGCTGCTGAAGTTAATCCAGAGGTTAATCCAATGTGTCCCTTTGAATGATTTCTGATAATCCATGAGCAATAAACCTGCTTTTCCGTTTCTAGATAGTCAGACCTAGAGACAGCTTCACTCTGGAGCAAAACTGTGTGCGCAAAGCCCACACCTTTTTGTTTTAGCATGTGTGTGAGTGGGGAAATTCCCCTTCGATTCTATTGGCTCTAACGGTCAGAAAGAGATGTCAATCACCAAAATCGACCAATGGGTTCCAGAGAAACGGTAAAACCCCCATTTCCACCCAGATCACCTCAGAGGTGGAGTTTGTTTTGCTAAACCTCTCTAAAAAGGTCAAATGTCACTTGTTTTGCATCAGTCTTGATACAGGGGACTTATTATATGTTGTGCTTTGGATTCCTAAAGCTTTTAGTCTACCTTACCATCATCCAAGGGTTAGTTTTCACTATAAGTAAAAAATAATATTTGGACGGACACAATAATTTACCAGTTCTTTACCATGTTCAATCTGAATTTACTTTAAAATAAAAAACATCTATATTGATTCTGACTGTTCTGCATCCAACTCACAGGTGCATCCTTACTCTGAGAACAAAGATTATTAATGTAACCCTTTGAGAAGATATGGTCATTTGTTCTGGGAATGTCAAATCGAGCCTGAGACCCGAACAACAGGCTGAACTGGTTAAAGAGTCCCTTTTCTGTTTTTGGGGATATTAGGCGCTTCCACACCGGATTACTTTTCCCCGTAGTTTTCCCTTTTAGTTCCGATAGTTCCTGGGATTTTGTGTTCACACCAAAAAGAGAACTTAGTTCATGAGAAATGTTCCTCCCCTTTTTAGTCTCTGCTCGAGAGCAGGTACTTTCCCTGGGGAGAAAAAAGTTCCAATTTCTGATTGGCTGGGCGAATTGCAAACCACGCCCCCCGTAAAACTCTGAAAGTTCCATGGGGGAACTAAGTGCTGGGAACTAACGGCCCGTCCACACAGCGGCGTGCGTTGAAGCTTCCAACGCTTCACCGTTCACTTTGAATGGGGTGACGTCACTTTTAGCCGAACTGCATCGTGGGAAGCGACGCGGAGCGTAGCTGGCGTGGCTCGCTGCAAAAGTTGAGCAATGTTCAACTTTTGACGCCTCGGCAGAAGCGTCAGCCAATCGAATCATATGCCAGTACAAGCTCTAGCCAATCAAACCGCTGCTTGTGTGTCAGGGGCGGGAGATGCATGTGATTGGTCGTTGGTCGAGTTTCAGACACGCCCGCCGGCAAGCGTCGACGCACGCCGCTGTGTGGACGCGCCGTAAGTGCTCGGAACTAAGTGCGGCCAAGTACTTGGTGTGAAAGCGGCTCTTGTCTTTCCTGAGTGTGTTATGCAGCTTTTTGCACACATGTAAAGCCTTGGTCCAAGTTTCATCTGCAGGAGGGGGAGGTCTGTCTTTCAGTCGGCTACACTGCATCTGAATGATGTCTTTAGACACCAGTTCCTATCAAGCAGACACATGTTCATTCTAACAGTTCTGTTGCAATTCTTCTTCTTCTTACAACTTTATTTTTAAAGCACTCTAAACCTCCAGACCAAAGTGCTGTACAGGCAAAGAGATAAAGCACAGCTCAGCTCACACACCATAAAACAAGTACAACGAAAGGTGTAGTTTTTGTTTTGTGTGTAAAAGAGGATGTTTTTAAATGGGTGAAACGCTTTCAAATGGTATTTATTTGGTAGTCATGAACATCTGTTTATTTATTGACTGTGTAATGCATTAGGTTTGTTCCGACTCTTTTGCAGGGTGGGCGTACGTTTCAAACAAATGCAAATACAATTTGTTTTAAAAATCAAATGTCCTGCTTCTTCTTCTGTGGTAGATGTGTGATTCCTGTGGACTCTTCCTGGAGATCAGCAGCACGTCTGATGTCTCTCAGGGTTCACCCTCTGACCTCACCTGTATCGAGCATCATGTCACAGGTACCGTAGCAGCAGTGACGTTTCTTCTAGTTTTTTTCATTTGACTGTTTGGATTTCACTTCATTCGACCCAAGCTGCAGTATTCATATAACTGACTTATCCCCACCCATCGTCTCTAGTTCCTGTTGCTGCATGCATGCGTGTGATTCTAAACACGTCTCCCTGTGTTGTGGCTCTCAGGGGAGGATACCAGCGGGGAAGAGTGTTGCTCCTGGAGGCTGCACAGAGAAGCGTCCTCTCGCTGGCTGCAGCTGCAGAAGCGAACCTCTCTGCTGCTGCAGGGCCGCCGGCTGCACGGCTGCTTCTCCCCCCTCACCCAGAGCCAGCTGCAGCAGCAGATCCACATCCACGTCCTCACAACACACGCTGAGGAGGAGCAGGCCGGCGTCATGCAGGCAAGACATTCTACTTTAATAATTCAGAAGAGGTGGTGTCCGGCCTCTTGAGATGTCCTGTTTCCAAAGTGCTGATTCTCTGTCTGTCACTTTAGATGAAAGTAAGCAGCCACTCCCCACGCCCCTCTGAGAGACTTTTGGTTACATTCAACCATAAACAATCCGGAGGCTAAATACAGTTCTGATTGGTCAATTCAGATCATGTGACACGTTGCTAATCCAGTAGAACAGACCGCGGTCAAGGACTGCAATGACCGTTGCTAAGGTGGATCAAGAAAGAGAAAGGAAATGAGGTTAAACCTGTTTAGGTTCAGAGAGAACAAATGACCATGTCTTCACTTCTAAAAACTCATCTGTGAGTCGGATGCAGAAGAGTCAGAATCAATATAGATGTTTTTATGATTATTATTTTCCTTTTAAGAGAGGTTTAGCAAAAAACACTTCTGGGGTCGTTTGGGGGCATTTCCATATCTCTGGCCCCCTCAGTCGATTTTGATGATTGACATCTCTTTTGAACCGTTAGAGCCAATAGAATCGAGGGGAAGTTCCTAAATCCATCTAAACATTACCCACTGGTGAACGAGTGCTGCGCAGCCAGAAGCTGTCATCGCAGCTATATATGAAAACTCCGTTATTGACATTCAAATGGAATGATGGATTATCAGTAATCATTTCAGACACATTGGATTAACCTTTGGATTAACCTTTGGATTAACCATTGGATTAACCTTCAGCAGCGTGTTCATAGTTGTAACGCCATTGAACACGACTTTTGATCAGAAACAGCAAAAGGTAAGACAAATAGTCCGTGTTTGCTCCGTGAAGCGACGTGGCGTGATGTCCGGGTTTGCTTCCCCTCTCGCGAGTTCTGATCGCTCAGTTCTGATCGCTCAGTTCTGATCGCTCAGTGATGATACTGATATATCATCTGTGGAATCTCAGTTTGCTAACCCCTTTTTTCCGCTCAGGGCTAATTCAGAGCCTTTGTTATTGCCCTTGTCTTGTGTTTAGCCACAAAGGGTTAATATTGTCTGAAAGCGGAGTTTCTTCCCGTTAAGTGGATACGACACCTTCATAGTTTATTAAATGTCAAGAAGCCCTCAGACGCTGTTTCTTGCTGCACTGAAAACTGGAATGTTTTCATAATTTGTAACTATTTTCTGACCAAGAATATCATCAAGAAGATTATTTGATTATAATTCATTACTTTACTTTGATTGATTTTAAATGTGCTTTAAAGAGTTAACATGAACCTGTTGACTGGCTCATGGGTTCTCCTCTGTGTTCTGTGCACAGGAAGCCGACCTCGAGATCCAGCAGCTGTGTGAGAGCTTCTCCTGGTTGGTGGACATTAATGTGTTCATTAGGGAAAGGAGTGTTTCCTCCCTGGAGGATCAGCCTGCTTCCCAGTACCAGGATCTGATAGAGAAGACCCGCTGCCTGACGGACAGACTCTCCAGCGTCCCCTCCTCCGTCTCCACCTCCAACCAGCTGATCAACATCCGGTGCAGCAGCATCAAGGAGCCACTCCGTATGTCCTCTGTAAAGGGATTTCACTCCCATAAAATACAGATTTATGTTCAAGAAGCTTTCCAAGAAAACATTACTCAGGCCATAAATTATTCTGACTCTTTCTCAGAATTTTGACTTTTTCTTAAAATTTAGAATTATTTTCAGAATTCAGATTTTTTTCTCAGAATTTACATTTTTTTCAGAAATCTGACTTTTCCTTAGAGTTTTCTCACATTTGGACTTTTTTCAGAATTATCACTTTATCTGAACATTTTGAATTTCCCTCATAATTTAGATTTTTCTCACAATTTTGAATTTTTTTCCGAATCATTACTTTTTCCAAAATCAGACTTTTTCTTAGAATTTTGTGCTGAAATCTGACTTTTTCTCATGTTGTTATTTTTTTCTTAGAATTGTTACTTTTGCAGAAATCTGACTTTTTCTCATAATGTAATTTTTTTAACCTGAAATTTTAACTTTTTCTTGGAATTTTTCTTAGAATTGTTACTTCTTCTGAAATCAGACTTTTTCTTAGAATTTTGACTTTTTTGCAGAAATCTGACTTTTCCTTAAATAGAATCAGAAACCAAGTTTATATCTCTTTGATGAAAGACTGAGATATTGGTAAATTATAGAACATTAACCATTTATAAGGACATGTGGTAAGATCTGACAGCTAATGGATGTATCAGTATTAATGCTGTATCCATTATGTGTAAGCTATATCTTTTAAATGAATACCTTTTGTTTTTTTAAGAGCAACAGCTGAGGTTGCTAGAGGAGAATCTGCAGCAGCAGCTGGTGCAGCAGATCCAGATTCTCTCTGAAAACGTCTCATCAGACCTGCAGAGATATGCTGCTCGACTCAGGACAGAACCAGGAGACCTGCAGGAGCTCTCCATATATGCTCTCATGGTAAAAAACACCCTTTACTCTTGCATAGTTCAAATAGATTTCCAGTTATGCAAAAGAGATGAAATATTCCTAGTTCCACCTCTGCAGGGTTGGCAGAGCTTCAGATCCTCCGAGTCTCTTCTTTTAGTCACACTTTTCATTGAATTATTCATCCCAAAAGGCTCTGTGTTTTTAAAGTGTTCTGAATTTAGATCCATCGTCAAAGAATGAAAGGTAAGGTAAAGTGCATTCAGGCCTTTAAAATGGTATTTAAAGAAACACTCGTGCTTTCTTGTGTAACTGCAGGAGTTGAACTTTTGAGATGATGGGTTGTCTAACAGTTTTAAAATAAAGTGAGAGTTTGTAGTTTGGTTATATTTCACCTTATCCTGGCCCTCTCCTGTAGAGACTCGCATTCACCTCCACATGTCAACACTTAAGGATTACTACATACTCTTTAGCATATTATTTTACCCACCTGATATTAGAGATTTGATGATTTCTCATTCCAAAACCAACACTTTGTTTTTGAGAAAAACACTTTTCAAGGAGAAGGAAACTGATGTATTTTACCCAACATTATCTAAGTCAGGGGTGTCAAACTCGAGGCCCGGGGGCCAAATCCGGCACACGACTTCATTTTCTGTGGCCCCACAAGAGCTTGCAAAGAATATAATATGTTCCTTATACGGTTACATGCTACTTTACAGAAGCATGTTGCCCATAAACTAAATGTTCCACAATGCATCTCAAATTTGACTTTTTTCTCAGAATTAGATTTTTTTTCTTCAAAATGTAACTTTTTTTTCAAAATGTCACTTTTTCTTGTTTTTCCAGAATTTGGCTTTTCTTTTAAAATCATATTGTGACATTCTCACTGAAGAGACTTGCAATTATTTGCCCTAGACTTCTGCTTTCAGACGTAGTTAATTATGAAGTTATTACCCTAACATGCTGTAGTTTGTGAGGCAGGACAATCAATTAACATGACAACACACATGTTTTAATCTGGCTCATCATTTCAGATGAGGGAGTGCGTGAAGATGTGTCCTGACATGCAGAGACGTTTGGAGTACATTCACTCCCTCCAGGAAACTCTCTGCGAGAACTACAGGAAGATGACTGAACAAGAGGAGACCGTGAAGGAAGAGGTCTGCGCTGTTAGATTAGTAGGCTCATGCATTCACTCGAGAACATCTATTTTAACTCTACAGTGTGTGTGTGTGTGTGGGTGTGTGTGTGTTTTGTTGTTCAGATGCTGGCCTTGTGGGATGGCTTCATTCCTCTCCTAAAGGAAGCAGACAGCATTGTGACTTGTCGCCTCCCTTCAATGGCAAACGCCTTGGACGCCATGTTCTCAGTGTTGGCCTGCGACCTTCAAAACACCGTCTCTAAAGCTACAACCGGACCCTTCATCGACCCGAGCCAGGAGGCTAAAGAGATGGTTTCCAGACTGAGCCTCATGTGTGCTCATGTGCAGAATCTCAACGCAAACCTGGAGCAACTGAGCAGCAAAAGCCAAAACCTACACGGTGAGATGACACTAATCGTTTGGTCCTATAGCAACCATATCAAACACGTGTTTAATGTTATATATTTAGAACATCTTGTCATGTTTTATTTCCTCCCATTAGAACGTCCAAAGGATTTGTCCATTTTAACAGCCGATGTTCAGAGGGTCAAAGCCCGTAAGGAGCTGTGGCAGATCATCTCTGCGTACACAGCATGGAGAGAAGAGTGGGAACAGCTGCTTCTCGCTGAGGTGACACATCCACCTCTGATGCACAACATGGAGGACACACAGGCGTGGGAGAAGGACTCAGATCTTGTTCTTGAGTGAAAGTAGAAGTACTCAGATGTTCTTGAGTAAAAGTAGAAGTACTCAGATCTTGTACTTGAGTAAAAGTAGAAGTACTCAGATCTTGTACTTGAGTAAAAGTAGAAGTACTCAGATCTTGTTCTTGAGTAAAAGTGGAAGTACCAGAGTGTAGGAATACTCTGTTCCAGTAAAAGTATTCAAAATGTTCCTCAAGTGAAAGTAGAAAGTATTCTCATCTAAATATAGTAAAGACAGTGAAAGTAGTCGTTGTGCAGATTGGTCCATTTCAGAATAATATATATGATATGTTTTATAAAGATTGATCATGAAAGTGTTCTCAAAGCTGGTGGAGGAGCAGCTAGTCTGAAGTACTTTGTAGACTGCAGGGTAGCTGGTGGAGGTGCAGCTAGTCTGAAGTACTTTGTAGACTGCAGGGTAGCTGGTGGAGGTGCAGCTAGTCTGAAGTACTTTGTAGACTGCAGGGTAGCTGGTGGAGGTGCAGCTAGTCTGAAGTACTTTGTAGACTGCAGGGTAGCTGGTGGAGGAGCAGCTAGTCTGAAGTACTTTGTAGACTGCAGGGTAGCTGGTGGAGGAGCAGCTAGTCTGAAGTACTTTGTAGACTGCAGGGTAGCTGGTGAAGGTGCAGCTAGTCTGAAGTACTTTGTAGACTGCAGGGTAGCTGGTGGAGGTGCAGCTAGTCTGAAGTACTTTGTAGACTGCAGGGTAGCTGGTGAAGGAGCAGCTAGTCTGAAGTACTTTGTAGACTGCAGGGTAGCTGGTGGAGGAGCAGCTAGTCTGAAGTACTTTGTAGACTGCAGGGTAGCTGGTGGAGGTGCAGCTAGTCTGAAGTACTTTGTAGACTGCAGGGTAGCTGGTGAAGGAGCAGCTAGTCTGAAGTACTTTGTAGACTGCAGGGTAGCTGGTGGAGGTGCAGCTAGTCTGAAGTACTTTGTAGACTGCAGGGTAGCTGGTGGAGGTGCAGCTAGTCTGAAGTACTTTGTAGACTGCAGGGTAGCTGGTGAAGGAGCAGCTAGTCTGAAGTACTTTGTAGACTGCAGGGTAGCTGGTGGAGGTGCAGCTAGTCTGAAGTACTTTGTAGACTGCAGGGTAGCTGGTGGAGGTGCAGCTAGTCTGAAGTACTTTGTAGACTGCAGGGTAGCTGGTGGAGGTGCAGCTAGTCTGAAGTACTTTGTAGACTGCAGGGTAGCTGGTGGAGGTGCAGCTAGTCTGAAGTACTTTGTAGACTGCAGGGTAGCTGGTGAAGGTGCAGCTAGTCTGAAGTACTTTGTAGACTGCAGGGTAGCTGGTGGAGGTGCAGCTAGTCTGAAGTACTTTGTAGACTGCAGGGTAGCTGGTGGAGGTGCAGCTAGTCTGAAGTACTTTGTAGACTGCAGGGTAGCTGGTGAAGGTGCAGCTAGTCTGAAGTACTTTGTAGACTGCAGGGTAGCTGGTGGAGGTGCAGCTAGTCTGAAGTACTTTGTAGACTGCAGGGTAGCTGGTGAAGGTGCAGCTAGTCTGAAGTACTTTGTAGACTGCAGGGTAGCTGGTGGAGGTGCAGCTAGTCTGAAGTACTTTGTAGACTGCAGGGTAGCTGGTGGAGGTGCAGCTAGTCTGAAGTACTTTGTAGACTGCAGGGTAGCTGGTGGAGGTGCAGCTAGTCTGAAGTACTTTGTAGACTGCAGGGTAGCTGGTGAAGGTGCAGCTAGTCTGAAGTACTTTGTAGACTGCAGGGTAGCTGGTGGAGGTGCAGCTAGTCTGAAGTACTTTGTAGACTGCAGGGTAGCTGGTGGAGGTGCAGCTAGTCTGAAGTACTTTGTAGACTGCAGGGTAGCTGGTGAAGGTGCAGCTAGTCTGAAGTACTTTGTAGACTGCAGGGTAGCTGGTGGGAGGTGCAGCTAGTCTGAAGTACTTTGTAGACTGCAGGGTAGCTGGTGGAGGTGCAGCTAGTCTGAAGTACTTTGTAGACTGCAGGGTAGCTGGTGGAGGAGCAGCTAGTCTGAAGTACTTTGTAGACTGCAGGGTAGCTGGTGGAGGTGCAGCTAGTCTGAAGTACTTTGTAGACTGCAGGGTAGCTGGTGGAGGTGCAGCTAGTCTGAAGTACTTTGTAGACTGCAGGGTAGCTGGTGGAGATGCAGCTAGTCTGAAGTACTTTGTAGACTGCAGGGTAGCTGGTGGAGGAGCAGCTAGTCTGAAGTACTTTATAGACTGTAGGGTAGCTGGTGGAGGTGCAGCTAGTCTGAAGTACTTTGTAGACTGCAGGGTAGCTGGTGGAGGTGCAGCTAGTCTGAAGTACTTTGTAGACTGCAGGGTAGCTGGTGGAGGAGCAGCTAGTCTGAAGTACTTTATATCTATGGAGGACCAAAGTACCTTTTTAATAACAAGAGTATCGGCCTGGATCGTAGTAAATAAACAAAGATATTCCAAGCACTGTTTCTAAAAGCGATAGAGTTAAGAAAATGTTGTTTTGCAATCACTATTGTCTATTTAAACCAACACATCTGTTTGCATCTCTTCCTGTCAGGTCGTGGTGTCAGAAGCTCAGGGGAAAGTTGCCAAGTGGAAGGAGCGAACTTTGTCTCTAACAAGCATCATACCTACCCATGATGCAGTGCTGCAGCAGGCTTTAGGAAACCTGGACAGTTTCGAGTATCACATTGAGGTCATGGCCCAACTGCAAAGCCCAATGCTGACACACAGACACTGGAAAGACATTTTTGAAGGTCAGATACTTTGCCAATATTGTAACACATGCATTCATCCACAGAATATGTACCAACTAAAATACATTTATTCTGCCAGGCATGGGCCTGCGGTTTGTCCCAGAGAAGAAGGTGACTGTCGCTGAACTGACGTCTCTACCTCTTGAAGTTCACCAGGAACTAATCAGCAAGGTGAGAACAGGAGAGAGATGTACACACTGGGCTGTTTCTGGTTCTGCAATCAGGAAACTAAATGGCTGTTGATCCGACATAGAGAGGTGGAGCAATGAGTCCTAAAACCAAGAAAGGTATCAGCATTTCATCACTTCCTGTCCCCGGGTCTGGAGGTCAATGGTTTTCTGGATGTGTTTTTGGTTGTTTTCCGGAAATCGGGCCTGTGGTTAACACAAGTTGAAGACATTTGAACGTTTTGCTTATCATATAAAATACGTCAGTAAATACTCCACTGGTTAATTTAAAAACAGAGGTTGCTAACAAGGGTCTAAATGAGACGACTAAACGTCATCACGCCCAACATTAGCCACCTTTAGCTTAGCAGTGGTGACGTGAAGTCATGTGACCGTGCTGTAGTTCCTTTATAGCCCAACGTTAGCCTCCTTTAGCTTAGCGGTGGTGACGTGAAGTCATGTGACCGTGCTGTAGTTCCTTTATAGCCCAACATTAGCCTCCTTTAGCTTAGCGGTGGTGACGTGAAGTCATGTGACCGTGCTGTAGTTCCTTTATAGCCCAACATTAGCCACCTTTAGCTTAGCGGTGGTGACGTGAAGTCATGTGACCGTGCTGTAGCTCCTTTATAGCCCAACATTAGCCTCCTTTAGCTTAGCGGTGGTGACGTGAAGTCATGTGACCGTGCTGTAGCTCCTTTATAGCCCACCATTAGCCTCCTTTAGCTTAGCGGTGGTGACGTGAAGTCATGTGACCGTGCTGTAGTTCCTTTATAGCCCAACATTAGCCTCCTTTAGCTTAGCGGTGGTGACGTGAAGTCATGTGACCGTGCTGTAGTTCCTTTATAGCCCAACATTAGCCACCTTTAGCTTAGCGGTGGTGATGTGAAGTCATGTGACCGTGCTGTAGTTCCTTTATAGCCCAACATTAGCCTCCTTTAGCTTAGCGGTGGTGACGTGAAGTCATGTGACCGTGCTGTAGCTCCTTTATAGCCCAATGTTAGCCTCCTTTAGCTTAGCGGTGGTGACGTGAAGTCATGTGACCGTGCTGTAGCTCCTTTATAGCCAAACATTAGCCTCCTTTAGCTTAGCAGTGGTGACGTGAAGTCATGTGACCGTGCTGTAGTTCCTTTATAGCCCAACGTTAGCCTCCTTTAGCTTAGCGGTGGTGACGTGAAGTCATGTGACCGTGCTGTAGTTCCTTTATAGCCCAACATTAGCCTCCTTTAGCTTAGCGGTGGTGACGTGAAGTCATGTGACCGTGCTGTAGTTCCTTTATAGCCCAACATTAGCCACCTTTAGCTTAGCGGTGGTGACGTGAAGTCATGTGACCGTGCTGTAGCTCCTTTATAGCCCAACATTAGCCTCCTTTAGCTTAGCGGTGGTGACGTGAAGTCATGTGACCGTGCTGTAGCTCCTTTATAGCCCACCATTAGCCTCCTTTAGCTTAGCGGTGGTGACGTGAAGTCATGTGACCGTGCTGTAGTTCCTTTATAGCCCAACATTAGCCTCCTTTAGCTTAGCGGTGGTGACGTGAAGTCATGTGACCGTGCTGTAGTTCCTTTATAGCCCAACATTAGCCACCTTTAGCTTAGCGGTGGTGACGTGAAGTCATGTGACCGTGCTGTAGTTCCTTTATAGCCCAACATTAGCCTCCTTTAGCTTAGCGGTGGTGACGTGAAGTCATGTGACCGTGCTGTAGCTCCTTTATAGCCCAACGTTAGCCTCCTTTAGCTTAGCGGTGGTGACGTGAAGTCATGTGACCGTGCTGTAGCTCCTTTATAGCCAACATTAGCCTCCTTTAGCTTAGCAGTGGAGACGTGAAGTCATGTGACCGTGCTGTAGCTCCTTTATAGCCCAATGTTAGCCTCCTTTAGCTTAGCGGTGGTGACGTGAAGTCATGTGACCGTGCTGTAGCTCCTTTATAGCCCAACATTAGCCTCCTTTAGCTTAGCGGTGGTGACGTGAAGTCATGTGACCGTGCTGTAGTTCCTTTATAGCCCAACATTAGCCTCCCTTTAGCTTAGCGGTGGTGACGTGAAGTCATGTGACCGTGCTGTAGCTCCTTTATAGCCCAACATTAGCCTCCTTTAGCTTAGCAGTGGTGACGTGAAGTCATGTGACCGTGCTGTAGCTCCTTTATAGCCCAATGTTAGCCTCCTTTAGCTTAGCGGTGGTGACGTGAAGTCATGTGACCGTGCTGTAGCTCCTTTATAGCCCAACATTAGCCTCCTTTAGCTTAGCGGTGGTGACGTGAAGTCATGTGACCGTGCTGTAGTTCCTTTATAGCCCAACATTAGCCCCCTTTAGCTTAGCAGTGGTGACGTGAAGTCATGTGACCGTGCTGTAGCTCCTTTATAGCCCAACATTAGCCTCCTTTAGCTTAGCAGTGGTGACGTGAAGTCATGTGACCGTGCTGTAGCTCCTTTATAGCCCAATGTTAGCCTCCTTTAGCTTAGCGGTGGTGACGTGAAGTCATGTGACCGTGCTGTAGCTCCTTTATAGCCCAACATTAGCCTCCTTTAGCTTAGCGGTGGTGACGTGAAGTCATGTGACCGTGCTGTAGTTCCTTTATAGCCCAACATTAGCCCCCTTTAGCTTAGCGGTGGTGACGTGAAGTCATGTGACCGTGCTGTAGCTCCTTTATAGCCCAATGTTAGCCTCCTTTAGCTTAGCGGTGGTGACGTGAAGTCATGTGACCGTGCTGTAGCTCCTTTATAGCCCAATATTAGCTACTTCTAACATATATAATCCTGTAACAGAAATGCGACACCCCTTCACATTTATATTGTTACACATTGACCTTTCTTCTTACTCTTTCAGATATGCAGGGATGCACAAGCAGAGTATAACATGGAGCAGAACTTCATAAAGCTTCAACAGGAATGGAAACCCAGACTATTCCAGCTGGATAAATTCACTCTGCCTGTTTGGCAGCATCAAACACCACAACATGTATTACCAGAAACAAAGAAACCCACAGAGGGCACAGTTTCAAAACTCCAAACTGCCAATCAACACACCTGTAGCGATCGAAGACTCCTCGTCATTGGTGAAACCAAGCTAGAACATGTGTAAAATCAATACTCAGCTTACAGTTTGCTGGGGTTAACCATGTGTCTTCTTACTCAGGTCTGGAGATACACTTTGCTGAGATAGAGAACGATTTGATGACTCTGTCCACCATGTTGAAGTCCCCACACAGTGTTGACTTCAGGCTGCAGAATGAACATCTGTTCCAATCACTGCACGATCTCGGTATGAGAGATATAAAGAGAACATTTGCATCCAATTTGAGGAACAGTTTGAACATTGTAATGTCCTTTTGTCTTCTGTTCATTATTAATAGGGAAGCTGCTTTGTTTATTCGAAAGATACCAGCAGTTATGGGCTTTCTTGACCAAGATGTTCCATGACACATCCATAAGTGTGCAGAGTGTGGAGCTGGTATGTCGTCTTTATATTTATAGATAATATATCACAACGTTGCCGTGCTATGAATCTGATTGCAGAGCTTTTCCTATTTTCTTCACAGCTGGAACAATTCCAACCAATTGACGAGACCTTTAAGGACATTATTCAGTCCGTCTCAAGTGACACTCATGTGTGGAACTTTGTTAATCCAAAGAAAACAAATGAGAGATTTTTTGGCCGAAACTTCCACCAGATTCTCGTTGACGGCGTCTCTACAATGGAGGCCATTTCCAGCCAGATGTCTGACCTCCTGGAGAGCCTCTGTCAACAGTTTCCAAGACTGTGGTTCTTAAGTGATTGGGAGAGGATACAGCTACTCTCCTTTGATCCAACACCTTGCACACTGCAGCCTTTTGTACGCAAATGCTTTAAAGGGATACGTCGGCTAGAAGTGGATTGTGTAATACCATCGAATCAGACAGGTGTGAAGATCTGTGGGGCTACGTCTGAGAGTCAGATGAAGGTTCTGGGGTTTTTCGGCAGCCTCCAGGAGCACATTACCTTTCCGTCTCCTTTGGAGCCAAATCCCAATGCCTTAGGTTGGCTTTCTATCTTTGAGAAAGAGTTAACGTTGACCATGGTGCAACTCATGAAGAAATGTGCTGTTGTGAGAATCCAGCTTGAACCACACACCGAAGATGTGGCATTTGATAAAGAAGTAAAAGACATTGTATTTCAAATTGCTGAAAGAAGGAAAGTCGCCCTCCCCGTGCTGGATCTCGTGTCCGAATACCCTCTCCAGTGTCTGCTGGTGGTGGAGGAGGCAGTTTGGTGCCAGTCTGTCCTCCAAGCTTTCCAAGAGTCAAGTCCAGTGATGTTAAGAAACATAAAGGCATACAACTCTGCAAAATGGAAAACCCTTGGCCGTTTCATACGGGATGGAGTCACAGGGTCTGACTGTGAGTCTTTGGTCTCTAAGTACAGGATGATGTGTCTGCGAGCTTTGGTGCAACTTACAATGAAGCATTCCCAGCAGCTTTCTCGGCTCATGGAGGTGCAGAGTCTTCCAGAGTCGTCTTTCGAGTGGCTAAGTTTCATGAAGTATCATATAAACTCAGAAGATTGTAGTCTGACGGATGATCCGACGTGTCACGTGGATGTTTTGGGCCATCGACTCCGATATGATCATGAGTATTTTGGTCCAGAAGATTGTGTGATGGGACACACTCCATCCACAGATCGGGCAATACTGGGGATTCTCCTGGCTCTCGAAGGCTACAGGTGTGGGTTTGTGAGGGGACCGTGCATGTCTGGAAAGAAAACAACAGTGGTTCAGTTGGGAAAAGCGTTGGGGCGAATGGTCGTCAACTTGCAATGTTGTCCAACGATGAGCCCCGGTGTTGTTCAGAGAATGCTGTTGGGTGCTCTTCAGACTGGAGCGTGGCTTCTGCTGGACTCTGTAGACCTACTGACACAAGGATTACTTTCAATGCTGGGCCAGCATCTGTTTGACATCCAACAATCCTTCGCAGAGTTCACAAAAAAGAAGAACCAAAGACTGAGAGAGGAGCCAACGGACTGGAATGCTGACGGGGTCCCGGATTGCACAAACCTCCATTCAGATTGTCACATGGAGATTGCAGGGAAAAGCATTTCTGCCAGACCAAGCTATGGATGTGTTGTCATCTCATCCAAAGGGTATTCATCGGAGGTTCCAGAGATTCTGCGATGTGCTACCAGACCCATCGCTTTAACCCTTCCAGATTACAGGATCATCGCAGAAGTAATGCTGACTTCCATTGGTTACTCAGACGCCGTGTCTTTAAGTCAACGTCTGGTGGACCTCCTCAGCCTGGCCCAGGATTCCCTCTGTCTGCCTGATTCCATCAACGACCACCAGAGCTGCTATCTTGTCCTCTTGCAAAAGATCATCTCCGCATCTGAAATGCACTTCCACCAAAGTGAAAGGCAAACAGACATTTCTGATGAGGCCGATCCTACGCCTTCAGAAACTGTGACGGTCAGAGTTGATGACAAGGACAGACAAGAAGCTGAAAACCCCTCCAGGTTTCTCAGTTCTCATTTGTCCGTTATACAGGGATTAATGGAGGAGACGGCCATTGTCAAAGCCATTCTTTCTGTCTCATTACCTGTTCTTTACGAACAAAAGAAAGCCTTGCAGTTCTCCATCCTTCTCAAGGAAACATTCCCTATTGCATGCCAGTTTCCTCTCTTCCAAGAATACATCGAGGAAGAAGAAAAGACTCAACTTAAATATGCACTAACAGAAGAATTACAAAGGACATGTTTTCACGCTGACGCTGAAATAATAAGCAGTTCTCTGAGACTCTACCATGCCATGAAACTCTCTCCCGCGGTTATTCTCATCGGCCCTTCAGGCAGTGGGAAGACAGCCTGTCGCTGTGCTCTCGCTGAAGCACTCAACCACCTGGCTGCGTTGACAGAACATGACAATAGGATGGAAGGAGATACCCCACAGATCTCAACCTGGAACTCTGTGGACACCGTGGTTTTATTTCCTAACGCCATGTCCCACACGGAGCTATTCGGCAGCTTCTGTGAAAAGAGAGGATGGCAAGATGGAGCTGTAGTAAAGGTGCTGAGAGATTCAGAACCAAAGATCTGCAACAAGAATCAGAAAAGTGATCAGATACATAAATGGCTGGTGATGGATGGGAATCCTGTAGGCTGGTTGGACTGCTTAACTACAATGTGCAGTCCTCAGGACCCGTTTCTGTGCCTGTCATCAGGGGAAATACTGCCATCCCAACCACACCTTAGACTAGTGATGGAGGTCACTGACCTACGCGATGCAAGTCCCTCTGCAGTGACCCGCTGCAGCCTGGTCTATTTCTCAGGGTCTGATCTGTGGAAGGCTGTGTGGAGGAGTGCAATGGATGCTCTGTCTTCTGAACACAAACTAGACCAAGGAACCTTGAACATGTGGAATCGTCTGGCTGAGGATCTGTTCTCCGACACGCTTACCGCTTTAACATCTGCAATCCTAAATGAAGGAGAATCTCTTGAAAGCGTTGTGCATGGGATGAGAGAAATCACGTCGTTTGTTCGGATCCTACGAGCCCTCCTTCAGCATGTCGGGAAGGACGGGGACAACGCTGGGGCAACACCACAAGTGGACACAAAAGGTATAACCAGGACGGTTGAACAGAAAGTCAAGCTAAGGTAGTGACTTAACTTTTATTATTACTTCATAGCCTATGTTCTTCCACCAGATGCACCTCTACACAGAGCCGGATCAGACCGCAAAGGCCTGCTGAACAGAAACCTTTTCCTGGTGGCTTATATTTGGGGATTTAGTGGACATCTGCATCCTCGGTAAGACCGTTTTGGGTTTCTTATCAAAATGATGCCATAAATAATCAATTTTGTATGTTATTGCAAAATAAATCACATATCTCTGTACACAAACAACATTTCTCGCCAATTTTCTTCACACACTTTATGATTTCCTTCAGCCACTGGCCACGGTTCGACTCAGTGGCCCATCAGGTGCTGTTTACCTGCCGATACAGAATTGTGGTTCCTGATGGGGAGAGTGTGTTTGAATACTTTTTTAACATCGACATCAAGACATGCTCCAAGAACACACTTCTGACTAAATCGATTCCTCCCATGGTTTGTCCAGAATACTCTTGTGCATCGAAAGTACACATAATACATCTGTTTAAACATTATAACTAACACACGTCTTGTTATTTAGTATAGGAAGTATGCGTCTCTTCTGAACATCATGTTGGAGGCGAACCAGCCGGTGTTGCTCTCAGGAGAACCCGGTTCTGGAAAAACGACTCTGTGCAGAACGTTGCTGAGTTTTGAGAAGCCACACATTACTCTACCAGCCAGTCCTCTGCTGAGATCCAGAGACCTCCACACCGTACTGACGACCATCAACTGCACGAAGAACTGCAGAGACACCCAGGGTCCCAATGCCAAACAGACAGGACTGCTGGTCTTTGTGGATGATTTGCACGAAGCCGCCAGAGGTGAGTACGAACATTAAAGGTAACCTATTATGCTAAACCTACTTTTACATTCCGAACGGGACAAAGACGCCTCTCTTTTTGTCCTGATACATCTCTTTGAAAACCCGTCTGAAAATGAGCTGATCAGATTTTGGTCACTTTGTGATGTCATAATGTTTTTTAAACCTTATCACCTGGACCTCCTCTAGAGCTCTATTGGGTTCTTTGTAACCAAATGTCTCTAGAGGGGCGTGGGAAGTCACAGACAGAGAATCAGCACTTTGGAAACAGGGCTGAAACAGAGGGGATTATGGGTAATTCTGCAATGATCTGTTTGGTGTTTCAGCCAATCAGAGGCAGGCTCTGGATATATCTGAGACCTGGGATATACTGATGAAAAACAGTACAAGAGGGGACCTTTAACTTCAGGGCATTTAGTTTGAAGCTTCTTGAGGTTAATATCTATATTGTGCCCGTTATAGATGTCTTTGGGAAGATGTCTACGGCTCTAGACACGCTCCGACAGAGTATCTCGACAAGACGGATTCTAACATTTGACGGCTACAACTTCAAGTTATTGAGTGCTGCTTCCCTCAGCTACATGGCCACCTGTTGTGTCTCTGGATCACACGGTACAGTGATTTCCTCCAGGCTCTCACGTCTGTTCTCCAGCTTTGTGCTCCCCAGCCTTTCTATGGACGTCATACTGTCTATCCATTCTCCTCGGCTAAAGATGTGGCTCAAAGAAACGCAACTAACGCAGAGTGCTGAGGATATGGCATGTTGCATTATCACCGCAACTAAGAATGTGTACGATGCCGTGTGTGACCAATTCAAGCCGACTGTGCAGAGGCCCCTTTTCATATTCTCCCATCATGACCTTCAGAAGGTGTTTAAGGGTTTGTGTCTTTGGCAGCCTGACAGAGGGACAATGCAACACAAGGAGGAAACAATCCTTCCAGAGTCTGAACCGGTCCTTCACATCGCACATCTCTGGATGCACGAGTGTTTGCGTACATTCGGCGACAGGTTATGCTCCGAGGATGACAGCAAAACTCTTGCGTCCCTCATAGCCATGACGGCAACGACTCACTATGGAAGTAGATTGGCTGATGCAACTTCTCCTGTCAGTTTGGATGTCACAAGGCTTGGTATTCACACGCTCCCCTCGGACACTGAAGGTCAGCCAAGAGCTAAGAGTTCAGGTAACCGTAATTTGCCTCAAGAGACAAAACCCGCTGGACAATCCGACCTGAAGAAAGGCCAGACCTCGACTGAACCTTCCTCTTCGTCTGGAAACATTTCGTCAGTAGAAGAAAGCCTAAAAACTCATGCTGTGCAACCCCAGATTCTTCAGCACATGGAGGACAAACTGGCTAATCTCGTGTATGGTCCTGATCTCTCGGAGGCTCCGATGAATCAGAAACACATTTTTAAGTGTGGCTTTACTTACCAGGACAGAGACCTTGAGGTATCACTGCAGCAGCTGCGTGTCCTCATCAGCAGAAACAAGGAAGACAAAGGACAGGAAGCTGATTATAATAATTTAAATAGATGCGTGGTGCACAGACAGAGGGTGGGTCAGCTGTTACGCATCCTCCGGGCGCTGCTTATACCCGGAGGTCACGGACTGCTGATGGCCTCCAACAAAGGCACCGGTCGTAAAACCACGGTGCGTTTAGCTGCCTTGATAACCGGATACCTGCTGATGGAGGTGCATCCCGGTAACGAGGATGGGTTGCACGAAATCCTCAAAGAAGCTGTGAACAAAACAAGAGTGGATGGAGTTAGGGTCATCATACTGGTTCACGAAGGAGTCAGTCAGCCAATCAGATGGGAGCTGCTGGCGGCGATGGCTCACCAAACACAAGCAGGACTTCACACCGAGGATCTGAGGAACGTTGTTTCCAGAGCGACTGATGTGAGGAAGTCGAGACGATATCGTATGGACTACTGGATGTCTGAGAAGTAAGAGGAACCTGCCTTACATATTGGGATGTTGTTGTTGTCACGTTTAGATGTTATTTAAAGACGACAAATCTGGGCTGACATTTGAAAAGGTGATTTAATTGTTAATGCTGTTTTTTTACAGGTACTTGAGCCAACTCCACAGAAATGTGCACGTGTTCCTGTTGCTGCCCTTCACAACGACCGACAGCAGTGAGGCTCCTGCAAACAATGGAGACCGTGGATTGACCGTAAATACCGTTTTTAATTATTTATTACAACACCTGTCACTGAACCAATGTACCGGTAATCAAATATTGAAACTCAAACTGTTCTTTTGTGACCAGTTAGTTGGAAAAGTCAACCTGCGGACAAACGTTACTAATTAACCTGTTTAGCCCCATGCCCCCGCGGGACATCTCGCAAGAAACGGCGTCTCAGGGCTTCTATGAACTATGGATGTGTCACACCCACATAACGGGAAGAAACCCAGCTAACTGACGATACAAACCATTTTAAGTCTCACAAGAAGCGTCTAAATGATCCCTGAGCGAAAAAATGCTAATGCCGTTAGCACAGAACTCACGGTATAAACACGTTATTACTGATCGATCAAAACTCGCCACAGGGGAATCAAACCCACACACAACGTAGCTTTAGGTAGCAAACACGGCAATATGTCTTACCTTTGCTGTTGTTCGGATCAAAAGTTGTGTTCAATGGCATTAAAACGATACACACACTGCTGAAGGTTAATCCATAGGTTACTCCAGTGGCTCTCAAACCTTTTCTGTCAGGCCCTTGGGAGAAAAACAAATGTCGGGCCCCCCCAACACAAGTCAGGCTCAGTAAGAGGGTGCTGTGGGGTAGCTTGACGTTTCATAGAGGGTGCTCAAACATTTAGGGTTTCCCGTTAATGTACCGGGCGCTGCAGAGGAACGTTCTACTGCAACACTCCCCACGCACACACAACGTCCCCGCGACTGTTACAATGAAGGCTCGATAATCGGCTCACGGCATATCGGTGAAAGCAGCGGTCAAGTGCTATTTTTATAGGTGGTGAGTGGACCTCACATTGGGGGGTCCTCACCTCCTCTAGGGGGGTCCTCACCTCCTCTAGGGGGTCCTCACCTCCTCTAGGGGGCCCTCACCTCCTCTAGGGGGGCCCTCACCTCCTCTAGGGGGGTCCTCACCTCCTCTAGGGGGGCCCTCACCTCCTCTAGGGGGCCCTCACCTCGGGGGGCCCTCACCTCCTCTAGGGGGGCCCTCACCTCCTCTAAGGGGGTCCTCACCTCCTCTAGGGGGGCCCTCACCTCCTCTAGGGGGCCCTCACCTCCTCTAGGGGGGCCCTCACCTCCTCTAGGGGGGCCCTCACCTCCTCTAGGGGGGTCCTCACCTCCTCTAGGGGGGCCCTCACCTCCTCTAGGGGGGCCCTCACCTCCTCTAGGGGGGCCCTCACCTCCTCTAAGGGGGTCCTCACCTCCTCTAGGGGGGCCCTCACCTCCTCTAGGGGGCCCTCACCTCCTCTAGGGGGTCCTCACCTCCTCTAGGGGGGCCCTCACCTCCTCTAGGGGGGCCCTCACCTCCTCTAGGGGGCCCTCACCTCCTCTAGGGGGGCCCTCACCTCCTCTAAGGGGGTCCTCACCTCCTCTAGGGGGGCCCTCACCTCCTCTAGGGGGTCCTCACCTCCTCTAGGGGGGCCCTCACCTCCTCTAGGGGGGCCCTCACCTCCTCTAGGGGGTCCTCACCTCCTCTAGGGGGGCCCTCACCTCCTCTAGGGGGGCCCTCACCTCCTCTAGGGGGCCCTCACCTCCTCTAGGGGGGCCCTCACCTCCTCTAAGGGGGTCCTCACCTCCTCTAGGGGGGCCCTCACCTCCTCTAGGGGGTCCTCACCTCCTCTAGGGGGGCCCTCACCTCCTCTAGGGGGGTCCTCACCTCCTAAATGTTGAAGTTAAAGCATCAATCTGGTGCACCTTGAGAGCAACATGAGAGATCTATGGATACCTCTCTCAGCACCCAGATGAAACTGACCTGGAAACAGATTTACTTTTTCTTTATGGATATTTTACAAATCACCCTTTTAAACGTTATTCTTGTTTTACTGTCATATAGCATTTCATAGCTGTTTTTCATTTATTCTCTTATTTTTTTATAACTATAATGATCATATAAACGTGTGCCTCGGAAATAATTGTTTACATAAATGGTGACCAAAGTCTCAGCCGAAGTAACAACAATAAGTGTGGCTTGATATTGAGAAGAAAAAGGTTGATAAACGCTGTGAGAATGTGTCTGCAGAGAGAATTTCGCCGCGATCGCAACTGTCTGTTATCAGCAGCAGCCAGGGAGGAGAGATCAGCTGAGCTGCGTGTGTGTGAGGAAGTCCGTGGATTGGTCAATTTGGACCAATCAGCGGGGGCTTAACGTAACGGCTCCACGGATTGGTCCATTTCGTTCCGGTTACAACATGACGTCCTGATGTACCCGGAAGAATCAAATGGATGATGACGTTTCACCAACGAGGAGGTCTTCTCTGTGTTGGAGTTTTACTCGCTACAGGGTGTACTTTGAGGGTTTTGACTCGGCACACCGTTTACATGCATAAAAACCTTCATAACACACAAGGGGACGGGTACTAACCGGAAAAGCATGACATGTCACCTTTAAGATTTCCTTCAAACAAACTGCAGTCCATGTTGTTGTGTATACGAAGTCCTGAATCTACTCTGGTGCGATGGGTGGAAAGGGCTCTCTATACTAAGTGCAGGTCAAATTGAATATTGAATGCTATTCTATCCTTTGTGATGCAGACACAGCTGATGAAGGCTCTGAGCCTAAGTGTGTGTGTGGACATTTACCAGCCGTGGTCCAGACTGTCTCTAGTGGAAGTTGCTGCTCAATGCCTCAAAACAAACCCTCCTAAAAGTCAGTCTACACTCTCCTTATATTTACCTCTTTTGACTGGTAGTGTCATATCTACAATGTGCTCTCCTTTCCCCTTTATTCAGCGGAGAGAGACACCTCAGAGGCCGGCCTGTCTGTGGTTATGGCAGGAATCCATCAGTCTGCATGTCAGTATGCGTCTGTGCTGCTCAGAGATCAGACGTTCAACCCTCAGACCTTTCTGGAGTTTATTGCACACTTTCATCACCTCTTTAAACATCTGCACGCACAACATCAGAGCAGAGCCAACAGGTAAATATCCACTAACAGCTAGATCTTCTTCTCTCCGTGTCTCCAGTGTTGGATGTGCTGCAGCTCCACTGTAGCTTAAAGAAGATACGATAAGATAATGGACAGTTTTGCACCATGTACATTCCCTAACATATAGAAGTGACTGTTATTGTGTTGTGTTTTATCTCAATGTGTAAATGTAAATGTTGATTGTATATGGGCCATTCTACCGATTTGGATCAAAGTGAGGTTGGAAATGTTGTATGTTTTTTTCCCAAAACTTTGTCCATATATATTTTGTCCCATATCTAAACGACACATATTTAGTAAAATAACCGTACATGTTTATATCGTATTTTCAGACTGTATTGGAATGTTCTTCCTCTACCAAACATGGTCACTACCGAAACATAGTACACTGTAGTAAAAAGGTATGATATGAACCTGCTAAGATTGTCTTACCTTCCCTTATCTAAATAGTATTTTAACAAATATTTCTTGAGTGTTTTCACAATTGAATTAATAAAAGTGCATTTTTAATCAAATTTCAAAGTTCAATTTATACAATTCATAACCATAGCAATGCAAACTGTCTTTGTAAAATGCATAATACTGATCATATTGATTCAGATGATCAGTATCATTATTTGTCAATATACTTCATTTTTTACAAAACATCCAGTGTTTCGGTAGTGACTAGGGGTGTAACGGTATACGTATTCGTACCCAATATATTCGGTATGGGCCCTTCGGTTCGGTACACGTGTGTACCGAAGTGTACCGAACTAATATAACGTCAAACGTAAGAAATTGAGAACGTGAACAACTTTTTGGAAGTAATCTCAGGGTGCTGCGTCGCAGCATTCAGTGTAATTTGCTCACATTGGGTTCAACGCGTCATAGAGCGAGCAAGCCATTTCATTGGACGAGAGGCATACTATGAGAGCTGGTCACAGGGATGCGTTCAAATGTAGTCAGTCATTTGAGGAACTGTTGAAATGTCGAAGGCAGATCAAGATGAGCTCGAAAATCCTCCAGCATCGTTGAAGTCTCCGGTGTGGGAACATTTTGGTTTCATAGTTGCGAACAAGGATGACGGACAAAGACAGGTGGACCGAACCAAAGCTGTTTGTCGGCGTTGTTCAACTAACATTGGTTACGCGGCTGGCAATACATCACACTTGCACACTCATTTGAAAAGGTATCACCCGAACGTGAATATCACCGATACCAGTACAGTACAGTTCAAGTACAGATTATTTCAGTTAATCGAAATGCTGCACCTTAATATTTATTTTATTATATTTTGTATTTATTTGAGTAAATATTCACAGTTTAATAATATTTAAAAACCCAAAACAAATATGTTGTGTTTTGTGAGTACTAGTACAGTAAAGTTCAAATACAGATTATTTCAGTTCATCGAAATGCTGCACCTTAAAGTTAATTTTATATTTATTTGAGTGAATACATTATTCACAGTTTAATAATAATGAAAAACCCCAGGGTGCTTATTATATGTTATAGTTTGGATTCCTAAAGCTTTTAGTCTCTCCCATCATTCAAGGGCGCTTTTCACTATAAGTAATTTAATTTTATATTATAAGAAATGTAATTTTTGGACGGACACTATAATTTCATTTGTTTTACCACGTTCAATCTGAATTTACTTTAAAATAAAAACATCTTTATTATTCTACATCCAAGGTTTATCCTTACTTTGAGAAAGAAGATTATTAATTGAACCCTTTTAGAAGATATGGTCATTTGTTCTGGGAATGTCATTTTAAAGCCTGAGACCTGAACAACAGGCTCAGGGCTCAACTGGTTAACGAGTATTAAAGTTGATAAATCAATTTAGCGAAAATGAAGGCTATTAAAAGTATTAAACGGCATTTTCCAAGGTGTTACGTTGTGTAGCTTGTTTTCAATAAGTATGTGAAGGGTCCAGAGAGGTTGTGTTCTACAGTCTGCCTGAATGTAGTCACGGCGTAGGTGTGTAGTGTGATTCTGTGGAGTTTATTGATGGCATCCCGTTGGGTTAGACGACATCTGAACAGGACGTCGCACGCTCACTGCTTGATAGTGTGCGAAGGTCCGTTTACGCCGGTTGCTAAGCAACATCGTTATGGGGAAATGCAAGTCTGCGTTTGGTTGGAAGATAAGGAGGAAGGACAATCAATACTGTATATAGTCAATGTGAGGTGAAGTGTGTCGCCATGGTAACCGGTTAAAACTCAAAGTGACGATGAGGTCTTAAAATGTATGGACAGGTCTTACACGGTCTTACATGTGACTTCAGGATTCCTGCATAGACCCTGATAAGGCACTTCGCAAAGGGGGTTCAGTCGATCTCTGAGATTCTGCAAGGACTGGATGCAACACAGAGTTAACACATGTGATATCTATTTTCTTTTATATGTGGAGCACAGCCTCTGCATCGGGATGTCTGTGAAAGCATTTGCCCTTGAGTGATAATAAGAATGTAACATGGTGGTAGGTGAGAGCTAGTTTCAAACGAGAGACGCAAACAGAGACGAGTGATGGTCAGGTCACAC
>CM070480.1:1846028-1861028 GCA_036324585.1 Champsocephalus esox | reverse complement strand
TGATCCCCTCTGCCCCTCCTGCAGCGTGAGTTAGAGCTCCTCTCGGCGCTGGATCATCAGAGGATTCTGCTGGAGGAGGCGCAGGAGAGTTGTGTCGTCGAGGAGAACAAGCTGTACGACCTGGAGGAGCAGGTCAGCCACACTCACAAGCAGGTAAACATGTGCATCATATCCATAACATTCACTCATATATGACCTATGCTATACATCTAGTGGAGTCGTGTGCTTTTGACCAAGGTAACGGTGCATTTTACACTACGACAAATTAGGGTTATTGTTGATTTCCAGGTTTAAAAAAAAATCACAATTTCCACGATAGATCCATTTAGGAGGAACAATTCTGAAATGTAAAAAAAGTGCAACAATCAATCAATCACATGGCTTTGTCGTTCAGTTACCAGTTACATCTCAGATAACATCTTAGCTATTTTCTGGTAAATCAGTGTCTCAGACCTTTACTACAACTCCCATCATGCCACACTGCACAACCACGACACGACTAGTTATTTTTCAGAGACCCTGAGGAGCTTAAAATTACAACTATCAGGGTTCGTACGGTCATTAAAAACCTTGAAAAGTCATGGAAATGTAACTAAAGTTGAATCAAATATAATTTATATTTGATCTAGTCGCCAAAATAGTAATACTATAATGATAATAAATACTGTATCGTATAGTAATGAAACTTAAAATGGCATTTAACTGCGGAGGTGTTTTGCTGGTGAGAGATTTTAGTTGCTTTAGCGTGTATTTGATTTGTGTTAGATAGGCACAACAAGTTTCATATGCAGACCTTATTTTCCTGTTCCATGTTAAAATAAACCCTTTTTAGTGAGAAAGAGTAATGTGTTTTGGTCATGGGAAATCCTTGGTGAAAAAGTGTATGAACCCTGAACTATTATGCTTCTGATGTTGCAATGTCCCCTCAGGTGGTCCCGGTGCTGCTGTTGGGCCTGAAGCTGCTCTCCTGTCTGAATCCGTGCGACCTGGAGGAGGTGCGTCACTACAGAGACCCTCCTGAAGGAGTGGTGAGGATCATGGACGCCGTCTGTCTGCTTTTCAACCGTCCGCCGGGCTGGGAGAGCGCCAAGCAGCTGCTGGGACAAGACAACTTCTTCCAGGTGGGGAACCAGGTTTAAAAAGCACAACAAACAGATGACAGGGGCAATAGACCCTCTGCATTACATTCATGCACACAATATATATTTCTTTGTATTTCTGCACACATCTATTTCAATGTAAATACTGCTATATTCTACCATTTTTTTAATGTTATTATAGTTTTTTACATTTGTTTCTACTTTTATTTTTCAAATTCCTCGTACCTGGTAATAAACCTGATTCTGATAAATATGTTTTTGAAATAAGTTTTCTTTATCCAATCCAATCCAACTTTATTTATATAGCACATTTAAAAACAACAGTGTTGATCAAAGTGCTGTACATCAATACATTTATAACAAGCAGCATACATAAATGTAGATAAAACCGATGGGACAAAAAACAAATGTAAAAAACACGAGACAATGAAACCATACTTATAGCCACACACTGAAAACTCTCTCACATGATGCGACAACAATATAAAACACGAGAAAATAGAAAACCCCAATTTAAAAACCATGCTGCGAATGGATCTGGCCCTTCCTCCATCCAGGACATGGTTAAACCGTGCACCCCAGCACGTGCACTCCGCTCTGCATCAGCCAGACGACTCGCTGCACCCTCGCTGCGAGGCGGACCCAAGTTCCCATCAGCAGGAACACGTGGGTTTGCTATCCTGGCTCCAAGACGGTGGAATGAGCTCCCATTGACATCAGGACAGCAGAAAGCTCACACACCTTCCAGACTGAAGCTCATCTCTCTCGACTCGATAGAACTACTAACTAAGCACTTATATACTAACTAAGCACTTATATACTAACTAAGCACTTATATACTAACAAAGCTCTTATATACTAACAAAGCACTTCTATACTAACTAAGTGGCACTTATATACTAACAAAGCTCTTATATACTAACAAAGCACTTATATACTAACAAAGCACTTCTATACTAACAAAGCACTTATATACTAACTAAGCACTTATATACTAACAAAGCACTTCTATACTAACTAAGTGGCACTTATATACTAACAAAGCACTTATATACTAACTAAGCACTTATATACTAACAAAGCACTTATATACTAAGAAAGCACTTATATATCAGCTTTATACTAACTAGCACTTATATACTAACTAAGCACTTATATACTAACTAAGCACTTATATACTAACAAAGCACTTATATACTAACAAAGCACTTATATACTAACAAAGCACTTATATACTAACTAAGCACTTATATACTAACAAAGCACTTATATACTAACAAGCACTTATATACAACTAAGCACTTATATACTAACAAAGCACTTATATACTAACAAAGCACTTATATACTAACTAAGCACTTATATACTAACTAAGCACTTATATACTAAAAAGCACTTATATACTAAAAAGCACTTATATACTAACAAAGCACTTATATACTAACTAAGCACTTATATACTAACAAAGCACTTATATACTAACTAAGCACTTATATACTAACAAAGCACTTATATACTAACAAAGCACTTATATACTAACAAAGCACTTATATACGAACTAAGCACTTATATATATATATATATATAATGTTTTAAAATAATAATTAAAAGATAACAGGGGTAATAATGTACGGACAGTAAAGCAGCCACCAAAGGAAAAGGTGTAACTGATGGTGCTAATATTATAATTAGCTGTCTTGCTATTGCTCTGATTCTCTGCAGGAGTTGGAGTTCTTCGAGCGCTGCAGTGTGACAGCAGAGCGTCTACAGCAGCTCGCTCTCATGGTGCACAGCCCTCAGTTTGTCCCAGAGTCGGTGCAGGGGGTGAGCAGAGCCTGTGAGTCTCTGTGTCTCTGGGTGAAGGCCGTGTTCCAGTGCTGCTGCATGCAACAACAGCTGGAGCTGAAGCAGCAGATGGAGGCCACGGCCAGACACACTCGAGCCAAACTGAACCGCCTGGAGCTGCAGAAGAACGAGGCGAAGCGGCGTCAGGAGGAGGAGAAGATACAGCTGGAGGGGGTGAGAGAAAAACTGAAGGAGACAGAGAAGAGGATGCAAACAGCGGAGAGATCAGAGAGAGAAGCTGCTGCTGCTGTGGAGAAGATGGAGACACTGTTCACAGAGTGGAGGGCTGCTAAACAGGTAACATAGAGTCACAAGAGTGTACTGCAAACACAATCAGATTGCTCTTCCAACTAAATATTAGTGTTAGTGTATATTCTCAAAATATACCTGTACATGAACACTTTTTTCCTCCAGTGTCTCGCCTTAAATATGCCTCGTGTGTACTGTATTGGCGTATCTTGTGATATATTTACAATCTTTTAATAATTTTTTGTATGTTATTATAGTTTTCTTAAAATAGATTTCTATCTTTGTTTTTTATTTTTGCTTTACCTTTATGTTTGCACCACAACACCAAGTCAAATTCCTCGATAGGTCAACCTGCCTGGTGATAAACCTGATTCTGAGAAGATAAGAAGTACTTTGTTGATCCCAATGTGGGACATGTTTGCGTAGCAGCAGCATAAAAAGACAGGGCATTGTACATTGGAGAAATGAAAAGACTAGAACTAAACAATCCAACATGTAAACATCTCAAATTGAAATAAAATAGCATTACACAATATACATATGGAAATAAAAATGTGCAGTACCAACATATAAAGCAGGATATTATATATACATAAGTATGTGAGGAATGAAATATTACATATTAGATTGAATATAAATGTAAAATGTACAGTGTGATTTTGAGTCCAAGCTATGGAGCAGATAGTTCTCTGCCAGCCATAGGTGACTTGTTATATAGTTATATATATATATATATATATAAATTTCAGTTTCTGATTCTGATATGAGGCTAAATGATGTTCCCTGTGCTCCCCTCAGGAGGCGGAGTCAGATCACAAGTCGTTATCAGGAGACGCTCTCCTCCTCGCCGCCATCATCTCTTATCTGAGCCCGTTTGGACCTGACACTCGTTCAGAGCTGCTGAACAAGTGGAGGGATCTGAGTCGGACTGGAAGCATCAAACTGACCCTAGATGACCCTCGAACCCCCCTGCTCACCCCTCATGCGTCTTCTCCTTCTTCTTCTTCTTACCCTCCTCTGGGTTTCTTCCCCATCCCAGTGTCAAAGAGGCTTCCTGTGTGGCGGGTGTTAGGGGATCTGCAGGAGTCTCTTCCCAATGAGCGGATGCTGGTGAAGCTGCTGCTGTCGGGGAACACAAAGAGGGACTGGGTGCAGCGCTGGAACCTGCTCACTGACAACCAGAAGCACCTGGATATCTTGTCGAACAGCTGCATACACACAGGTAGGGACTCACACACATCCTCGGTTGTTTTAAAGGTCTCCTATCATGCAAAATTCACTTTTGGATGTTTTATATACATAAATATGTGTGTCAGGAGACTCACACCTCTAAAAACGGGGGAAGAACGGAGCTGATCCAGATTTGCTGCCGATATGACGTAATATCTGAAATGCGGGCTTTACACAGTAATTTATGATTTCTGAAGTAAAAAGCTAATGTTGGGCTATAAAGGAGCTACAGCACGGTCACATGGCTTCCCGTAACCACCGCTAAGCTAAAGGTGGCTAATGTTGGGCTATAGAGGAACTACAGCACGGTCACATGACTTCCCGTAACCACCGTTAAGCTAAAGGTGGCTAATGTTGGGCTATAAAGGAACTACAGCACGGTCACATGGCTTCCCGTAACCACCGCTAAGCTAAAGGTGGCTAATGTTGGGCTATAAAGGAACTACAGCACGGTCACATGACTTCCCGTAACCACCGCTAAGCTAAAGGTGGCTAATGTTGGGCTATAAAGGAACTACAGCACGGTCACATGGCTTCCCGTAACCACCGCTAAGCTAAAGGTGGCTAATGTTGGGCTATAAAGGAACTACAGCACGGTCACATGACTTCACGTCACCACCGCTAAGCTAAAGGTGGCTAATGTTGGGCTATAAAGGAACTACAGCACGGTCACATGACTTCACGTCACCACCGCTAAGCTAAAGGTGGCTAATGTTGGGCTATAAAGGAACTACAGCACGGTCACATGACTTCACGTCACCACCGCTAAGCTAAAGGTGGCTAATGTTGGGCTATAAGGAACTACAGCACGGTCACATGACTTCACGTCACCACCGCTAAGCTAAAGGTGGCTAATGTTGGGCTATAAAGGAACTACAGCACGGTCACATGACTTCACGTCACCACCGCTAAGCTAAAGGTGGCTAATGTTGGGCTATAAAGGAACTACAGCACGGTCACATGACTTCACGTCACCACCGCTAAGCTAAAGGTGGCTAATGTTGGGCTATAAAGGAACTACAGCACGGTCACATGACTTCACGTCACCACCGCTAAGCTAAAGGTGGCTAATGTTGGGCTATAAAGGAACTACAGCACGGTCACATGACTTCACGTCACCACCGCTAAGCTAAAGGAGGCTAATGTTGGGCTATAAAGGAACTACAGCACGGTCACATGACTTCACGTCACCACCGCTAAGCTAAAGGAGGCTAATGTTGGGCTATAAAGGAACTACAGCACGGTCACATGACTTCACGTCACCACCGCTAAGCTAAAGGTGGCTAATGTTGGGCTATAAAGGAACTACAGCACGGTCACATGACTTCACGTCACCACCGCTAAGCTAAAGGAGGCTAATGTTGGGCTATAAAGGAACTACAGCACGGTCACATGACTTCACGTCACCACCGCTAAGCTAAAGGAGGCTAATGTTGGGCTATAAAGGAACTAAATCACGGTCACATGACTTCACGTCACCACCGCTAAGCTAAAGGAGGCTAATGTTGGGCTATAAAGGAACTACAGCACGGTCACATGACTTCACGTCACCACCGCTAAGCTAAAGGAGGCTAATGTTGGGCTATAAAGGAACTACAGCACGGTCACATGACTTCACGTCACCACCGCTAAGCTAAAGGTGGCTAATGTTGGGCTATAAAGGAACTACAGCACGGTCACATGACTTCACGTCACCACCGCTAAGCTAAAGGAGGCTAATGTTGGGCTATAAAGGAACTACAGCACGGTCACATGACTTCACGTCACCACCGCTAAGCTAAAGGTGGCTAATGTTGGGCTATAAAGGAACTACATCACGGTCACATGACTTCACGTCACCACCGCTAAGCTAAAGGAGGCTAATGTTGGGCTATAAAGGAACTACAGCACGGTCACATGACTTCACGTCACCACCGCTAAGCTAAAGGAGGCTAATGCTGGGCTATAAAGGAACTACAGCACGGTCACCTGACTTCACGTCACCACCGCTAAGCTAAAGGAGGCTAACGTTGGGCTATAAAGGAACTACAGCACGGTCACATGACTTCACGTCACCACCGCTAAGCTAAAGGAGGCTAAAGTTGGGCTATAAAGGAACTACAGCACGGTCACATGACTTCACGTCACCACCGCTAAGCTAAAGGAGGCTAACGTTGGGCTATAAAGGAACTACAGCACGGTCACATGACTTCACGTCACCACCGCTAAGCTAAAGGCGGCTAAACACCGACCTTATTGCAGGATAACAACCAAAAACACATTCAGAAAACCATTGACCTCCAGACCAGGGGACAGGAAGTGATGAAATGCATCTCATGAAAATGAGTTGAGTTGGGTAAGCTTCTTTTCGCTACCAAATAAAAGTATCTCTAACTTCCTCGGTTTCTTTATTAACCCCTTTTTCTATTTGGTTTTCAAATGTAGCTCTGCACTAACAGCCAGTTGTGTAAGAGATTCAAGATTCAAAGATTAACAGGTTTTATTGCTGCTTAGAAAACCCAGGCGGTGCAGTGCAGGTGAAATGTTCTGTAATGCACGAGTCAACACGTTCCATGCTCTCTTGAGAAATCTGATCTACAAATTCATCTGTCGATTGAATGTTTCTCATAACTCTGTCAAGTTCCGCATTTCCTACAAAGTCCTCCTCCTGACCTACAAGTCCCTCCTCGCCCCCCAGTACCTATCGGACATCCTCCGCCCACATGCCCCACCCCGGAACCTGCGGTGCTCAGACTCCGGCCTGCTCACCACCCCCCGCACCAAACTGAGAACCTTCGGGGACAGAGCCTTCAGCGTGGCAGCCCCCCCCCCTCTGGAACGCTCTCCCTGCGGAGATTCGCAACATCCCCACGCTGGACGCCTTCAAAGGACCCTCAAGTCCCATCTGTTCATCAAGGCTTTCGGCCCCTAATCGATCTGTTGTTCTGTCTGTCTGACCTTTGTTTGGTTTTGTGTGTGCTCGCCCTATTCCTGTAAAGCGACCTTGGGTCCCTTGAAAGGCGCTATAGAAATCTCAGTTATTATTATTATTCTTATTATTATTTATTATGCTGCTTTCAAATCCGTGTCTCAGTGCGATACCAGCCACCTCTGTGGAAATATTGGTATAACGGCATTTTTTCATTTATATGTGAGTGTTGTATGTCTTGTAATAATGGACCAAGAGTCTCTTTAAATAAAGCTGATGATGATGGTAATGATGATGATGATGATGATGATGATGATGATGATGATGATGATGATGATGATGATGATGGTCATATGCTCAGCAGCTACAGTATAGAAATGGCAATGCAATTCTTCTGACCTGAGCTCCTCCAACAATGCAACATATATAATAACATACAAATAAGAAATAGTGCCAGGAGTCTATGTACACGTAAATAAAATATGATACATACAAGAACAGAATGTGAAATTAAATATTGTACGGTAAGATGAAATGAAATACAGTTTATTGCAGTGATAGTAGATTGCAAGATGACCAACAGATGAATGTTTATGGAGGCACTTCACAGAGCCTGTGGGATACATCGTTCCCTGAGTCTGGGGGCTTCAGAAGAGGATACAGAGAGGACTTGTCTCAGAGGAATGAGTTTTGTGTGAAATAAAGGACAAAGGCTTTTTTCCTACTAAAGGTCTTCAGAGTTCAGTGGAAATAAAACCCGGGATATTAATCACAGTTTTCCAGTCAAAGCAGTAAAGTAAGTGTGTGTTGTGCAGGAGAGAAGGCTTCCCTGGAGAAGGAGACGGAGTGTGAGACGGTGCTTTCTGCTGATGATCCTGATCTGATGCACAAACTGGACCGGGCTGCAGAGGAAGGTGAGTTCATCCTTCGGCGGCGCGTGAGGCTCAGGTTTCGGAAGGCTAAATAACCTGTTTTACCTGACGCTGCCCGCCTCCGGCGTCTCTAGAAAATAGATCGACTCAGTGACCAATCAGAGCTCAGTGTGCGGAGTTTAAATCTCTCAAGTCACATTACAGGAGAAAGGAAATCCAGTTTAAACTGCAGCATGCAGAGAAGACGCCGACGTGTCGCACTTATCATTCATATCACACTCAATCAGATCATCGATCATATAATATCATATATCTCCTGATCTGAGTCAGCTGAGCGTGTCTGGCCGTGCAACACTCTCAGCGTCACAGACTGGACGCAGAAGCATTATTTTAACAACACGTTGAGTTGAGGAAACTCTTGAGTCAGATGTAATGGAAGTCACATCGTGTCTTAGAGGGGCCGTGACATCATGAACCTGTTACGCTTTCAAACACTCGTAGTTTATTTATTTATTTTTAATTATTTCTTTATCCCCATATTCTCCGTGCAGCAGCTCTGTGGCTCGTATCCTGGAGTATATGTTTAAGTCGTGGATGTTTAAAGTTCATATTTACTTTTCATGAATGAAGTATGACGCTGCGCTGTCAGTACACTTGTCCCTGTTCGTGATTGGTCAAATGTTGCTAACCCCGCCCCTTTCACGTGAACGCGCTCTCAGCTGGAGAGAAACCCTTGATTTACCGAGTTGATAACCGGCATCGTGGGACCGCTTAGCGAGATCTCGTTTGTTAGGGTTAGTGAAGATAACTCAAAGATATCCAGGGTCTGTGGAACTGGCTTCGTAGCACACAGGGCACAGGTGGCGAGCAGCGCTGACGTCAAAGACACAAACATTAGACATTATATTTTTTATTTTACCAGGATTCAGTGAGTTAATCTATAAACACACATTACAATATGAGTGTTTCTGTTCTGCTGAAACTCACGCTAACCGATTGTTCTGCAGGTCTGAGAGTCCTGGTAACTCACGTTGAGCGATTGACTCCCACTCCTCGGTTCCTGGAGAGATTATCCCGTCCTGCTGGATGTTTCCTCCCAGGATTAGAGCACCTTGTTCAGCCCCCTCACCCTGAGTTCTGCCTCCTGCTCAGCACCGACCTGCCTGCACACCTGCTGCACACAGGTAAGAAGGGTTTGACATGAGCGGCGCAGTGACGAGCCCTAAAACCAGGAAGTGGGTCAGCGTGTCTCCACTTCCTGTCCCCTGGTCTCAGAGCCAATGGGATCTCTCCGTAGGGTTCTGGAAGATATCTGAACTAAGGTCTGAGGTTGAGACGCGTTGAAGAGACGATCACGTTTTGTTCTACGACATTACGTGTCTGAGAAACGATGGTTGTTACCGAGTGGCTGAACAGGACTCCAGAAGTCGTGGAGGCCGTCGTACGTCATTACGCCGAACACGTGAACACTCCTCTGAGGTAGTTTCTGTTCTGCTTGAGAGCCAGTCCCGCCTCCTGCAGAGTGTTCAGACGCTTCCACTCGTTCCATCTAGAATCTGAGTGTTTGAATCTGGATCTGAAGTCGGCGTGGCGTTGAAGTCGTCCTGCTGGACTCGCCTGGAGCTCCTTTGTAGCATCACGTTAGCATGTAGCTTCTGGACATTAGATTTATGATTCAAAATCACATTAGCATTTTACATAACATTATCATCATTACATATGTTAGCTAACAGACCTTATTTCTAGCTCTTTTCCTAAATCCTCTGGAGAAATCCCATTGGCTCTGAGACCAGGGAACAGGAAGTGGAGAGGTCCCATTGGCTCTGAGACCAGGGAACAGGAAGTGGAGAGATCCCATTGGCTCTGAGACCAGGGAACAGGAAGTGGAGAGATCCCATTGGCTCTGAGACCAGGGAACTGGAAGTGGAGAGATCCCATTGGCTCTGAGACCAGGGAACAGGAAGTGGAGAGATCCCATTGGCTCTGAGACCAGGGAACAGGAAGTGGAGAGATCCCATTGGCTCTGAGACCAGGGAACAGGAAGTGGAGAGATCCCATTGGCTCTGAGACCAGGGAACAGGAAGTGGAGAGATCCCATTGGCTCTGAGACCAGGGAACAGGAAGTGGAGAGATCCCATTGGCTCTGAGACCAGGGAACAGGAAGTGGAGAAATGCTTCCAGGTTTTAGGACTCGTCGCTGCACCACTCTATTTGGTCTCAGCACTTTGGCTCGACCAACAATCGTTTATAAATGTGCTATATAAATAAGATTCGATTCGATAGCAACAGTACAGGGGAGGTCTCTGTGAGAGTCGCTTACTTTACGTTTTCTTGCAAAAATCTATGCAAGACTTTCAAATTCATCCGTCATCATAGTTTGATAAATGTTCAGCCGTGTGTCTCGATAATTGACTGGTATAACACAAAACATTTCACAATTAATAACGTTCCCGCTGCTGATTATTTGGGAAACGGCTCATCTGCGATACTGACGTCATCAACAGTGGTATCTGGAAATGGCCGAGCGATAGAAGCTTGGAACTAAGATTCACAAAAACCTGTTTGAAAGACGCACATGTTAGGATTTCAACCCCTGCTTTTCCTTTGTTTCTGAATTAACTTTAATTTTAACATTCGATTGCTTTTTATATTTACGTTTTCAAAATGTTTTTGCGGAATTTGTTTCTACATTTCCAAGTGGGTTGTCCATCTGTTGTCCAGCCTGCATTCCAAGTGTCCTAGTCTTTGGATCAGCATTTTTACTTTCTCCGTGTCGTAATGTTCCCATTTTCCACCTTACACATGTTCCTGCAGTGTCTCGCCTTGCCTCTGCATTCAATTAGTGCATGAACGATTTACTCCATTTGCGAACACTTGAATGAGGTAAGAAGGAGATGTTTTTTAAACTTATTGCAGAGGGGTGGGAATCACCAGGCGATACGATGTTATCACGATACTTAAAGGTCACCTATCGTGCTATGTTTAGGCAACAGCAGAGCTCTCAGATATATACAAATATAAAAACATGTCTCTGAAGTGTTTCGCTCCAAACACCAAACAGATCATTCTAGCCACGCCTCGTATCCCTCTATTTCACTTCCTGTTTCCAAAGCGCTGATTTGGGGATACAGCTTTAAAGAGGAGGGTCTGAGCTCATGGGGACCCGGCAGCTACCGTCTAAACTAAATGCTGCCGTGATGAAACTCCATATCATGGATCATCAAGGCTCTGGAACAGTCTGGAGCTCAAAGGCTTCCTCTCTCCCGGTTACACCACAAGCTGAGTTCCTTTCTACTTCCTGCTTCTTCACACACATGCTCTCCAGCACAGGTTAGCTCTGAATGCTAGCGATGCTAATGTAAACACCAACCATATTACGTCCAAAACAGTCGGGCGTTGTTTCTGATAGCAGCTTTCTGATTGGCCCGTGGGTCCACATTTCAGATGTTACGACATATCGGACGCACATCTGGATCAGCTCCGTTGCTCCCCGTTTTTAGAGATTTGGGTACGGAGGAAAAGAGAGAGGGTTTATCTCCTGACGCTGCGTGAGTTCCCCGACGCACCGGGGACACACCGGGGACACACCGGGGACACAGCGGGGACGCACCGGGGACACACCGGGGACACGTGTTGATGGAGAGAAGACATCAAAAAGTGCATTTTGCACGACAGGTCCCCTTTAAGCAACGGTACGATAGTATTGCGATTCTACGATATGCTAAGTATTGCGATACGATATATTGCGATATTGCAAATAACATGGTTCGTATCCATGTCCGTATTCCCCTCCTGGTTAAAACATGTATTTGCAATATGAATAGTTTATGTGAATAACCCAATGTGTGTTCTTTGAACCTGAGAAAGAGACGTTTTGTTACTTTCATTGTAATTGTTTACATGTCTTAACTTCCTGTTTCATTTAGACATGCTTTTATCTTGAAGGAGACTTTGCGTTGTTAGCAGGAAGTTACTGCTCTGGAGAAAAATAACGGAGATAAAGTACAGACATTAACAGAGATATCAACATTTAAATATATTTGGTGATATCAAAAGATAAAGTTTACATTTCAGTGTTAGCAAGAGGCTCAAGGTCAGTGTGAACTGTCATACATGTGCTCTGTGTCTTAATTAGTTTATATGCTGTATTATAACTTTGCTCACTATTTGAAGTTCACTTGTTGAATGGTATTCTAAAGTAATGCTCATATGGATGAAGCTTAAATGTATTTGTGGTTTTGTGTCTTTGTGTAGCTCTTACGTTGGTTTTTGGAGTTTTCAATACATTAGAACGTGTCAAGTGTCCGGCCTTCTGTCGGAGGGATATGCTACAGCTTATATCATAACATATCCATACTTGGCTTCCGTGTATCGATACAATGTCGCCACGCTAAGTATTGCGGTACTATCCTGTATCGATTATCTCCCCCACCCCTACTATTATATACGAAATGTAAAATCACAAAAGCCTCACCTGGAGGAAGTGTCTCAGGTTCTGTGATGGCCACAGCCACACAGGGTAAACCAACTACACTGCATCCTCATCTTCAGTAGCTCTGCTTTAGTGCAGCTACAATAAAACATGCCAATTAACACCACACATTTGCTCCAGATGGTAAACTCTTCATTTGATTGTAATCTGTAGTGATGGCAGTTTGACACTGAAGCTTCGAACGGAGCTTCAACCCTGGACTTCCTGTTCCAGAGAAGCATGCTTCGAAGCGTGCTTCAAGTCACGTGACATGTGACGTCCGAAGCAGCAACTTCTTCATTTCCTGAATGAATCGCGTGACTGGTTCGCGGTCCATTCACGCGATTCAATGCACTGCCGCCTCGTCTCGATTCTGACAGGTGACGGGTTGAAACCGTTTCGAATTTGAGCGCTTCAACACTTTATAACCGCTCTAAACAATGCGCAATGTGTGGGTTGTTGTTGCTGTTGAGTTGTTGTTGGCATTGCATTTGAATTGGATCGTTATAGAGCAAGCCAGGAAGAAAGAGAGGTCGTTCTGGCTCGGGAAACACTTCGAAATGTGGAGAAGCTGTGAACAAAAAGAAAATGAGTAATATAAAAACACCTCGATGGTCTAAGGAATAGATAGCCCAGTGGGTCGAGCCGGCGGCCGGGGTGCGGCGATGTCCTCCAGCTGGTTCAAAGCCCGGAGTAGTTAAACTTTTAATCTTTGCTTTTCAACTTTAATACTTTAATGACTGATAAAAGGCCGTCTCCGCCCAAACAAAGGTCCAGCACTCTCTAGTCTCTTCTCAATAACCCAATACACACAATAATCAATCTTTAATTGCAAATAGAACATGATATTCAGTCTTAGTGTGTGTGTGTGCATCGAATATTTTCCACGGCAAAGATACGTTAAACCCACTGCAGCCTTGCACTTCGCCAGGAGAGGGCGCTGTAACTGAAGCTTCGAGAAATGAACCTATTTCCGACACAATTGTCCAAGTGGTTCGAAGCTTCATTCAAAGCTTCATTTTGCCATCACTAGTAATCTGACATTACTTCAAACATTTTAGCACAGCTAATACACAAGTCCATTGGGGGAGGTAACTTCCTGGTTCCGCAAAGGGCGTGGCTGAGGGCTGATAAATACTGCAAGGAGCCAATTGGAACAGATTGGGACAAACCACCTGCTTCCATGTCAAAGGGTGGATTTGGGTTTTGTCAGTGTCCTGTGTATGATGTGACTATTAATTATCCCTTGGGTTCAACTTGGTTTGGCCACGCCCCTACATAGGTTCCTTGGTTTTCTCATTGGAGCAGGTCCCTTTGCTGAGTTAACACCTGTTATGTTTCTTTGAGGTATTTTCTGTTGACCTCTTCTATAGGCCGAGTTATTATAGGATGTTTTGTGGATTTTTGGGTAAATAAAAACCCTAGTTTATTCAAACCACTCCTGTGTCCTGTTGTCTTACTGCTTGGTCCCTGACAGGTTCCCTTTGTGTGTCCTGCAGAGATCCGTCCCTCCGTCCTCTCGCTGGTCGCTGTGCTCGACCTCTCTCTGAGTTCAGCTGAGATCCAGCAGCTGATGCTGACGCGGCTGCTGCAGGACGAGAGGAAGAAAGTGCTGAGTCGGCACTCACAGCTGCAGAGCGACAAACAGCTGCTGGAGCACACGCTGATCTCAGAGCAGGTGAGCAGAGAAACACGTACTGTACTGTCAACACGTCACTCAGTGAATCTGCAGCAATGTCTCCTTCAAATCGTTGGTAAATGCTGACTTGATAGTGAATGTAACCTTTTTTAAGTCAGTATTGTCACTTTTTCTGAAATGTTCTGAAAATAATAGCATTTAAAACAAATTGTAATACTTACTTTTGGTCAGATCCCAAATACAATTCACATGTGGCCCTAATTCTCTCCCGTAAATTCAGAAATGGTAGTCACTTCTTAAATGAAATGTACTAATTAACAACATGACAAAATGTAAAGGTACAAGATTTACAGATTTAGTTTTGGTGCTATTAAATAGATGTTAACACTCGAACCGCCAGGGGTCGCTGTATTAAGCGTCTTTGAGCGCCTGTAAAAGCGCTAACAAATAAATCTTTATTATTATTATTTTATTATTATTATTATTATTATTATTATTATTATTATTATTATTATTATTATTATTATTATTATTATTTTATTATTATTATTATTTATTATTATTATTATCCCTAAAACCGCAAACGGATCAAATGTACCCGCTATTAGAATGCATTGATTTTCAAAGTGCAATGTTTTATTTATCGCACTAGAACTCAGGGTTAACAGTGAGCTTTGATCGCACAG
>CM070480.1:1773528-1843528 GCA_036324585.1 Champsocephalus esox | reverse complement strand
CCCGGTGCGGTTCGGATGTCTAACGGAAAAGCCTCTTTGTGGTTTATAGAAAAACAGAAAGTGGTAAACGTTGCCGCTCATGTTGTCTCTCCGTCCTTTTGTCCCAGGAGTTTCTGCTGGACTCCATCCTTCAGAGTGACTCCCCCCTGCTGCAGGAGGTGTGTGTGTGTGTGTCTGCAGGAGGTGTGTGTGTGTGTCAGCAGGAGGCGTGTGTGTGTCAGCAGGAAGTGTGTGTGTCAGCAGTGTGTGCGTGTCAGCAGGTGTGTGCGTGTCAGCAGGTGTGTGCGTGTCAGCAGGTGTGTGTGTGTCAGGAGATGTGTGTGTGTGTGTATGTATGTCAGCAGGTGCGTGTGTCTCAGCAGGTGTGTGTGTCAGGAGATTTGTGTGTGTGTGTGTCAGCAGATGTGTGTATGTCAGTGTGTGTGTGTGTCAGCAGGTGTGTGCGTGTCAGCAGGTGTGTGTGTTAGGAGATGTGTGTGTGTGTGTATGTATGTCAGCAGGTGCGTGTGTCTCAGCAGGTGTGTGTGTCAGGAGATTTGTGTGTGTGTATGTCAGCAGGTGTGTGTGTGTGTGTGTCAGGAGATGTGTGTGTGTGTTATGTCAGCAGGTGTGTGTGTGTGTATGTCAGCAGGTGTGTGTGTCAGCAGGTGTGTGTGTCTCAGCAGGTGTGTGTGTCAGGAGATGTGTGTGTGTGTATGTCAGCAGGTGTGTGTGTCTCAGCAGGTGTGTGTGTCAGGAGATTTGTGTGTGTGTATGTCAGCAGGTGTGTGTGTGTGTGTGTCAGGAGATGTGTGTGTGTGTATGTCAGCAGGTGTGTGTGTGTGTCAGCAGGTGTGTGTGTCAGGTATATCCTGTGTGTTATTTTAATGTTGACGTTGTGCTCATATTGTCTGGAATGACGTGTTTTAAAACGTGTGAAAGTGCTAAGATGGTTATTCTGACGTGGCCTGGTTGGAGTAAAGTTAGAAATCAGCGTGTTTAGTGAGAGATAAAGTAACACTTTCTCATTGTGTGTGTGTGTGTGTGTCTCAGGACGTGTGTGTGTCTCAGCAGGCGTGTGTGCAGCAGGAGGTGTGTGTGAGTCAGGATTCATTGCAGCAGCTTCAGTTTGACCTCCAGCTGCTCAGCGAGGAGCTTCAGCACCACGACGTCCGGCTGAAAGCCCCCAGAAACCTGGTGAAACTGGCTTCTACTTTCTACCAGGCTCTACAGGAGGTGTCCCGCCTCTCCCCTGATTACTGCTTCCCCCTGCAGGGCTTCATCTCCGCACTACAGGGGGCTTTTATTGTGGAGGGGTGTGAGGTGGAGCTCAGTAACCGGCTGGTGGAGAAGCTGCTGCATCACTACAGGCCGAGTCTCTACAGCGCACATCTTCCCGCTCTGGAGCTGCTCTTCTCCCTCGCTGTGCTCCAACACCACTCTGTAATTCCCTTATTCAAGGCTTTTATTGTCATGTGTGCAGAGCGACAGTGGAGTTATGTCAATGAACCTCTGAGGTCTCAGGCTCCTCCAGCAGTGCAACACAATACAACAGATACAATAGCGCAAGTACATACAGTAAAGTAGAATAGAAGTCGTGCCATAAGAGTCTATATACAAGTGATACATCATTAGTAAGTTGTAAACAGATGAATGTTGTGAGTGTTCAGGTGTGTAACCGCCTTCTGGCCTGTGGGATGAAACTGTCTCTGAGTCTGGTGGTTTTAGACCTGATGCTGCGGTGCCTTTGTTGTGTAACAGAAGCTAAACACCAAGCAGATCATTGCAGCATTACCCACAATCCCCTCTGTTTCAGCCCTGTTTCCAAAGTGCTGATTCTCTGTCTGTTACTTCAGATGAAAACAAGGAGCCCCTCCCCACGCCCCTCTGAGAGACATTGGTTACAAAGAACTCAATGGAGCTCTAGAGGAGATTCAGGTGATAGGGGGGGGGGTACCTGGTTGCTGATTGGCTAATGGTTACCAAGACAACACATCGTTATGACATCACAAAGTGGGCAAAATCTGATCAGCTCATTTTCAGACAGGTTTTTATAGAAATGGATCAAAAAGAGAGAAAATCTTTGTTCCTGAAACTTTCAGAGTCTCTTTCCCAGGGGACACATGTTGATGTAGAAGAGACATGGAGAAGAGGGGACACATGTTGATGTAGAAGAGACATGAAGAAGAGGGGACACATGTTGATGTAGAAGAGACATGAAGAAGAGGGGACACATGTTGATGTAGAAGAGACATGAAGAAGAGGGGACACATGTTGATGTAGAAGAGACATGGAGAAGAGGGGACACATGTTGATGTAGAAGAGACATGAAGAAGAGGGGACACATGTTGATGTAGAAGAGACATGAAGAAGAGGGGACACATGTTGATGTAGAAGAGACGTGAAGAAGAGGGGACACATGTTGATGTAGAAGAGACGTGAAGAAGAGGGGACACATGTTGATGTAGAAGAGACGTGAAGAAGAGGGGACACATGTTGATGTAGAAGAGACATGAAGAAGAGGGGACACATGTTGATGTAGAAGAGACATGGAGAAGAGGGGACACATGTTGATGTAGAAGAGACATGAAGAAGAGGGGACACATGTTGATGTAGAAGAGACATGAAGAAGAGGGGACACATGTTGATGTAGAAGAGACATGAGAAGAGGGGACACATGTTGATGTAGAAGAGACATGGAGAAGAGGGGACACATGTTGATGTAGAAGAGACATGGAGAAGAGGGGACACATGTTGATGTAGAAGAGACATGAGAAGAGGGGACACATGTTGATGTAGAAGAGACATGGAGAAGAGGGGACACATGTTGATGTAGAAGAGACATGAGAAGAGGGGACACATGTTGATGTAGAAGAGACATGAAGAAGAGGGGACACATGTTGATGTAGAAGAGACATGGAGAAGAGGGGACACATGTTGATGTAGAAGAGACATGGAGAAGAGGGGACACATGTTGATGTAGAAGAGACATGGAGAAGAGGGGACACATGTTGATGTAGAAGAGACATGGAGAAGAGGGGACACATGTTGATGTAGAAGAGACATGAAGAAGAGGGGACACATGTTGATGTAGAAGAGACATGAAGAAGAGGGGACACATGTTGATGTAGAAGAGACATGGAGAAGAGGGGACACATGTTGATGTAGAAGAGACATGAAGAAGAGGGGACACATGTTGATGTAGAAGAGACATGGAGAAGAGGGGACACATGTTGATGTAGAAGAGACATGAAGAAGAGGGGACACATGTTGATGTAGAAGAGACATGTGTCCCCTCTGTGTAAAGAGAGTCTCTTTGGGAATTCCCAAATGGTGTGAAATGCAGAAGCGTTCTTCCTCAGTGTATATGTGAGTTTAGTGCAGGTCATTGTTGACTTGGGGATTGTGCAAAATAATAAAAGTATATCTTATCTCCAACAGCTCTGCTCTGATGCGGAGAAGGCGGTGTTCCTCCGGGGCCTCCAGGACGTTCCACTCCCCGTCACCAAAATAAAAGCGCGTTCCCTCCCCCCCATTTCCTCCCTCCTGCCGGGCTGGATCCCGCCTCCCACCCTCCCCCAGCTGCTCCTCCTGGAGAGGATCCTCCCCTTCAGAGGGCTGATCTCCTCCCTCTGCTCCTCCCCCGCTCAGTGGGACGAGTACCTGCACAGGTGGGAAGAAACTACATGTACTCAAGTACTTAAGAACAAAGTCAGCTTTATTGTCAGTCTTTCAGTTTGTGTGAGACCAGAGCAAGAGTACACACATCCTTTACTCAAGTAGAAGTACAGATACTCGTGTTTAAAAATACTCTGGTAAAAGTAGAAGTACTGACTAAACTTCTTTACTCAAGTCAAAGTAAAAAGGCTTTGAAGTGTCCTTCAGTAAAAAGTACCCATAGCTAGCAGCTGCTTTAAAGAGTACCTGACCTCCCTTTATATTAATAGAACAATAATGTCATTGTTAGCTAATGCATGTTTCCATGGTGACCAACGGCAACATGACAAAGTTTCCATTGGTCCCTCTTCTTTAGAGAAGACCAGGAAGTGATGGATACACGGATCGTGTTCCAACCAATAGGCACGCAGTGACTCTGAAGAATAATGACCACGCACCAACACACATTCAGACTAAAGGAACCAGCTGTTTGGGAAATGAGAGAAGTAGAAAGTACAGGTATTTGAGTTCAACATGTAAGAAGTAGAAAGTACAGGTATTTGGGTTCAACATGTCAGAAGTAGAAAGTACAGGTATTTGTGTTCAACATGTGAGAAGTAGAAAGTTCAGGTATTTGAGTTCAACATGTAAGAAGTAGAAAGTACAGGTATTTGGGTTCAACATGTCAGAAGTAGAAAGTACAGGTATTTGAGTTCAACATGTAAGAAGTAGAAAGTACAGGTATTTGAGTTCAACATGTAAGAAGTAGAAAGTACAGGTATTTGAGTTCAACATGAGAGAAGTAGAAAGTACAGGTATTTGAGTTCAACATGAGAGAAGTAGAAAGTACAGGTATTTGAGTTCAACATGTAAGAAGTAGAAAGTACAGGTATTTGAGTTCAACATGAGAGAAGTAGAAAGTACAGGTATTTGTGTTCAACATGTAAGAAGTAGAAAGTACAGGTATTTGAGTTCAACATGTAAGAAGTAGAAAGTACAGGTATTTGGGTTCAACATGTCAGAAGTAGAAAGTACAGGTATTTGAGTTCAACATGTAAGAAGTAGAAAGTACAGGTATTTGAGTTCAACATGTAAGAAGTAGAAAGTACAGGTATTTGAGTTCAACATGAGAGAAGTAGAAAGTACAGGTATTTGAGTTCAACATGAGAGAAGTAGAAAGTACAGGTATTTGAGTTCAACATGTACAAAGTAGAAAGTACAGGTATTTGAGTTCAACATGAGAGAAGTAGAAAGTACAGGTATTTGAGTTCAACATGTAAGAAGTAGAAAGTACAGGTATTTGGATTCAACATGTAAGAAGTAGAAAGTACAGGTATTTGAGTTCAACATGAGAGAAGTAGAAAGTACAGGTATTTGGATTCAACATGTGAGAAGTAGAAAGTACAGGTATTTGTGTTCAACATGTGAGAAGTAGAAAGTACAGGTATTTGAGTTCAACATGAGAGAAGTAGAAAGTACAGGTATTTGAGTTCAACATGTAAGAAGTAGAAAGTACAGGTATTTGGATTCAACATGTAAGAAGTAGAAAGTACAGGTATTTGAGATCAACATGAGAGAAGTAGAAAGTACAGGTATTTGTGTTCAACATGTAAGAAGTAGAAAGTACAGGTATTTGGGTTCAACATGTAAGAAGTAGAAAGTACAGGTATTTGAGTTCAACATGAGAGAAGTAGAAAGTACAGGTATTTGAGTTCAACATGTAAGAAGTAGAAAGTACAGGTATTTGAGTTCAACATGAGAGAAGTAGAAAGTACAGGTATTTGAGTTCAACATGTAAGAAGTAGAAAGTACAGGTATTTGAGTTCAACATGTAAGAAGTAGAAAGTACAGGTATTTGAGTTCAACATGTAAGAAGTAGAAAGTACAGGTATTTGAGTTCAACATGTGAGAAGTAGAAAGTACAGGTATTTGAGTTCAACATGTGAGAAGTAGAAAGTACAGGTATTTGAGTTCAACATGTAGAGAAGTAGAAAGTACAGGTATTTGAGTTCAACATGTAAGAAGTAGAAAGTACAGGTATTTGAGTTCAACATGAGAGAAGTAGAAAGTACAGGTATTTGAGTTCAACATGAGAGAAGTAGAAAGTACAGGTATTTGAGTTCAACATGTAGAGAAGTAGAAAGTACAGGTATTTGAGTTCAACATGAGAGAAGTAGAAAGTACAGGTATTTGAGTTCAACATGAGAGAAGTAGAAAGTACAGGTATTTGTGTTCAACATGTAAGAAGTAAAAGTAAAAAGTCCTCAGAAAAAAATAAGTAGTGGAGTAAAGTACTGATACCAGAAACATGTACTTTAAGTACAGTAACAAAGTATTTGTACTCCAATACTTCCCAGCTCTGGAAGAAATTAATGTTGCCCCTCGTTTCTGTTGTGTGATTGTAACGTGCTATATGTGACATGTATGTAGTAACGTGTGTTGTTTGCATTTTATTGTTCTCTTATATCCTTTTGCCTCTATCTACTTGTCTTTCATCCTTTCTTTATAACTAATGCTGTTGATGTATTGTGATTTTAAAAAGGTATCTATTATCAGCTGGCCGTGGAGATCAGCTGGACATTAGCCATGTTTGCTAAAGCTGTCCCATTTACTGTTTTTTGTGACAGTTGATTAATGGGGAGTGTCCACGACACTATAAACAAATAAACTAAACTAAACTCAAGCACTTAAGAACACTTTTCAAAGTCAAAGTCAACTTTACTGTCAATCTTTCCGTTTGTGTGTAGTCGATATTCAGAAAGAGGTCCTGAGTGGAGAGTGTTAGTAAATTTGGGCCGATGATGATGATGATGATGATGATGATGATGATGATGATGATGATGATGATGATGATGATGATGATGATGATGATGATTATTTTAGATTTGTCACAGTTCATTTTCAGAGAGTTGTTTTGCATCCATTGTTATATGTGAGTGAAGCAGGTGGTGAGTTGGGAGTGTGTGGTGGTGGAAGTGGTTTTGTAATAGTAACAATCGAACTACACGGAGGATTTGTCCAAGTAACAGGATTAGATGATAAAGAGCAGGGGACTAAGTACAGAGCCCTGGGGGACGCCACGGGTGACTGAATCAGTGGGGGATTTGTAGTTGTTGATAGAAATGATTTATCGTACAAAGTCGTTTTGCTGATAGTACTTTTGTACTTTTACTTTAGTAAAGGCCCGGACACACCAAGCCGATTTTGGCCGTCGATGGGCGTCAGGCCGACGATGAGCGTCGACACGCCCTACTCAGATCAGTGTGTCCCGCATCGTCGTGTCTTTTCAGCCGTGCCGACACCTTTTCGGCCAAAAAGGTGTTGGCAGTCGGCAAAATAAATCACTCTGATTGGCTGTTCAGCTGGTGAATCAGTGCATGAGAAGCGAAACGGAAGTGAGGGACCCAAACAAACTATTAAGAAGGCAAATCTGAGATTTCATTTAACTCCAGCTCTCGACACAGGTTCGGGAAAGCCCCATGAGCTTCTGGCTGTAGAGTGAAAATGGAACGTACACGCTTTCTGTTGTTTGTTTATATAACGCAGTCTGTTCTTCTTCTCTCGGTTATCACGCAGTCTGTCTTTCGGTTGTGAAAAAACAGGATTCAAACAAGGTAAAAATGAAGATAACATAGAATACAACTATTGAAACGAGATATCACAGTAAACATGTTAAATATACTGTATTTACATAAGTGTGCAGATGTGAGTGCAGGTTAAAGTCTTGTAAAAACAGTGCATCTTTTATGTTTTAACAGTCCTGGATAATACAGGGTTTAGCCCCTGATCGAGCAGCCTGGTGGCTACAGGCACAAAGGACTGTCCGAGGTGTTTTTATGCATATACAGTTGCAAGAAAAAGTATGTGAACCCTTTGGAATTACCTGGATTTCTGCATAAGTTGGTCATAAAATGTGTTCTGATCTTCATCTAAGTCACAACAACAGACATACACAGTCTGCTTAAACTAATACCACACAAACAATTATATGTTTTCATGTTTTTATTGAACACACCATGTAAACATTCACGGTGCAGGGTGGAAAAAGTATGTGAACCCCTCTTCTAAAGACTTCTTCAGAGCTACTTGGAGTCAGGAGTCAGGTCAGCCGACCTGGAGTCCACCAAGGAGACGAGATAGGAGGTGTTGGTTGAAGCTGCCCTGCCCTATAAAAAATACACAGCACTTTTGAATGTGCTATTCTTAAGAAGCATTGCCAGATGTGAGCCATGCCTCGCACAGAAGAGCTCTCAGAAGACCTACCATTAAGAACTGCTGACTTGCATAAAGCTGGAGAGGGTTCCAGAAGCATCTCTAAAGCCTTGATGTTCATCAGTCCACGGTAAGACAAGTTGTCTCTGCATGGAGAAGTTCAGCACTGTTGCTACTCTTCCCTAGGAGAGGCCGTCCTGTAAAGAGGACTGCAAGAGCACAGCGCAGAATGCTCAATGAGGTGAAGAAGAGTCCTCGAGAGTCAGCTCGAGACTTTAAGAACTCTCTGGCACATGCTAACATCTCTGTTGACGAATCTACGATACGTAAAACACTGAACCAGAATGGAGTTCATGGAGGACACCACGGAGGAAGCCACTGCTGTCCAGGCACCTGTTCCACAGCACGACTGGCAACATGTTCTGTGGACCGATGAAACCAACGCTGAGTGGTTTGGAAGGAACACACGACGCTATGTGTGGAGGATCCAAAGGGTTCACATACTTTTTCTTGCAACTGTATTTGGCGTTTCCATCTCTAAATGACAAACACTGGTTATGCATTGTCGAAATGCAATAGAAAGATTTTTGATCAGAAAAGTAAATATACATTGTCGACTGCTACTTGGAGAGGTCTCAGTCCACCTCCTGGGCCCTGCCGTGGTGCCCTTGAGCAAGGCACCTAACACAAATGCAGAAATATATACAATCTCAGCTTGGGCGCCTGACATGGCTTTCACTCACAGCGTCACGCATGTGAACGTCACGCTTCACTTAGCTTCACTTAGCTTCACACACCTGAAAACAAAATGCCGAAGACTTTCGCTGTGTGGGACTATTTTAAATTAAAGGCAATATGAAACTGGCCCACCACGGTGGCACAACAACTCTGAAGGTCACCTGAATGCTGTAGGTAGTAGCTTAGCTTAGCTGTTGTCCAGTTGCCATGATGAAGCTGCTTTATCCGCTGTTTAAACAATAACGTTACACATGATATACATCGAATATTCGCTGCGGATTACTATACCCCCGCGCACGCCGATTACTACCGAATATCCGGAGCCCGAAAAATGGTATTCAGGACAGCCCTAGTAACTATTAAAGAGGGTTTCATCCTCCAATTCTATCTATCTAATACTTATACTCATACACATCTACTGTATACATACACACAGACAATATATACTTTTACTGAATCATCTGAATTGTTCTTCCAGCAGTGATCACCCCCCGTCTGTATCGGGTCCCGTTCCCTGCCGCTCTCACTCCCACCTGTCACTGATACAGAGGGGGATCCTCCTGAAGACCCTCCTCCCTCACAGTCTGCAGGGATTGAACCAGGACATGGCCGTGTACCACCGTCCCCTGCTGGGAGGGAGGGAGACCCCTTACATCGGGAACCCCAAAGCCCTCTATCAGTTCCTGAGAAAACATGAGGGGCCTGTCATCCTCACATCACCCAATCAGAGAGGAGAGGAGAGGACAAGCATTCACCCTCTGAAATTAATTCACAGTCTGGCCCACTGTGGAGAAGACACTCAGGTAATGTTGTGTTCTTTGTTTTGAAGACCAAGAGTTAGTCTAAAGAAGACCAGGAAGCTTCTCGAAAAGTTAACTGCGTTTATTCATACAATGATATTTACACAAGGGAACACAGCTGTGGTTCTGACACTCAGTCCACTGGTCCACAGTCCACTTACCGCAGTTAGCTGTCTACGGTAGAACGAAAGAAAGGGAGCGTCTCTCTCTGTAACATCTGGTTATTTCGTATTGTAGTCTTCATTCATTCAAAGCAGTCGGGCATTGTTTCTGATAGCAGCGTTTCTGATTGGGCCGTGGGTCCACATTTCAGATGTTACGACAAATCGGACGCAAATCTGGATCAGCTCCGTTGTTCCCTCGTTTTTAGAGATTTGGGTAAAACAGTCAGTTAAACTTTATCTTCGTTGATTTTTTACATTTTATGGAATACAAACGGGGAAGAAAAAGCAATTGGGTCTATTCATTTTTCCACGTTATATATATTTATTTTACGATTCCGATCCATTCCCCTGTAGTTGTGGGTTTTATTGTTAGACACCTTCTCGTTATGGCTTATGAATGCCAACATTATATTAATCAAATATTTATCGCAATAAAGAATTGTAAAGAAGTTATTCCAAAAATACAGTGCATCCGGAAAGTATTCATACCCCTTCACTTTTCCACATTTTGTTATGTTACAGCCATATTTCAAAATAGATTAAATGTATTTGTATTTCAATATTCTAGACACAATACCCGATAATGACAAAGTGAAAACAAGTTTTTAAATAATTTTTGCAAATGGATAATAAAAATAAAAATCACATAATAATAATAATAATAATAATTCCTTGCATTTATTATAGCGCTTTTCCACTGCTCGAAGCGCTTCACAGATACACATTACACATATTTGTTCTACAGGCAATGGTCACTGTGGACAATACCCACAGGAGCAAGTTCAGGTGAAGGACACAAAACATACGTATTGAATACTTTCCGAATGCGCAGTATATTGTACATAAATCATGTCTAATCTCAAAACCCAATAAGGTACCACACAGTTTGTTCAGTTTTGAAGTTACAGTGGGAAACGCTTATGGTGATAATATCTGTCTTTGTCTAAAGTTTTAGGGTCTGAGATCCTACTGTGAAACACACACTCTACAGGAAGAGGGCCAGAGTAACACGCACTTTGCCCCCAAGCCTTTTGATCACTATAAGCTGTTGTAATAGATGTAAGCCTTGTTGACCAGTGGAGTGCCTGATGTTTTCCTTAATAAATAATAATAAAGCTTTATTTATACAGCACTTTTCATACAACACATTCAGCTCGAAGTGCCTTACGAAGAGACGCATCACAAGTTCAAATAAATTCCCCTCAGATTATTTGTTAAGAACTTTAAAAGCAAAATATAACATGTTATCAGGTTCATCGACACAAGGAGGTAGAAGGTATGATAATACAATTTAAATAAATAATGATTTCTCTCTGACAGATAAGAGACAAGACAACTGAGTCGATGCAACAATATAAAAGATAAAACCCCTTAAAATGTGCTTCAGGTTCAGGTGAGAGTCGTTTCCTTTGGAGCTGGCAGAGAGCTGATTCTCTCCCATCTGAGCACAGCTGCTACTGACGGACACTGGTTGGTGTTCATTAACTGTCAGCTGCCGGAGACATGGGACACTAAAGTCACCGCTCACATCCACCAGCTGATCTCCTCGTTAAGGGGTAGGGAATCCACCAAACATACGTTTAAATTGCTCTTTTATCAGTCATTCGAAAAGCTTATAATAACCTGCGTTTCCTTTTATAGATCCCACAGAGGAGCGACGCCTGATTCACCCGAGCTTCAGACTGTGGTTTATAACTCAGGAAAATACATCTACCTCCATCCCAGGTGCATTTAACATGCTGCCATTACTGATCTCACAAAGAGAGGACACTCACTTTGATATTGTAGGTTATTTTGCTTCCATAACATGTCTTCTTTCAGACTGGTGGAAAAAACATCCAGGAGTTTATTTCTCTAACTCTGTCTGCGTGCAGATTTCTGCTAAACCAGGGGTGTCAAACTCATGGCCCGGGGGCCAAATCCGGCCCGCGACTTCATTTTATGTGGCCCCACAAGAGCTTGCAAAAAATATGATTTTATTATACGGTTACATGCTACTTTACAGAGGCACGTTGCCCATAAACTACATGTCCCACAATGCATCTGAAATGTGACTTTTCTTTTTTGATTTGGACTTTTTTTCCAGAATGTGGCTTTTTAAAAAAAAATCATTTTGTAACATTCTCACTGAAGAGACCTGCAATGATTTGCCCTAGACTTCTGCTTTCAGACGTAGTTAATTATGAAGGCATTACCCTATCCGATAATAATCCAATGCAGAGCAATAATGTAATATAATACATTATTTTAAATATGTTAAATATTTATATATGTATTTTTATATAGTCTTAAAGTTACAACCGGCCCTTTGAGTGCAGCCATAATGTGAATGTGGCCCGCAATGAATTTGACTTTGACCCCCCTGTGCTAAACTCACCAACAGTTAGCATTACATAACTCCCCGTTTGTGTATTTGAACAACCTGTGAGGAAACTTGTAATGTAAAAGATATGTCATGGTGATATCTGTCGGTGCTTACCCTGTTCACCCGCAGTGTGTACAACACGAGTGCATTTACAATCCAGATCTTTATACTGTATATATTTTATCTTTATATCGCCGTTTTCTCAAATATCTACCCAACGTTTTTCCTTTACATATTTGAACTGTTTGACATTGTGAACAATTACAATTTCTCCAGATATTTTACATTACTCGTCTTTCTAAATTATTTTGCCTTTTTTCAAAAAAGATTACAATATCTCATCTCTGAAATAATCCACCTCCGTTGTTGTCTCTCCACACAATTATTTTGAGTAATTCCTCCAAGTATTACGCATTTGTCTTTAAAACGATTCAGTTATAATGACCTGGTTTTTTTATATTTGAAAATGTTTTTGTTTTAAAATTATGATTTGTTGTCAGATTATAACGATTTTTTTGTCCAATTATTAAACATTTATTTCCGATTATTACACATTTGGTCCAATAACTGATTTTTTGTCTGATTATAAATACTTTTTGTCAGATTGTTTCACATTGTGTCCGATTATAACGACTTTTTCTTCGCCAAATGTATTTCTCCTCTCTCAGCTTCTTAAACATAACACTTCAGAAAACTTGTAACATACAAAATGATTATGTTCATTTCAGTAATGACAGTGACATTTCTTTACCCCATTAATTTAACTTGTGTCTTTAATTCCTCCCAGCGTCCGTGCGAGTGTGCGCTCTTCCTCTGGTGGTTTCCTCCTGCCTGGATCTGAAGGAGCAGCTGATCCTCTCCTTCCAGCAGCTTCACTCCTTCACACAGCGTCCATCTTTATCTGGAGTCTCTTCAGAGGACATGGAGCTGTTAATGAACACTGCCGTCTTCCACTCTGTGATCCTGCAGAGACACAAACACAGAGGAGGGAGACACAGCTGGTGAGGAGAGGGCAACATGCCATACACAGGAACTCATTGAAGAATATTAGCAGAGGTGGGAAGTATTGGAGTACAAATACTTTGTTACTGTGCTTAAATACATGTTTCTGGTATCAGTACTCCACTACTTATTTTTCTGACGACTTTTTACTTTGACTTCTTACATCTTGAATACAAATACCTGAACTTTGTACTTCTCTCATGTTGAACTCAAATACCTGTACTTTCTACTTCTCTCATGTTGAACTCAAATACCTGTACTTTCTACTTCTTACATGTTGAACCCAAATACCTGTACTTTCTACTTCTTACATGTTGAACCCAAATACCTGTACTTTCTACTTCTTACATGTTGAACACAAATACCTGTACTTTCTACTTCTTACATGTTGAACTCAAATACCTGTACTTTCTACTTCTTACATGTTGAACTCAAATACCTGTACTTTCTACTTCTCTCTCATGTTGAACTCAAATACCTGTACTTTCTACTTCTTACATGTTGAACTCAAATACCTGTACTTTCTACTTCTCTCATGTTGAACCCAAATACCTGTACTTTCTACTTCTCACATGTTGAACACAAATACCTGTACTTTCTACTTCTTACATGTTGAACTCAAATACCTGTACTTTCTACTTCTCACATGTTGAACTCAAATACCTGTACTTTCTACTTCTCACATGTTGAACTCAAATACCTGTACTTTCTACTTCTCTACATGTTGAACTCAAATACCTGTACTTTCTACTTCTCACATGTTGAACACAAATACCTGTACTTTCTACTTCTCACATGTTGAACAGCGTCAGTGTCTGTCTCACGCAGCAGCTGATCCAGTAATGAGTGACCCGGCCGACAGTAAAAATAAACATATTTATAACTAGTTTAGTTTGAGAGGTGTCTCCGTCCCGTCAGATTAGACTTCACTCGCGTTTATGTCCATAGCGAGAGAAAGATAAATAATCTGAATTCAGGGTGCAGTTTACTTTGACGCGGGGTGAGCAGCAGAGGTGGGGAGAGGCGGGGCTATTGCCTCATCATCATCAGAAAATGATCGTATAGGGCGTACACACGGAGCCGTTGGACCCCCAGAGCGTTGCGTATGCCGTTCTATCCACCTTGGGACCCGTTATCGTTTCCGCAGTCGTTTAGTGCCGTATTCGGTCGTCCTCGTGCGGCCGAACGGTCTATATGACACTAAACAGTAACGCAAACGACCGTGTTCGTCCTCGTGTGGCCGGGGCATGAGACATTGTAAACGGGAAAAGAAAAGCAAATTGGTCAATGCACTTAAAACTGAATTGAGAGAATTGAATGTTGATGTTTTGTTTTGAGGTGTCTGGACGTCCGTCTGTCCCCAACATTGGAAGTCAGTTTATCTTTAGTAGCTTCAGTGATATCAAGTATATGTTCACAGGGCTATATTGTTTTGTTACTCGAATAATAATAATCTAAATTGAGTATACGTGCACCAGAAACAGCCTCCTTACATGAATCATACAACCCCAAAGCTTTATTTGTATATGATGAGGGTCCTGTCTATAAGAGAAGTTCTCAACCTGTGCTTTCCTTACTTTTGTTGGTGTCTTTTGAGCAACAGTTTGACTGACTTTAAGGGATAGATTAAGGGTCACAGAGGACAAACCTTAAATACTACAGAGAACATTTTAAGGGATAGATTAAGGGTCACAGGAGGACAAACCTTAAATACTACAGAGAACATTTTAAGGGATAGATTAAGGGTCACAGAGGACAAACCTTAAATACTACAGAGAACATTTTAAGGGATAGATTAAGGGTCACAGAGGACAAACCTTTAACAGACTGATTAAGGGTCAGGCTACTACAGAGAACATTTTAAGGGATAGATTAAGGGTCACAGAGGACAAACCTTAAATACTACAGAGAACATTTTAAGGGATAGATTAAGGGTCACAGAGGACAAACCTTAAATACTACAGAGAACATTTTAAGGGATAGATTAAGGGTCACAGAGGACAAACCTTAAATACTACAGAGAACATTTTAAGGGATAGATTAAGGGTCACAGGAGGACAAACCTTAAATACTACAGAGAACATTTTAAGGAGAACAGTTCTAGATTTACTTTATAGAAACACAAGATAAGATAAGAGGTACTTTATTGATCCCAAATCAGGAAATGTTTGCGTTGCAGCAGCATAAAAAACAAGGCATTGCACATAAGTAGAAATGAAAGAGTAGAAATAAACAATACTAGAATTGAAACATCTCTAAATAGGATTAAAGCAGCATTAAAGAGTAATACAGATAACAAATCTATAACTCTGACAATAAAACTGTCACGGTCGAGTGAAGGAAGCAGGACCCAAATGCAGATAACTCTTGAGAAACCCTTTATTTCAAGGATACAAAAAACACGGAACACTCTCCGGTGAACTCCGTCACCAACAAACAATGACCCCACACTGAACACCGAAAGAGACAAGACTAAATACAAGAAGGGGTAATCATGACAACGAGAAACAGCCGGGCAGGGGAGGAGAAACACAAGGACAACAGGTGAACACAATCGGGTAATCAGGGAGGGAAACAGACAGAAAGCAGACAGGCAGGAAACGGGGGTGAACACTTAACACAATGAGACAGGAAACCCAAAGACAAGAAAACACCAACACAGACAAAACTACAAACGTGACATAACATGTGAATCGTGACAGAACCCCCCCCTCAAGGGACGGATTCCAGACGTCCCTAAAAACAAAACACCAAAGTCCAAAACCCCAAGCAGGGTGGGCGGAGGGGGTCCGGAGGACGGGTCTTGGGCTGACAGCCCAGGAACACAGCGGAGGACCAGGAAGGGGTCTCGGGCGGACGGCCCGGGGTCAAAACAGAGTCCAAGGTGGGGACCATGGAGGACCGAAGGCAGCAGCAGGAAGAGTCAGGGGCCCGGGTCCGAGGGCGAAGGCAACGGCAGGAAGAGTCAGGGGGCCGGGCCCGAGGGCGAAGACCGCGGCTCTCGGGGGGCCGGGCTCGGGGGCAAAGACCGCGGCTCTCAGGGGGCCGGGCTCGAGCCGGTGTCGACCGGACAGGATCAGGAGACCGGGCAGGAAAGCGCTGATGGGCCAGCTCCGGAGATCGGGCAGGACCCGGTGTCGGCCGGACAGAAACCGGAGCCGGTCGGACAGGCTTCGGCAGGATCCACCACGGAAAAGGATCAGGAGTTGGCAGGAACCCCGGCGAGACCGGTGATGGACATGGGGCTGGGAGGGCCCCCGGTACAACCTCCAACGGCACGGGATATAGGGTTGGCAGGACCCCCGGCAGAAGAGTATTCAGCGGGACCTCCAACGGGACAGGAGAAAGGGTTGGCAGGACCCCCGGCAGAGGAGTAGACGGCGGGACCTCCAACGGCACAGGACACAGGGTTGGCAGGACCCCCGGCAGGGGAGTAGACGGCGGGACCTCCAACGGCACAGGACACAGGGTTGGCAGGACCCCCGGCAGGGGAGTAGATGGCGGGACCTCCAACGGCACAGGACACAGGGTTGGAAGGACCCCCGGCAGGGGAGTAGACGGCGGGACCTCCAACGGCACAGGACACAGGGTTGGCAGGACCCCCGGCAGGGGAGTAGACGGCGGGACCTCCAACGGCACAGGACACAGGGTTGGCAGGACCCCCGGCAGGGGAGTAGATGGCGGGACCTCCAACGGCACAGGACACAGGGTTGGAAGGACCCCCGGCAGGGGAGTAGACGGCGGGACCTCCAACGGCACAGGACACAGGGTTGGCAGGACCCCCGGCAGGGGAGTAGACGGCGGGACCTCCAACGACACAGGGTTAGCAGGACCCCCGGCAGGGGAGTAGACGGCGGGACCTCCAACGGCACAGGACACAGGGTTGGCAGGACCCCCGGCAGGGGAGTAGACGGCGGGACCTCCAACGGCACAGGACACAGGGTTGGCAGGACCCCCGGCAGGGGAGTAGACGGCTGGACCTCCAACGGCACAGGACACAGGGTTGGCAGGACCCCCGACAGGGGAGTAGACGGCGGGACCTCCAACGACACAGGACACAGGGCTGGCAGGACCCCCGGCAGAAGAGTATTCTGCGGGACCTCCAACTGGACAGGACAAAGGATTGGCAGGACCCCCCGGCAGGGGAGTCGACGGCGGGACCTCCAACGGCACAGGACACAGAGCTGGCAGGATCCCCAGCGGAACCTCCAACAACACTTGCGTAGGGGCTTGAATTGGGAATGGAGAGGGAACTCGAGAGGAGACTTGAGAGGGGACTCGAGAGGAGACTGGAGAGGGGACTCCAGAGGGGACTAGAGAAGGGAACACGAGAGGGGACTTGAGAGGGGAACTAGAGAGGGGACTCGAGGAGGGACCAGAGGAGGGAACTCGAGAGGGAACTCGAGGGGGAACTGGAGAGGGGACTCGAGATGGAAACAGAGAGGGAACTCGAGAAGGGACTACAGAGGGGACTAGAGGAGAGACTAGAGGAGGGCCTAAAGGAGGGACTAAAGGAGGGAACTCGAGAGGGGACTCGAGGGGGAACTGGAGAGGGAACTTGAGATGGAAACAGAGAGGGGACTCGAACAGAGACTAAAGAGGGGACTAGAGGAGAGACTAGAGGAGGAGCTAGATGAGTAACTAGAGAAGGGAACTCGAGAGGGAAACTAGAGAGGGGACTCGAGGAGGAACCCCGAGATGGGACCGTGGGAGCCGGGACCAGATGCGGGTCTGGAACCAAGGCAGCTGGGGTCGGGACCATGGCTGCTGGGACCAGAACTGGGGCTGAAACCCTGGCTGCAGGGACCGGAATTGCAGCCAGAAACAAGGCTGCTGAAGCCAGAATCCTGTCTAGAAGCTCCATTTTCGACGCCGGAAACACGGCCGTATAGGGCGCTCCCGGAGCCGGAAACATGGCTGCGGGAGCCTGCACTGGGGCAGGAACCATGGCTGCTGGGGCCGGGACTGGAACCGTGGCTGCTGGGGCCGAAACCGTGGCTGCTGGGGCCGAAACCGTGGCTGCTGGGTCCATTTTTGGTTGGGTCATTCTGTCACGGTCGAGTGAAGGAAGCAGGACCCAAATGCAGATAACTCTTGAGAAACCCTTTATTTCAAGGATACAAAAAACACGGAACACTCACCGGTGAACTCAGTCACCAACAAACAACGACCCCACACTGAACACCGAAAGAGACAAGACTAAATACAAGAAGGGGTAATCATGACAACGAGAAACAGCCGGGCAGGGGAGGAGAAACACAAGGACAACAGGTGAACACAATCGGGTAATCAGGGAGGGAAACAGACAGAAAGCAGACAGGCAGGAAACGGGGGTGAACACTTAACACAATGAGACAGGAAACCCAAAGACAAGAAAAACACCAACACAGACAAAACTACCAACGTGACATAACATGTGAATCGTGACAAAAACAGTGTTTGAAAGGCTTTAGACACAAGATAAGGCAGGATATGTTTTACATTAAGAGTGTAGGGAGTGGAATATTGAATACAAATACATGTTTAATGTACGGTGTGTCCAGTTCTGGAAAGAGAAGCTTTGGAGCAGAGAGTTCTCTCCCAGCCAGAGGAGTTATATTTGTGACTAAATGTGGAAGTATGAAGACTTGCTGTGTGTCTCTGTCCCTCAGGACTCAGGAGGACTTCCTCTCTCTGGTGGATGCTCTGCTCTCTGTTGCCACTCTCTGCCAGGATAAGGCTAAAGCTCTGCAGTGTATCGCAGGTGAGTTAGAATCATCAACAGATAACCTCTCCCTCCTCTTTGGCAGGGAATCATTTGCCCTGCATGTCCTCCGTGCACCTTCTGACGCAATGGAATGGAATGAATACCTATAGTGATGATTCAATGTAATACAATGATTGTTATAGTCTGGTATCTGAAAAAGGTCAAATGGCACTGATGGACCAAATGTGCCCAAAGCTTATTCCGCCTGGACTTTATTTTCATAAACCTCTCTAAAAAGGTCAAATGTCACTTGTTTTGCCTCAATCTTGACACAGGGTAGTTATTATATGTTATACTTTGGATTCCTAAAGCTTCTAGGCTACCAACCATCATCCAAGGGTGGTCTTCACTATAAGTAATGGGTTCTCTCTAGGCGGAGACAGGAATTTACATTTTTTTGCTATGTTCCATCTGAATTTACTCTGACACAGAAACATCTATATTGATTCTGACACTTCCACATCCAACTCACAGATGTGACCTTGCTTTGACAACAACAATTATTCATATAAACCTTTTAGAAGTGAAGTTACAGTCATTTGTTCTGGGAATGTCATTTTCGAGCCTGAAACTGAAAAACAGGCTCGGGGTTTAACGGGTTAAGGAGGGGCTGCCCTAGCATTCTGTTGTTACTGTCAGAGAATATATTAAGGATATCTCTTTGTGTTTTAAGATTCTCAGTCTTTCTTAGAAACTGTTGGATTACGAGATATGCTCCACATGTCTCCTGCAAGGAATTTCTCAGGAAGACACAGGTCAAAAGGTCCTTTGCCTTTCCTGTGGGGGAGGGGTATGGGCACATGAGAAGTTGCCATACAAACAGTTTTTGTTCCAGGGTCTGGCATTGATTACCAGAGGCGGGAATATAGGCCACTCCTTTCTTAATGTATAGTTCTGCGCTGGGCCCTTTTGTCCTCAGAGTTCGCGGGGAAGGTCATCTGTAGAGATGTGAATATGCCTTGTGAACCCTCCGGCCGTTTGGTCTCTCAATAAATCCCAGTGTTTGACATTCAGAACTCCTGCTCCTCCCGTGTCCTTTCCATTGCAACAGAAGTTTCCCTTACAGTTACCATGATTGTTGTTTATGACCGGGCAACTCTCGGTCAGAGATAGTTATTGTTAGAAAAACATCACTCGTCACCGGCTTGATCTTCAACATCAGGATCCATGTCTTTATTATCCTTGCAAGAATGGAAGTAGTCATCACATACAGAGGTTGCATGGGACAACAGAGTTCCTTTAGTAGAGTCCTTCATATGCTGATATACAAGACAGGGTGTTACAGTCAACAAGACGGAGGAATGCTGGTTCAAAGCAGTGTTCTGACGTCAGTTCAGATTAGCTAAGGCCTGCGTAAGCAATAAACATGACAGTCATATGTCTACCTCTCGAGGGACTCTGTCATCATGCCAATCTTAGGGACATAGCTATCATAACTTCAACACAGTGTCTCATGAGCGTCATCCATGTAGTCATACATCCGGCTACGTACACAGCTACGTAGGGCCTCTGTTGTCATGTGCTACTCTGATATAGAAGTCCAGTATTTTCCCAACAGTTATTGTTGTGAGACACCTGGAACACTTCCTTCTTGGGGTGTAGATGACCCCGAGGTGCAAGATCCTCTAGCCATAAGCGACAACTACAAGTGATTCAGTGTCCTCAGCTGTTTAGTCTCTCTATTGAAGAATGTTGATTCCCCCCAGCAAACTAGTTAGAACCTCCTACCAGAGGAAGAGTTCTTCAGAATTGATTTGGCATCTCAACCCAACACAGTCTCACAAAAAACGTGTAATAGCCACGTTGGTCGACAGGGCAAAACGTAGTATATTCACAAATAACCCTCTCAAGACGTGACATGAATACAATATTGTGTAACAAATACATGGAGCTCAAATAATCTTGGTAATGGATCCTACAAATCCTCTGGACGTAGATTCTGAAAGTACAATATACTCTCGAAATGTAATCAAAAAGCATTTTAACGGCCAACTATCCTACAATTTAGGATTGTCAACTAAAAATAAACCGGGTGTCCGCCATGTTTTTTTTCTCACTGGGAAAGTTTGCGATCACGTGACACGGACACCGGTCATTAGAAATGAATAGGAACGAATATTGTATCCATGTCACGTCTTGAGAGGGTTATTTGTGAATATGCTACCTGAGGATGTATGTATGTAGCTATTACACGTTGTTTTGTGGGACTGGCCTCCTCAACTCGTGGCTCGTGACATCTCTTGTGAATTCTCCGGCCGAAGCTCCAAATAAACCGTCAGTGTTTGCCATCAAAGCTCCAGCTCTCCTCGTGTCTCTCTGAGCCCCGTTTCCAATTGCTTCAGAACTTTCCCCCACACTCTTCATCAGTGCTTCAACCTGGTTCTGCTTTTCATCTACAGTACACCTGGTGCATGGCGCTCATGTACTGGACTCTTCAGATCGAGAGGAGGTGGACAGCATCGCTAAGATCTTCCTCAGCGGAGAGCCTCACTTCCTCTCAGATATCATCAAAAACACCCGACATTCTGGTAACAAACGTCTGATTTCACTTCGCATTCTGTACATCTTACAATCTAATCAATGACACTGAAATGGATCAGGCCAAAATATATGTTTCCCTTTTCCGGCAATTCAATCTTTATGGAGTTACATGTTACAGTTATGATAAAAAACACCCTGAAGTAGAATTCATTTCCTGATAAATTGACTAAAAGTGTGTTTTCTGCTATAGAAATAAGCTTAGAAAACTAATGGAATATCATCACGGCTTCTAAAGCTAAACTAAAAGTAATATCAACTTGAATACATTGTACTGTATTCCATATGTTTTGACCTTAGGTTTATTTGTAAATAACTGTAAAGTAATAATTCATTCCAAAAACGTTTTTTCATTTAAATATGTATTAAAGGGGACCTATCATGCAAAATGCACTTTGTGATGTCTTTTATACATAGACATGTGTCCCCGGTGTGTCGGGGAACTCACGCAGCGTCAGAAAATAAAACCCTCTCTTTTGCTCCGTACCCAAATCTCTAAAAACGAGGAACAACGGAGCTGATCCAGATTTGCATCCGATATTTAATATCTGAAATGTGGACCCACGGCCCTATCAGAAAGTTGCTATCAGAAACAATGCCCGACTGTTTTGGACGTAATGTGTTTACATTAGCATCGCTAACACTCAGCTAACCTGTACTGGAGAGCATGTGTGTGAAGAAGCAGGAAGTAAACAGGAGCTCACCTTGTGGTGTAACCGGCAAGAGAGAAAGCCTTTGAGCTGTTTCAGAGAGAATCCTTGATCGAATAATCCTTCATCACCGCAGCATTTTAGACTGCCAGGTCCCCGCATGAGCCGGCCTAAGCTCCGCCCCCCCTTGTATGTATATATATATATATATATATATATATATTTGTTTCAGTTTAAAAAAAATAATACTTTATTTATTTATTTTTTATTTAGCCTTTATTTATACAGGTGAAAATCTCATTCTCAAGAGAGACCTGTTTGTACCCAGAATCAGCACTTTTGAAACAGGAAGTGAAATAGAGGGATATACAAAAAGGGTTCAAGGTTCATCAAAACACTTCATAGACATTTTTTTTTATATATCGGAGACATTACATTGCATTTAGCTGACACTTTTATCCAAAGTGACTTACAATAAGTGCATTCGACCAAGACTGACAGAAAACAGAATCATAAAGTACATCAGGTTTCATAGAGCCAAAACATTTCAAGTGCTACTCAACTGGCTTTAGAGGAGCCAGTCCTTTGTTAGTAGTTCTATCCTCGAGGTGGAGTCGAGAGAGATGAGCTTCAGTCTGGAAGGTGTGTGAGCTTTCTGCTGTCCTGATGTCAATGGGAGCTCATTCCACCATCTTGGAGCCAGGATAGCAAACCCACGTGTTTCTGCTGATGGGAACTTGGGTCCCCCTCGCAGCGAGGGTGCAGCGAGCCGTTTGGCTGATGCAGAGCGGAGTGCACGTGCTGGGGTGCACGGTTTAACCATGTCCTGGATGTAGGAAGGGCCAGATCCATTCGCAGCATGGTACGCAAGTACCAGTGTCTTGAAGTGGATTCTAGCAGTTACCGGAATCCAGTGGAGGGAGCGGAGGAGCGGCGTGGTGTGGGAACATTTAGGAAGGTTGAAGACCAGACGAGCCGCTGCATTCTGGATGAGCTGCAGAGGTCGGATGGCACATGCAGGTAGACCAGCCAGGAGGGAGCTGCAGATGTTGTAAAGCGTGTATCTGCAGCAGCGTGTTGTAGCAGCGATGTTTGCAGTGAAGGACAGTTTGTTAACTAGGGTCACACCCAGAGTCCTTGCAGTCTGAGTCGGGGAAACAACAGAGGGGCCGATGTTGATTGTTAGGTCAAGGGTGGGACACTCTTTTCCCGGAAGGAAAAGCAGTTCAGTTTTGTCGAGGTTGAGCTTGAGGTGATGAGCAGACATCCACTGAGAGATGTCAGCTAGACAATCCGAGATGCGTGCAACGACCTGGGTCTCTGAGCGGGGGAAGGACAGGATTAATTGGGTGTCGTCAGCGTAGCAGTGGTATGAAAAACCATGCGGACTGATCCAAGCGAGTTTGTGTACAAGGAGAAGAGGAGGGGACCGAGAACAGAGCCCTGAGGGACCCCTGTAGTTAATTGACAAGGGTCGGACCCGGACCCTCTCCAAGTTACCCTGTAGGTGCGGTCTTTGAGGTATGAGGTGAGGAGGGACAGTGCAGAGCCTGAAACTCCAAGTTCTTGGAGAGTGAAGGAGGATCTGATGGTTCACCGTGTCGAATGCAGCAGACAGGTCCAACAGGAGGATGACAGAGAAGAGGGAAGCTGCTTTAGCCGTGTGCAGTTCCTCAGTGACAGCAAGGAGGGCAGTTTCTGTGGAGTGACCTGCCTTGAAACCAGACTGGTGCGGATCCAGAAGTTAGTTCTGATGGAGATAACAGGAGAGTTGTCTAAAGACAGCGCGTTCAAGTGTTTTAGACAGGAACGGGAGGAGAGAGACAGGCCTGTAGTTTATAACCTCTGACGGGTCGAGAGTGGGTTTCTTTAGGAGAGGGCTTTACTCTTGCCTCCTTGAGACTGTTTGGAAAGGGACCAGAAGTTAGAGAAGGCAAGGCAAGTTTATTTATATAGCACCTTTCAGCACCAGGCAATTCAAGGTGCTTTACAAAAATGAAAGACATTCATACAAAGGCATTTAAAAACAGTGAAAGATAATAAAAGAAACATTAAAAGAAAAACAAAAAATGAAAGACATTCAGAAAATGGCATTTCAAATCAGTCATTAAAAAGAAAAGCTAATAAAATAAACGTTAAAAGATAAAAGTTACAGTGCAGTCTAAGATATGAATAGTTGACTGGCAGTTCCACAGGCCGTCTGAAACTAGATGCTGGATCTCAGTGGAGCATGTGGGATAGACGAGAACAGGGCGGTTATATCGATTAGGAGATCCACGGGGCCAGTGATAATTACGAGAAGACGCATGAACAGGAATGGATTATATTCACATGTTTTAGCATGAAGGGCTAAAAAACACCAGCGATACCTAGCTCAATCAAAGTAGGATTTGCCTCCTCGTGACTCCTGCAGGACTCTATTGTCTTTGTCAGTCTGACGCTCCAGGAAAGTGCTGCCTAAAATGGACACTAGTCCTGATTGCTGAGTTGTCACAGCTGTAGGGCCACGCCCCTTTAATTAGTTAACTCTCTGCAGCTGATGGGCAGCAATAGGAGATTGAAACTCTTTAGTGCCAGAATAGTTACAGAATCTCCATGAGATAGTAAGTCATTATAATGATAGTAGTCATTATAATGACTTACTATCTCATTATAATGACTTAGTTATATCATTATATTGACTTATAAGTTTTGGTAATATGAGAGGATAAATCAGGCCTTGTTTGGATACTGAATATATACCAAGGTCAAAGCATACACTGTATTATTATTATTATTAAAAAAGTGCACCTTAATATATGTCATTTATACTTAGTACATTTTATTAATTGTATGTTTTTTTACATGTTTTAAATAAAATCTAATATCTAAATTGAATGTTAGAGCATCAGAGAGTACATTGATCAAGTGCATATGAAAGTATACTTGATAAACTCAGATTACGTTCACTTCAAGGCAAGGTATTTATATTAAAAAATGTTCAGCATACTTAATCTGTTTTTAGATTTTTATTAATATTATCTTTTTATTTCTGTTGTACATACATGTTCACGTGGTTTTATGGGGTTTTATATGTTATATTGTTGCATCGACTCAGTTGTCTTGTGTCTTGTCTGTCGGAGAGAAATCATTATTTATTTAATTTGTTATCATACATTTGACCTCCTTGTGTCGATTAACCTGCTAACACGTCATATGTTGCTGCATGTACCTTTTAAAGTTCTTAAAGATGCCATGTCATGCTTTTCCGGTTATGACCCGTCCCCTTGTGTGTTATGTAGCTTTTTCTGCATGTAAACGGTCTGCAGAGTCACAACCCCTCAAAGTGCACCCTGTAGGGAGTAAAACTCTAACACAGAAAATACATGTCTCTGCCGCCCCAGAACGCCTCGTTGGACATTTATCTTTTTCCATTTGTTTCTTCCGGGTCATAGTGACGTAACGGCTCCACGGATTGGTCAAAATGGACCACACTCCTCAAACACACACTCACTCAGCCTCATCTTTTCTCAGCCGCGGATCCGCGGATCTCCACCCCACGCAGCAACAAGGAAACAACACCAGTAAGCGAGCTCACACTGTCCGCTCCTCGAGCCTCAAAGGGCGGAGCAGCGAGCCCCGCAGCGTCCCGCCATCACGGCCCCCAGAGCCCCACGCAGCATTCACATATTTCCTGGTTGCTAACAAACGCCATTCCATCCATCCATCCATCTTCTCCGCTTCTCCGTGGTCGGGTCTCGGGGGTAGCAGTTCCAGCAGAGAGCCCCAAACGTTCCTTTCCCCTCATCAACCAGCTCTGACTGGGGGGTCCCAAGGCGCTCCCAGGCCACGAAGAGATATAGTCCCTCCACCTGGTCCTAGGTCTACCCCTCGGTCTCCTCCCAGCTGGACGTGCCTGGAACACCTCCCTAGGGAGGCGCCCAGGTGGCATCCTACCTAGGTGCCCGAACCACCTCAACTGGCTCCTTTCGACGTGAAGGAGGAGCGGCTCAACTCCGAGTCCCTCCCTGATGACCGAACTTCTCACCTTATCTCTAAGGGAGACACCAGCCACCCTGCGGAGAAAACCCTCTCGCGCTTGTATCCTGCGATCTGGTTCTTTGGGTCCTGACCCATCCTTCATGACCGTAGGTGAGGGGTAGGAAGGAACATGGCCCGGTAGACAGAGAGCTTTGCCTTCTGGCTCAGCTCCCTCTTTCGTCACACGGTGCGGTAAAGCGACTGCAGTACCGCTCCCGCTGCTCCGACTCTCCGGCCCATCTCACGCTCCATTGTTCCCTCACTCGAGAACAAGACCCCCGAGATACTTGAACTCCTTCACTTGGGGTAAGGACTCATTCCCTACTTGGAGTGGACAGTCCATCGGTTTCCTGCTGAGAACCATGGCCTCAGATTTGGAGGTGCTGATCCTCATCCCAGCCGCTTCACACTCGGTGGTGAACCGATCCAGTGAGTGCTGAAGGTCGCAAACAAACGCCATTGTGAAATATAATCACTGATGTTCCACTGTAACGGTGGTGGACTCATCAGAACAGAGTGGGCGAGCTGACCAATCAGAGCACAGTGGGCTCACAGGGGGGGGGGTATGAGCTCCAACAAGCCGTGTAGGACAGAGAGTGAATACACATGCATACACATACACAGAGATACTGTATGAGAAACCAATGTGAGTTTGGAACATTGAACACTGTGAATCTATTCTAGCAGACCTCAACGATGGAACTGTGATCAGTAGAAATGGCCATGACATGGGACCTTTAACAAAAAATCTGAGGGGAATTTCTTGTTGTTTATTTTTAACTTTGTGTTGTTTTGTGAAGCACTTTGAGCTGCATGTGTTGAAAAGTGCTATATAAATAAAGCTTTATTATTATGTTCCTGTGAAAGTCCTAACCCTGTGTCCTGTCCTCAGAGCCTTCAGATCCTCTTCATGTTTTGGAGTCAGAGAGCCTCCGTGACCTCCAGCTTCTCGGCTTCACTCCAGATGTGGAAACTGATATCCTGAAGAACAAAAGCCTCCGTCTGAACACTCTGCTGCAGATCTCCCAGAATCCTCCAGGATCCAAGAGGAGCTCCTACACACAGAGAACCCCCCCCTCCTCCTCCTCCTCTTCACTGCTGTTCTTCAGGGACAGGCTTCAGGCTGTGCAGACGTTCCTGTCTCACAGGAACGTCTGCACAGCCGTTTCTCCTCTGAATGACTTCCTGCAGGATGAGTGGGATCACATCACAGATTCAGTTTCCTCGCTCCTCTCTCAGCTTCATCACTGCACCCCTCCTCTCCTGGAGGTGTCTCACCTGGAGAGGAGGGCGGAGCTTCTGGCTGTTTACCTCCAACACCACGCCTCCTCAGATCCTCCAGGAGCGTTCAGACTGTCGGCTTTCAGAAACCCCCGAGGCTTCCTGCAGGCCCTGAGGAGAGAAGCTGCTCTAAAACACTGCAGAGACATCAGTGACATCACCCTGCAGTATCAGGTACACATTCACACTGATATCAGGGACACAGTCAGACTGATATCAGGTACACAGTCACACTGATATCAGGGACACAGTCAGACTGATATCAGGAGATACAGTCACACTGATATCAGGTACACAGTCAGACTGATATCAGGGACACAGTCAGACTGATATCAGGGACACAGTCACACTGATATAAGGTACACAGTCAGACTGATATCAGGGACACAGTCACACTGATATCAGGGACACAGTCACACTGATATCAGGTACACAGTCAGACTGATATCAGGGACACAGTCAGACTGATATCAGGTACACAGTCAGACTGATATCAGGGACACAGTCAGACTGATATCAGGAGATACAGTCAGACTGATATCAGGAGATACAGTCAGACTGATATCAGGGACACAGTCAGACTGATATCAGGTGATACAGTCAGACTGATATCAGGGACACAGTCAGACTGATATCAGGTACACAGTCAGACTGATATCAGGGACACAGTCAGACTGATATCAGGGACACAGTCACACTGATATCAGGTGATACAGTCAGACTGATATCAGGTGATACAGTCAGACTGATATCAGGTACACAGTCAGACTGATATCAGGGACACAGTCAGACTGATATCAGGTGATACAGTCAGACTGATATCAGGTGATACAGTCAGACTGATATCAGGGACACAGTCAGACTGATATCAGGGACACAGTCACACTGATATCAGGGACACAGTCAGACTGATATCAGGGACACAGTCAGACTGATATCAGGTGATACAGTCTGACTGATATCAGGGACACAGTCAGACTGATATCAGGTACACAGTCAGACTGATATCAGGGACACAGTCAGACTGATATCAGGGACACAGTCACACTGATATCAGGTGATACAGTCAGACTGATATCAGGTGATACAGTCAGACTGATATCAGGTACACAGTCAGACTGATATCAGGGACACAGTCAGACTGATATCAGGTGATACAGTCAGACTGATATCAGGGACACAGTCAGACTGATATCAGGTGATACAGTCAGACTGATATCAGGTGATACAGTCAGACTGATATCAGGGACACAGTCAGACTGATATCAGGGACACAGTCACACTGATATCAGGGACACAGTCAGACTGATATCAGGGACACAGTCAGACTGATATCAGGTGATACAGTCTGACTGATATCAGGGACACAGTCAGACTGATATCAGGGACACAGTCAGACTGATATCAGGGGATACAGTCAGACTGATATCAGGGACACAGTCAGACTGATATCAGGGACACAGTCAGACTGATATCAGGGACACAGTCACACTGATATCAGGTGATACAGTCAGACTGATATCAGGTGATACAGTCAGACTGATATCAGGTGATACAGTCAGATTGATATCAGGGACACAGTCAGACTGATATCAGGTGATACAGTCAGACTGATATCAGGTGATACAGTCAGACTGATATCAGGGACACAGTCAGACTGATATCAGGGACACAGTCACACTGATATCAGGGACACAGTCAGACTGATATCAGGGACACAGTCAGACTGATATCAGGTGATACAGTCTGACTGATATCAGGGACACAGTCAGACTGATATCAGGGACACAGTCAGACTGATATCAGGGGATACAGACTGACTGATATCAGGGACACAGTCAGACTGATATCAGGGACACAGTCAGACTGATATCAGGGACACAGTCAGACTGATATCAGGGGATACAGACTGGTGTGTGTGTGTGTGTGTGTGTGTGTGTGTGTGTGTGTGTGTCTAAATAAGGATGTTTCCTGCCATGCAAACTGGTCCTACTTCATACAGAGTAATTAGGCACACACATATATTTAAGGCAATTACTCCAAAATGTTGTGGCAATTTAGCACGACATCCTCTGAACTTCCTCTAACCTCGAAGTCAGCTCACTTAACAGGAATACATGTATTGATAAATTCAGAACGACCATTATCCCATGGCCTCTTTAGGAGTCTTGCAGGATATGAATTATCCAATTAACTAACGTCTGCACAGGAGCGCACATACATTTTCCCCTATGCAACTACGCACCAACATTGTTATCGTTTCTTAGCTAATACATGCTGGATATGAACCACTAATCAACAAGACTTGAATTGTATTAGGTCTGAGGAAGCCCCTCTCTTGGAGTTCCTCTGACCTCTTACCAATTCAATCAACACGGGTACATCTGCTATCAATTTGCAAAGACCATTGATGATTAGCAAAGACACTCCCGGGCCTCTTCTACTGACTTTCTGAAAAATACTCATCCACGGGTAATCGTTTTACTCAAGGCAGAAATCACAGGTTGTACTGTACCTCACCTACTCACAAAGAGCCAAAAAAACACCTTCTGTTTATTTACAAATTGTGGAAGAAAAGACCATTTGCGCTAATCTACTTCTACTAAAAATGGGACATCATTATAGGAACATCAATATAAAAAACCTCTCTATATTTAAGAGGAAACAATTGACTTGTCCATCCAAGTTTTAACACACATGAATATATATATAAAAACTAGGGGCGGGACTTTCACGCGTTAATTAAGATTAATTAATTACACAAAAATTAACGCGTTAAAAAAATGTACGCATTTTAATCGCACTTATTTTTGCACAGCGGAACGTTTCTCACTGGATGAGTTTCCGGCGTACCGATTATACTGGAGCACCAACTAACGTTCATGACTTCAGCATGGGACTTCAAACAACAACAAACCACGGTGAACAATAGTCAAACATGAACGAACAAGCTGATGAGACCGCTTTGGTCGGCCCCGTGGATGGGAAATGTAGTTTTAAAAAACGGACGGATGGAAGCGTCGACAAGAGCACGGTTGTGTGCAAATTATGCAAAAAAGAATTTGCATATCACCGCAGCACATCAAGCCTAAAGTATCACCTAAATGCAAAGCATGTAGCAGCTAGCATGTAGCAGCTAGCATGTAGCAGCTAGCATGTAGCAGTTAGCATGTAGCAGCTAGCGTGGACGTTAGCCCGACTCCGAGTGCAAGGAACCACACCCTGACCCAACCCACACTCAACCAGATGACTGGTTTCAGGGCCAGGATCAGTCAGTCCACGTCTGAGAGAGTAACCAGCTCCCTGGCTCCCTGGCTCTCTGGACTGCACTCGACTGTCGACCACCTGGAGTAAAGTCCATGTGGAAACTGCTTCTCACTGTTCTCAGGTCAAATATGTATATTTGATTAAAAATGCGATTAATTTCGATTAATTAATTACAAAGCCTCTAATTAATTAGATTAATTGTTTTAATTGAGTCCCGGCTCTAATAAAAACACACATATATTAGATGACATTACAAATGAATATACCAGAAATACGCTATACTAAACTTTCTGCTTATTACGTTATGTTAATACTTCAACATCATGATGATTTAAATACAAAATAAAAACGAATAGCGATGATTTTGACTGATATTGCAATCGTAGAATTATTCTTGATATTTTGGGAGAATCAAACCAGAGAAGGAAGTTATATATTTACAGGAGACTTAATGATAAATGTACTACAACAATAATTTTCAAATGTTCAAACCCAGTAAAATAAAGTAGTAGTTTCTGCAGGTGCTGTAGGTTGTGATTCCTCACTGTTTTCTCTCCCTCAGGTTCTGAGTGACAGCTCACACTCTCTTCCTCTGGACGCTGTGTACCTGTGTGGCCTGGAGCTGAGAGGCGCATCATGGGATATGCAGTCCGCAGCTCTTCAGGACTCTCTGCAGCCACGCTCTTTGCCTCTCGTCCGTGTGAAAGCTCACGTCAGGATCTCAAACAGAGTAGAGAAGAGTTCAGATTTACAGGAAGTCCCTCCCCCTGATGCCTCTCAGCTTCCTGTCTACCTGTGTCCACTCGTCCTCCTTGATGAGGGCTCAGTAGACGCTAATATCATCTCTAAGATTCCCCTTTATGCTAAGCTAAGTCCTGTGTTGTGTAGCTTGAGGAGGGTGAGGCTGGTGAGTCTGCTCTGATGCAGAAACACAACGGATGGACCACTCTAGATGTATTAAGTCATTCTACAGGAAAACCTTTGTAAATGTATTCATCATTTCTGTGCAAGCCTCTTCATGCATTACGTTTCGTAAGGATTCTGTAATGGTCTTCATTAAAATGTTTTACACATTGTCATAATGTTGCTTTAAATCATTGTGTTTGATCTCCCGTTACTGCGTCAGAGGCAGAGGACACATTTACTGATTCAAGATTCAACTTGACAAACTAAAAAAAGCCTTGAATCATCACTTGGACTTTAGCAACAATGACTGAAAACCAGTGCTTGAATTGGGCCGGTACTCACCGGTACTAACCATCTGCATACCGTTACTTCTTACTGCGTACCGGCACCTCGTGGCGCATCTAAGTACGCTGCGCATATTTGTTGTGTTTATGCTTATTTGCAACTCCCACCCAGTAGGTGGCTCTGTAGACTGCGATAGACTAGCGCAGGCACGGAAGAGAAGGAAAGCAGAAAAGACATAACGGCCCAATCCCAAACCAAGCCCTACACCCTCCCCCTCCGTTTGGAGAGGGGTCTGCCTGCAGGACAGTTCCGGTGCAGGCTCCACTGTCAGTACAGGAAGTGACGATTCTGACACGTTTTTTTCCCCCGCCCCCCGAAGGACTCGTCTGATGGAAGTTTTCAAATCACAAGGGTGACAGCTCACCATGCACTTGGGGTCGGCCTTGGTCAAGCCCTTTTGACCCCCCCATCCTGGCTCTCGTAAAAGTTAACTCATAACGGGAGTTGACAGGGGACTCGGCCCGGCTCACGGGTGCCGATTTCCGGACACTTTTTTTCACTTTTCCCCGGTTTTATTAATTTTTCTTTTTTTGGCTATTTCACCCGGTTACCTCTACCGGGTGACACTGCCCGGTCTCGGGTGTGTCCCCCAGGGTCTGTGTCCAGCCGTTTCACATATTAACGGATGAATTACCATTTTTGTTGCATTTTTCTCCTCTCACTGATCGAATGGCAAACGCGACCCACGATCGGAGGGCCTCCAGCAGCCCGGCCTCGTGCCGGTGCTCTGGAGGTCGGTTCCTCCGAACTGCAGGTTCGACTCTGATGGCCGGGAGGGTGTGCTGCGTTGGGGTGGGGGACTTTCCCCACTCTGCGTGTCTCTTCCTTCCCGGGCCGGGATAATAAGTGTCAGTGCGATTTTATTTTGTATTAGCGTGCATTTCCTGTTCGGAATGTGGCGCTGTACTGATAGTGGCGATTTTATTTTGTAATTCTTAGCGTGCATGCACTTCCTTTCCTGAGAGTGGAGGTGTGCAAATAAAAGGTCAAACGCATACTTTTGGAAAGACTGAGTTATAAAGTAAAAACTCCTTTATTTCAAGGCTAGGGCTAGGGATATAAACAAAGACAAAACAATAATCGTAACAGAACCCCCCCCTCAAGGGACGGATTCCAGACGTCCCTAAAATACCAAAACAGTCCCATAAACGTCCAAAAAACAATGTCCAGCAGGGTGGGTGGAGGGGGACCGGAGGAGGGACATAAAACTAGGGCCACCAGGGTGGGTGGAGGGGGTCAGGAGGAGGGACGCAAAACTAGGGCCACCAGGGTGGGTGGAGGGGGTCTGGAGGACGGGACTGAACTGACCGCCCAGGGGCACGGCAGAGGACCAGGAAGGGGTCTCGGGCGGACGGCCCGGGGGCAAGGCAGAGTCCAAAAAGGGGGATTCGGGCGGACGGCCCGGGGGCAAGGCAGAGGACCAGGAACGGGTCTCGGGTGGACGGCCCGGGGGCAAGGCAGAGTCCAAGGTGGGGGTTATGGAGGGGCGAAGACCACCGCGGCCGGGAAAGTCAGGGGTGCCGGGCTCGAGGGCTAAGGCCGTGACTCTCAGGGGCCCGGGATCGAGGGTGAAGGCTGTGGCTCTCAGGGGACCGGGATTGAGGGTGAAGACTCCGGCTCTCAGAGGGCCGGGCTCGAGGGCGAAGACCGGACAGCTCCGGAGGCCGGGCAGGAACCTGTGTCGACCGGACCGGACCTGGAGGCCGGGCAGGAAAGCGCTGATGGGACAGCTCCGGAGACCGGGACGACCCGGTGTCAGCCGGACAGAAACCGGAGCCGGTCGGACAGGCTTCGGCAGGATCCCCCACGGAAGTGGACCAGGAGTTGGCAGGAACCCCGGCGAGACAGGTGATGGACACAGGGTTGGCAGGACCCCCGGCAGGGGAGTAGACGGCTGGACCCCCAACGAGAAAGGAGAAGGAGCTGGCAGGCCCCCCGGCAGGAGAGTAGACGGCGGGACCTCCAACGGGACAGGACATGGAGCTGGCAGGACCCCCGGCAGGAGAGTAGACGGCGAGACCTCCAACGGGACAGGACAATGGGTTGGCAGGACCCCCGGCAGGAGAGTAGTCGGTGGAGCCTCCAACGGGACAGACATACGACTGGCAGGACCTCCGGCAGAGGAGTAGTCGACGGAGCCCCCAACGGGACGGGACCCGGAGTAGGGACCCGAGAGGAGACTCAAGAGGAGACTCGAAAGAGGAACCAAGGGGGAACTCGAGAGGGGACTCGAGAAGGGACTCGAGAGGAGACTCGAGAGGAGACTCGAGAGGGGAACCAAGGGGGAACTCGAGAGGGGACTCGAGAGGAGACTCGAGAGGGGAACTAGAGGAGGGACGAGAGGAGGGACTAAAGGAGGGACTAAAGGAGGGACTAGAGGAGGGACTAGAGGAGGGGACTCGAGGAGGGACTAGAGAAGGGACTAGAGGAGGGACTAGAGAGGGGACCTCGAGAGGGGACCAAGAGGAGGGACTAGAGCAGGGACTAAAGGAGGGACTAGAGGAGGGACTAAAGGAGGGGACTCGAGAGGGAACTCCAGAGGGGACTCCAGAGGGGACTCCAGAGGGGACTCCAGAGGGGACTCCAGAGGGGACTGGAGAGGGGACTCGAGAGGGGACTGGAGAGGAGACTCGAGAGGGGACTGGAGAGGGGACTGGAGAGGGGACTGGAGAGGGGACTGGAGAGGGAACTCGACAGGGGACCTGTGTCGGTCGGTACGCCGACAGGACTCGGGGAGCTGGCGTCGGGCAGAAGCACGGGTTGACTTCAGGCGGAACCCACCAAGGCGTATGGTGCCAGATTTGGAATTGGGAGACATGGAGCTAGCATGCCTAGGGCTAGCAGGCCGGGAATCACATGCTTGAAGGAAGTCCAAAATCCAGTCAGGTAAGAACTCAACAAAACATGGTTTCTCTGCTGCCAACCGGAGCGCCTCTACCAGAGCGGCCCTCTTCTGCCGAACACTGGACGCTCCCTTCCACCAATCGAAGCAGCAAGCCAGATAGAAGGTTAAATGCTGCAATTCAACCTCCCATGGATCATCTGCTGGGTCCATTTGTTGGTTGGTTCGTAATGTTACGGTGGAGCGAAGGAAGCAGGTAGGACCCAAATGCAGATTAAAGTAAAAACTCCTTTATTTCAAGGCTAAGGCTAGGGATATAAACAAAGACAAAACAATAATCGTAACAGCACTATTTTCGGATATGTTTTGTTCATGTTCCCCCCTTTCTCCTGGTTCTCACTCCAAATGTGAATCTGGAGGAATGCAAGGGGAGTTGATAGGGGACTTTACCCGCATTGTGAGGCACTATTTTTGGATACATTTTTTCATTTTCACCATTTTTCTCTGGTTCTCAAAAAAATGACTGACTAGTGTTGACTCTGGAGGAATGCAAGGGGAGTTAGGTCTGTCACTTTGGGTAACCGCACCACTGTCGGACGTCTCCCGAGAGTGGACGTCCATTGCCTCTAAATTGGGGCAGGGCGTAGTTTGGGATTGGGCCAACGTTAGCTACCATTTCGAAAATGTTAGCGTGGCTCAATAGTGCGAAAAGAAAGCGGTTGTCGCCGGACAAGGAGCTGAAAGAAACTCCAGTTAATACTGATGCAACTGCAAATAGAGAAAATGCTGTGTTAGAAATGTTGTCTGATGGGGAGCCTTCTCTGGTCGAGCCTGGGTTGTATACATAACATTGACTTGAAACAGTTGCTGGTTTAGAGTACTGGCACCTTTCGTATTCCAATTCAAGCACTGCTGAACACACTGAAGCATTGACTTTGATTTAATGTTTTATGTCAACAGATCCCTGTATTAGGTTAGTTTGAAGCAATACTATTAAGTTGAACCTATTTACACTTAAGATTATTGCTTTCAACTAACCTAAAACATTGATGTGAAATCTGTTGACACAATACATTTAATTAAAGTCAATGTGTCTTCAGTGAGGACTTCACCCTTCTGACGTGAACATCCTTTCTCCCAAGCCTTAAGATTAGAGTGTTTCCAACGAAATAGCTCCCTTCCTGATTCACCTAACGCTAAATATCTATTTCTTAGTTGACACAATTCCCTAGATCCACTTCATTCAGCTTCCAGGTGAGTTCCATGAAGAGCTCAAGTTACTGATCACTAAACTAAATGCATAATGTAAAAGGTACAGTTCAAAAGTGTTCGAGGGCAAAATGTGGTTTAAAGTTGAGTAAAAAAAGTGCTTGTGATTTTAAAAACTTGGTAAGACTTGGTAAAACCACATCCAATATCGTACTGTCTAGAATCAGCCGGATGTATTCTGGCGATGCTCTTTTAAAAGCGTTTAGAATATTTCTGTTTATAAGTATTTTGACAGAATGCATTATGTGATGTTTTGTCATTATCTACAGAAGGAGTGTGGACTTTGTTGGCGGGATTAAACACATGCCTTTCTCCTCCTGTAGGTAACATGGACAGACACCATTATGAAACCTTTGAGAAGTTTGGCAACAACACGTTCCTGATTCACCTCGACAACGGCAGGGCGTGAGTGTGTTCTGTGTGTGTGTGTGTGTGTGTGTGTGTGTGTGTGTTTTAATGTACTTACTAACTGATTCTGGGTTGTTACAGATTTGGCCGTCACTCCAAAGATGAACCGTCTATCCTCGTTCCTCTCGAACAGTGCTGCAGGTACAGGAGCATGATGCATTATTTTAAAGAGTCCTCTCCTGCTGGTGTTCAGGTGTATATCAGTATGTAGTGTCTCTACTTTAAAGAGTCCTCTCCTGCTGATGTTCAGGTGTATATCAGTATGTAGTGTCTCTACTTTAAAGAGTCCTCTCCTGCTGATGATCAGGTGTATATCAGTATGTAGTGTCTCTACTTTAAAGAGTCCTCTCCTGCTGATGTTCAGGTGTATATCAGTATGTAGTGTCTCTACTTTAAAGAGTCCTCTCCTGCTGATGTTCAGGTGTATATCAGTATGTAGTGTCTCTACTTTAAAGAGTCCTCTCCTGCTGATGTTCAGGTGTATATCAGTATGTAGTGTCTCTGCTTTAAAGAGTCCTCTCCTGCTGATGTTCAGGTGTATATCAGTATGTAGTGTCTCTACTTTAAAGAGTCCTCTCCTGCTGATGTTCAGGTGTATATCAGTATGTAGTGTCTCTACTTTAAAGAGTCCTCCCTCCCCCAGGATCCGGCGCTCCACTTGGCTCCGCCTCCGTCTCCTCTCTCTTCCTGGTTATCGTCTGAGCGATGTGATGAGGGCATCTCTCTCCCATGATGCATTGCAGCATGTGGCGCCCCTCCTCTCTCAGCCTCACCTTTCTGCTCTGGACCGCCGGCTGCAAACAGTTCTTCAGACTGTGAGTCTCTGCGAGGAGAGGAGGAAGGAGGGTGATGAAGATCAGGTCATTTATGACGACATCGCTCACCTGAAGGGGTAGGAGCCTCCTGCAGGTTAGGAATCTACTTCCTGTTTCTGAGGACACCTGGGATGCAAAATCCAGATTAACCGGGACTCTAAATGTTTATTTATATTAAATCATTGTAACAGTGTCAAAGAAAAAGGAAAATACAATTTTAAGACACTTTCACACTTTTCCCAGGAAGCAAATATTGATAAATAAAGAATATTGAAATACATACATGTTGCCATTGTTTTGTAATCTACTTCAAACTTTTTGGAAATCTCCACCTCCTGCATGTTTTTAATGAACAGGTGTTTACATTATTCTGTGAATTCAGGTTCAGATTTCTTCTGAGAAAGAAATTAATCTGATGTGCAGGGGCGCTGCTTGCAAACAGACAAGGCAGGCAACTGCTTGGGGCCCCGGACCAGAAGGGGGCCCCCAAAGAAGGTAGATTAAGAGGGTCCACAACAACGACAACATGAAGCACCCTTTCATTTACTGCAACGACATGTCGGGAAACCCCCTCAAGGCGGCCCCATGCACAGCGCGCCGTTAAATGCTGCTTCTTATTTTAAGTTTCGTTGCCTTGCTCCGCTGTGGGGTGGGGAGGAAGAGTGTGTTGGGGCGCCACTGATGGTAGCTCAGTAGCTGAGGCCTGGTTCCACCTGCTCTGCTCTGCTGCTGTAGCTGAGGCCTGGTTCCACCTGCTCTGCTCTGCTGTGCTGCTGTAGCTGAGGCCTGGTTCCACCTGCTCTGCTCTGCTGTGCTGCTGTAGCTGAGGCCTGGTTCCACCTGCTCTGCTCTGCTGTGCTGCTGTAGCTGAGGCCTGGTTCCACCTGCTCTGCTCTGCTGTGCTGCTGTAGCTGAGGCCTGGTTCCACCTGCTCTGCTCTGCTGTGCTGCTGTAGCTGAGGCCTGGTTCCACCTGCTCTGGTCTGCTGTGCTGCTGTAGCTGAGGCCTGGTTCCACCTGATCTGCTCTGCTGTGCTGCTGTAGCTGAGGCCTGGTTCCACCTGCTCTGCTCTGCTGTGCTGCTGTAGCTGAGGCCTGGTTCCACCTGATCTGCTCTGCTGTGCTGCTGTAGCTGAGGCCTGGTTCCACCTGCTCTGCTCTGCTGTGCTGCTGTAGCTGAGGCCTGGTTCCACCTGCTCTGCTCTGCTGTGCTGCTGTAGCTGAGGCCTGGTTCCACCTGCTCTGCTCTGCTGTGCTGCTGTAGCTGAGGCCTGGTTCCACCTGCTCTGCTCTGCTGTGCTGCTGTAGCTGAGGCCTGGTTCCACCTGCTCTGCTCTGCTGTGCTGCTGTAGCTGAGGCCTGGTTCCACCTGCTCTGCTCTGCTGTGCTGCTGTAGCTGAGGCCTGGTTCCACCTGCTCTGCTCTGCTGTGCTGCTGTAGCTGAGGCTTGGCTCCACCTGGCTCTGGGAGCAGCGTGGATACTGTTGTGCTGGACTGGGAGAATGGCGGGTGTCGTGTTTCTGCTGTGCCTTTTCTTGGCTGTGCTGGACAAGGAGAGGATCGCTAGTCGTCCTGAACAATCTACTGGATTCGGGTATGTTCTGCCGCCCGCTGTGGACGTCCCCTGTACAGTTTCGGAGGTGTTGCACAAACAATTGCTGGTTGCACTGTCGCCTACATTCATTTCGGAAAATGTTTGTCTTTCTCACCACGATGGTCCTTCAGAATTGTTTTTTAAACTCTAATCTCACTTTCGTGAAGTTTGCTGGTGACTCTAGAACAGCTGACAATGTATGTGTGTTGATTAAGAGGAAAAGGTGCTTGGTATTTTTATTGTTGTTACTATCAGGAAATATACAGCCACATCCAGGTCCACCGAGCAGTATGAGTCAAGTAGCTACTCCTGCTGATCTTATATCTAGATCTGGGCTAGGTTTGATTCATTTAAATGTGCGTAGTCTGTTACCTAAATTAGATTTTGTCCGTATCTGGGCGAGTTCGACTGATGCTGATGTCATTGTCTTATCAGAAACGTGGCTAGATAAATCCATTTTGGCCTCTGACATTTACATAAATGGTTACAGTGTATATCGTACTGACCGGCCTAAAAAAGGTGGTGGCGTTGCCATTTATGTGAAAAATAAGTTTTGTGTAACTAATATGGTTTCCAAATCTGTTAGGAAACAGCTAGAATGTTTAGCCGTGAATATTGAGGTAACAAAGGGTCAACAGCTCATGGTGGTGGGCTGCTACAGGGCCCCTTCGGCTGTCAAGGACTCTTTATCGTCTTTGGCAAAACTGTTATCACAACTTTCCTACAAGGAAATAGTGCTGCTTGGTGATTTTAATTGGGACTGGTTAACTTCTGTGTCAGAGGACTTTAAAAACCTGTGTACCTCTTTGAATGTTACCCAGATTATAGACAGTCCTACTCGCCCAAATATTAAGTCCCCAAATAAATCCTCCTTAATTGATCTAATTTTAACAAATGTTCCACATAAATACTCATCTGTGGGAGTATCTGCTAATGATGTGAGTGACCACTGTGTTGTAGCCACCATTAGGGACACTAAGGTCCAAAAGGTTAAACCACGTGTCATCACAAAGAGAGCAGGGCTTTGCTCATGATCTGTTTGATTTTGATTGGGGTAGAATCGATCTGTGTGCTGATGTAGAAACCGCATGGTCTTATTTTTATCTTGGTTTTATGAAAATGATAGATAGACATGCACCTCTGCGTACATTTAGAGTGAAGGGTTTTCTGCTGAGCTGTCCAGTCTCCTTCATGAGAGAAACAATGCTTGGGCTAAGGCTAGGAGATCAGGCTCAGAGGTAGAGTGGCTGCGTTCAGGCTCAGAGGTAGAGTGGCTGCGTTCAGGCAGCTGAGGAATAGCTTCACATCCCAAATAAAAAGTGCTAAATCAAAGTGCTATTTGTCGGTTACCACAGAAAACCTGAATAATCCTAGGACATTTTGGAAAGCCATAACATCGATTTCCACTGGTGATATCCCAAATGAGCTACCTCCGTGCCTCACCACAGCATCTGGCTCTACAGATGTAGCGCTTCGTTTCAGACGCCTGAAGATGGGCCCCTGCTGAAAAGGAAAACCCCCCCGCAGGACTTGAAACGCCCCCTTGATAAATACATTTAATTATAATGAAACCAGCTGCAATGGATCATGGATCCACCAGGGGGAGCCGTGAAAAGCTGCCACACTGGAACTCATGTGAAATAAACAGCTGATCTACAGGGATCTGATATAGCAGATATTTGTTAAGATCCATATATGTCACTGATAGGATCATATTCTGTGCTTAAGTAAGAGACATGTAATCATTTACTAAACATCACCATGTTTTTATTTGACAAAATAATGTTTAATTCATTTTGGCGTAAGTACAAAACCATCGCTATGTTTTTAGATCAGGAAATGCATCCAGGGTCAAACAAACGATGTTCGATCGTGATCCTCGCGATCATTTAATGTATCATACGTTCGCGAGTTGAAATGAATGCACTACATTTAATCAACGTGAGTTTACAACGATAAAAATAATCGCTTTGTTTTTATATCACATCCGACGGAGGAAACTGCAGCGGCTCTCTACCGATCACCCTATCCACGGGCAAACAATAATATGTACAGTGTTCATAGTTTACTGTATTATTAGTGTCTAATATTACTGCTATAATAATCACACATTGAGTTGTTGAAATCAGACCGTCGTTTTTGTTTTTAAACGCTCCGAATGAAACGGCAGCTCTCAGGTGATCAGCTGTGTGTTTACACAATAACATATGCATAGTAATGTAATACCTTCCAACACACATTGTAAGAACAGTTCTGTTTCATATGAGCGTTGAGAGCCGTATCCACAAATCTACTAATTTTGCCCTCAGTGCACCAGATCGATGCATTTAACTTCAATTGAAATAAAAAACATCTTCTGTTGTAACAACAATACATTATAAATAGTAACATAGCATGGTATTGCACATTTACTGTAGCTTTGAGTGTTACTGGCCTGAGATATTTTTATTACCTGAATGAAGGTGACTGAGGCTTTTTAATATAGACTTTTCAGGGTCCCACATTTTGCACAGAACTGTCCCACATTAGGAAAACAGATTGTCTGAGACAACTTGGCACTAAGAGTACTAATATGTCTACCATTTATTTTATGAGTTTAATATCTGCATGTTCTCTTTTGGTTTGATTAGGACACATCCTGGGGATTTCAGAATGTTACTCGATTTTGATTTATTGTATCGGCTTCATGTCACAATATATTCCCGAAGTCTGAAATGCAAAATGTTCCACATTAGGGCAATTCACCCTACATGTAATAATTTTGTTTATTTTTAACGAAATAAATGTGGTTTAATCCATCATGAAATTAATGTAGGCTATTTACTGAGTACATATCTGACATTAACGATTAACACACTGTTCATACTGCTCACATGCTGAGATCTAGTGTATTCATACCCCTCACTGTTTATTCATCATTCAATTCATTCTATATTTTATTCTGTAGATTGTGAACATTACTTTTCACTTTACTGCTTGTTGCACCTGGTTAGAAGCTAAACTGCATTTCGTTGTCTCAGTACCTGTAATCTGTGCAATAACAATAAAGTTGAATCTAATCTTGAGCAGGAACTAATGTAGGCTATTTACTTAGTACATATCTGACATTAACGATTAAACACGTTTGTGCATTCTTTATGAATGCAAACCGAGTCATTTCGTTTATTTTTAACGAAATAAATGTGATTTAATCCACATAATTTACTGTGTTAATTGTTTACTTAGTATTGTTTAATTGTTTGCACAGATTACAGGTACTGAGACAACGAAATGCAGTTTAGCTTCTAACCAGGAGCAACAAGCAGTAAAGTGAAAAGTAATGTTCACAATCTACAGAATAAAATATATAATGAATTGAATGATGAATAAACAGTGAGGGGTATGAATACACTAGATATCAGCATGTGAGCAGTATGAACAGTGTGTATGAATATGCTAAGATATATAAAGTATGAAAACGGTAGGACCATACCGTTCTCCAGCCCCAACCCCCCCATGTTTCATATGTATGTTGGGGACCCTTTGTTTAAAACTAATTGGCCATCGGAATGTGTGGAGTCACATTCCACAGCTCTCCCCCCTCCTGTGATCCCCAGCACACAGAGAGAGAGGGAGATCGCTCTTCTGGAGTGAAGAGAGCTGAAATATTGATATTGCAAGTTCGAAACGTAAAATGCATTTTGACAGACACTTGGGGGAAATATGCTGCATTTTGAATGTCCGATAGTCCACCATTAACACCTCAGTCCGTCTCGTCTCATCAACGAAAACTAAATATACATGACATACTTTGTTTTAGATTTCGCATGAGAGCAAAAGGAGAATATCCGTGTGTAAGAGTGAAAATGTCTGTATGTAAAATGAGAATATATGTGTGTAAGAGTGAAAATAATGCTGCATTTTGAATGTCCGATAGTCCACCATTTCCACCGGAAATATCAAACATTTAATAAAAGTGAAAAACAATGAACAAGACTTAACGTATTCATCATAATTAATTATATTTATTTCGTTTGGATGTAGGTGATCTTCTACTATATGAACATTTTGGACCCAAAATCACAACAAAAACGTAAAAACAGATTTTGAAAATGATTTTATTTTTCACAACACAAACATACACAACGAAACCATTTAAAAGCTGGAAATATATACATGGGATACATGTGTAATGGGATGATGATAATGTGAAAGTTTGATTGAGGTAGCATGGGATTTCATTCTGATAAGGCAAAAGTGTTATTATAAATATAATACAAATATATATATACACATTATGTACAAAAATCTGTTTGTTCTGTCTTTATCTGTGCCACGCTTCAAAGCGGTTTCTGTCAGACACAGAGGGCAACAGCACAGATTCCTCCTCCTCCATGTCAAAAAACAAGCTTAAAGTTTGACTCACGTTCAGAGTTCTCTTCATCATAGTTGAGTCTTCAAAACTCTAAATCTATCTAACTATATCTAAATTCTCAATGTTTGTCCGTCACTTTACTTCAATCGCAGTCTCCCGCCGCCTCTCTTCGTCTCCCGCAGCCTGTCTTCGTATATCTTCGTCTCTCTCCATTTCCCGCCGTCTCTCTTCGGTTCCCGCCGTCCCTCTTCGTCTCTTTTCGTCTCGTTTCGTATCACTCCGTTTACCTGATTACCTCACCCCTTCCTGGTAAATATATCCTGTTGAGCAGAATCTACAGTTTCCAGTATTTTCCGTTTCGTAAAATGATAAAATACGGCAAAAATATTAAAATATGTGCTTCCATTATTCATACTTCTGAAATATATCTGTATTAACTTTATATCATCGTATGTCCGTGTTTATTGGGTCTTTTTGCATGAAACAAAGACTGGCATACAGTTTCAAGCCAGTACTTTCGACAGAAATACACATATACATCCTGTTGAGCAGGATCTACAGTTTCCAGTATTTTCCGTTTCGTAAAATGATCAAATACGGCGAAGATATTAAAATATGTGCTTCCATATTTCATACTTTTGAAATGTATTAACTTTATATCATCGTATCTCCGTGTTTACTGGGTCTGTTTGCATGAAACAAAGACTGGGATATAGTTTCAAGCCAGTACTTTCAACAGAAACACACGGCAATGTTGTCCGGACTGATGTTTTTATGCGGCACCGGCTTGAACAGGTCATGTGATCTGATCACGCCGGCGTGACGGTCGACTCCAAAGGGTTAATATTAAATACATATAAGTATTTTTACAACTTGTATTTAGAAGCACTGTAGCCAGGCTGACAAGCCACAGCATTACCATTGAGCCTTCTATTCCCATAGCACTCAGTAGTAATGATTTTATGTGCTTTTTTAACGATAAAATTGTTACTCTTAGAAACAAAATGAATGACCTCTTGCCTTTGACCAGTATAGTGTTATCAACAGCTCCCGGAATCGTAAGTTCTAATATTACACGAGATAGTAAACTAGAATGCTTTTCAGCCATTAACCTTGAACAATTACATTCAATGATTCTCTCTTCTAAACCATCAACGTGCGTTAGACCCAATTCCAACTAAGCTGTTGAAGGAAGTTTTTCCATTAATTAGAACTTCTTTATTAAATATTATGAATATGTCTTTATTATCAGGCTATGTTCCACAATCATTCAAAGTAGCAGTGATAAAACCGCTTCTTAAAAAGCACAACCTCGATCCAGAGGTTTCAGCCAACTATAGACCTATTTCTAATCTTCCGTTCCTCTCAGAGATTCTTGAGAAAGCGGTCGCAAAACAGTTGTGTGATTACTTAAAAAACAATGATTTATTTGAAGATGTTCAGTCTGGCTTTAGAACACATCATAGCACAGAGACAGCTCTGGTTAAAGTCACAAATGATATTCTAATAGCCTCAGACAAGGGACTTGTCTCTATTCTTGTTTTGCTCGATCTCAGTGCTGCATTTGATACTATCGACCATGACATCCTATTGCAAAGACTAGAGCACTTGGTTGGCATACAGGGAACTGCTATAGGCTGGTTTAGGTCCTATCTATCTGAACGCTCTCAGTTTGTACGTGTTAACGATGAATCTTCAACGCAAACCAAAGTTAGCCATGGAGTGCCACAGGGCTCTAAACACGACCAAAACTGAAGTTATTGTACTTGGCCCGAAGAATCTACGAAACAAATTATCTAAAGATATACTAACTATGGATGGCATTAATTTGGCCTCCAGTGAGACTATAAGGAATCTTGGTGTTATATTTGATCAGGATTTATCCTTTAACGCCCACATAAAATCAATTTCAAGGACCGCCTACTTCCATCTACGTAACATTGCAGAAATCAGGCATATCTTGCCTCAAAGCGATGCAGAGAAACTAGTCCATGCATTTGTTACTTCTAGGCTGGATTATTGTAACTCTTATCAGGGAGTACCAAGAAGTCAGTCAAGTGGCTTCAGCTGATTCAAAATGCTGCGGCTCGTGTACTAACCAGAGTTAGGAGAAGGGACCACATGACTCCTGTTCTGGCTGCCTTACACTGGCTCCCTATAGAACACAGGATATAATTTAAAATTCTTCTTCTCGCCTACAAAGCCCTTAATGGGCAGGCGCCATCTTACCTTAAAGAACTCATTACACCCTGCTGGCCTACTAGGGCATTGCGTTCCAAGAATGCAGGGTTGTTGGTTGTTCCTCGAGTCTCTAAAAGTACAATGGGAGCCAGAGCCTTTTCTTATCAAGCTCCACATTTGTGGAATCAGCTTCCAGTTTGTGTTCGGGCGGCAGACACCCTATCCGTTTCTAAGAGTGCACTTAAGACCTTCCTTTTTGATAAAGCTTATAGTTAGGGCTGATTAGATTCAGCCCCTAGTTTTGCTGATATAGGCTTAGTTTGTCTGGGGACATCTTACTTCTTTACATTACATTACATTACATTGCATTTAGCTGACGCTTTTATCCAAAGCGACTTACAATAAGTACATTCGACCAGGAAGACACAACCTTGAAGAAAACAGAATCATATAAGAACATCAGGTTTCAAAGAGCCAATCGTTTCAAGTGCTACTCAACTGGCTTTAGATAAGCCAGTCCTTTATTAGTATATAAGTGCTCTGTTAGCAGTTCTTTGTTGGTCATTGTATCGCTCGAAGTGAAGTCGAAAGAGATGAGTTTTCAGTCTACGCCGGAAGGTGTGTGAGCTTTCTGCTGTCCTGATGTCAATGGGAGCTCATTCCACCATTTTGGAGCCAGGATAGCAAACCCACGTGTTTTTGCTGATGGGAACTTGGGTCCCCCTCGCAGCGAGGGTGCAGCGAGCTGTTTGGCTGATGCAGAGCAAAGTGCACATGCTGGGGTGTACGGTTTAACCATGTCCTGGATGCAGGAAGGGCCAGATCCATTCGCAGCATGGTACGCAAGTACCAGTGTCTTGAAGTGGATTCTAGCAGTTACCGGAAGCCAGTGAAGGGAGCGGAGGAGCGGCGTGGTGTGGGAACATTCAGGAAGGTTGAAGACCAGATGAGCCGCTGCATTCTGGATGAGCTGCAGAGGTCGGATGGCACATGCAGGTAGACCAGCAGGAGGGAGTTGCAGTAGTCTAGGCGTGAGGTGACGAGAGCCTGGACCAGAACCTGCGTGGCTTTCTGGGTCAGCTGGGGACGCATCCTCCTGATGTTGAAAAGCGTGTATCTGCAGCAGCGGGTTGTAGCAGCGATGTTTGCAGTGAAGGACAGGTTGTTATCCAGGATCACACCCAGAGTCCTTGCAGTCTGAGTCGGGGAAACAACAGAGGGGCCGATGTTGATAGTCAGGTCAAGAGAGGGACAATCTTTTCCCGGAAGGAAAAGCAGTTCAGTCTTGTCGAGGTTGAGCTTGAGGTGATGATCAGACATCCACTGAGAGATGTCAGCTAAACAAGCAGAGATGCGTGCGACGACCTGGGTCTCTGAGCGGGGGAAGGACAGAATTAATTGGGTGTCGTCAGCGTAGCAGTGGTATGAAAAACCATGCAGGCTAATGACAGATCCGAGCGAGTTTGTGTACAGGGAGAAGAGGAGGGGACCAAGAACAGAGCCCTGAGGGACCCCTGTAGTTCATTGACAAGGGTCGGACTCGGACCCTCTCCAAGTTACCCTGTAGGTGCGGTCTTTGAGGTATGAGGTGAGGAGGGAAAGTGCAGAGCCTGAGACTCCAAGTTCTTGGAGAGTGCAAAGGAGGATCTGATGGTTCACCGTGTCGAATGTAGCAGACAGGTCCAACAGGACGAGGACAGAGGAGAGGGAGGCTGCTTTAGCAGTGTGCAGTTCCTCAGTGACAGCAATGAGGGCAGTTTCTGTGTAGTGACCTGCCTTGAAACCAGATTGGTGCAGATCCAGAAGGTTGTTCTGATGGAGATACTTCTTCCTTCTCTCTGTCTATACCTGTGTACTCTCATGTTCCAATTAACCCAGCTTCCCCAAATGTCTTTCTTTTTGGGGTCTATATACGCTGGGATCCGGAGTCATGGATGATCCTGCGGTCTTGTGTCCTGGATCGCGAGCGCTGGATCTTGAGTCGTGGCTGTGGTCCTGGATCATAGGTCCTGATGGATATCCTCGTGGATTCATCTTCCTGTTATACACACATGCATTTCCAAACATCTGGACTACCTATGTTGCAAATGTATTATCTTTTCAATTTACACACGGCATCTATTGCACGTCTGTCCGTCCTGGGAGAGGGATCCCTCCTCTGTTGCTCTCCCTGAGGTTTCTCCCATTTTTCCCTTTAAACTGGGTTTTCTTTGGAAGTTTTTCCTTGTACGATGTGAGGGTCTAAGGACAGAGGGTCTGAGGACAGAGGGTCTAAGGACAGAGGGTCTAAGGACAGAGGGTCTAAGGACAGAGGGTCTAAGGACAGAGGGTGTCGTATTGTCATACTGATATTCTGTACACACTGTGAAGACCACTGAGACAAATGTAACATTTGTGATATTGGGCTATAAATAAACATTGATTGATTGATTGAACCGGACAAATACATGAGGGAGGCCCGATACGTCACTCATCTGGAGGAGAGGACCAGGCGCGTGCAGAGCAGAGTGGAGAAGTGCGATCACAGAGGCTATAAATGACTTTGATTTGTTGTTTAAATAGGGGGCCTACAAAACGTATCAGCCCCAGGGCCTGATGGCAGGTTAAGGCGGGCTTGGGTGGAGGACTTCTCTTTAGCGATACAGAGTGACAGCAGCTATGAGACACCTTTCTACAACAGAGGACTCATCCACTATAGACTAGGTAAGGGTACAGAGACCCCTGTTAGTCCAAAGTTCACAGGAGATAGAGTTATCTGTTATTTTCAAGCCTGACGGAGTAAAAATAATTCACTTCCGCTTTGCTTCAAAATAAATGTCAAAATAATTGTATATATAGGTTGGATATTGGATTGATATTCACAAAACAATGCAAGAGCTTCCATATAATGTGACCTATTGACCCCAAATAAATGCAGCATTGTACAACATAACTAGACGAGAAGGATACACCTCTTTGTACATTTAAATGGCTTTTTCTATTTGATATGAATATTGTCATGGCAACTGAATCTGTGTGAACGTGAACATTAATAGAATATCACCTCCCATCTTCAGAGCAATCTGACTATTATAACATTAGAGTTAAGAAAGCTTAATTAAATATCTGCCACAACATCAGTAACCGGATCAGAGTAACAGAACAGTCCGCGGCACATCACTTCATGATGTATCATATATTTCCTTATCTGAGTCAGCTGAGCCGTATCTGGCCGTGCAACACTCACAGCGTCACAGACTGGATGCAGAAGCATTATTTTAACAACACGTTAAGTTGAGGAAACACTGGAGACAGAGGTGATGAAAGTCAGACGGTGTGTTAGACGGGCAGTGACATCATGAACCTGTTAATGTACGCATTCAAACACTTGTTCTGCTCCAGCTGTGTTCACCTTGCAGGTGCAGCTCTGTGGCTTTGATCCCGATCAAGTGTTTAAGTCATGTTTAAAGTTTAACTTCTTCATATGTCTGATATTATAGTTCACTTTTCATTCAGGAAGTATGACGCTGCGCTGTCAGCAGCTTCTCCATGTCTGTGATTGGTCCAATGCTCCAGATCCCACCCCTCTCATGTGAACACCTAGCTAGATAGGACACGGCTGGTTTGAGCGATCCACTTGATAACCCGCGTCGTAGTACCGCTTAGCGAGAGGGCGTGTGTTCTGGATTAGGCCAACTGGCTAACTCAAACACATCCAGGTTAGGTTGAACCGGCTTCGTAGGACAGGCCCCTGGCTTTGATAAGTGAACTCCACCACTTTAACCTCGTAAAAACAGAAGCTATCCATCGAAATAGTGTGTTCACAATGTACTTTGTACGTATGTATTTAATTTATTAGCTATTTATTGCACACCTAATGTTAAACATATTCAAGTAAAATATATAAAAGTTGAAAGTGAAAGATATATATATGGAAACTATCTGTTAAGAAACATTAAGAAGGGTTAGCGGTTTATTCGACAGATACATATATTTCACTCTCACCTTTGATATATTGTACATGTTAAGTCAGTTTTACTTTGTAGTTTGAGTTGTTTATCTTTGTTTATCTTGTACTCTTTCCTTTTGTACATGTTGTGCACTGCCTTGTTTACATGTCCCGAATTGGTATCAATAAAGCAAATATTGTCTAATTGTTATGATCTTATTTCACTTTGTCCAAAAGGGCTTCCCCAGTGCAGGAGCCAACACAATACTCATGTTTGTATAAAGTGTTCTGCTCTAAATTACTTCATTTCACAAGACGAGCAAGCCGTATAAACCGGGCAGCATCTGCTCCTACAGAAACGGTATATGCAACTTTTGAAATTCACAGTTTCTAGATGATTTGCGACTTGCAGACGAGGTGTGTTTAGCAACATGTGTTAGCATTAGCTTCATGTGTGTGTTGTTATTCACGGAAAAAAAGCTCTTGTGACTCAAATACAGGACAACAACACAAACCGGATTGAGAAACAATGTCGGGTAGTTTGGTGAATAGAAGCAGAGTATAAACAAGCACCTGTTTTATGTGATTTTAGAAGACGTACCTCCCGACAGATAGCTGGTTCTGCTAAGCGAGTTACACCCACTGCCATAAAGCGAGACGGCTATATGTTATTGCAACTGTCGTAAAGCTGCTTTGACACCCAAACGACGGTTCCCAACATTCTTCTTCTCCATTAAAAAATATCCTTTTTATCTCTACTGATGTAAAAGTAGAAGTACTCAAATATTGTACTTGAGTAAAAGTAGAAGTACTCAGATCTTGTACTTGAGTAAAAGTAGAAGTACTCAGATCTTGTACTTGAGTAAAAGTAGAAGTACTAGACTCATTACATTACATTTAGCTGACGCTTTTATGAATGACTAAAATCCTATAAAAAAGAGGTGTATTAATCCAATGCTGCATTGATTTGGAGTCACATTGTGGTATAGTTACATATATTGGTAAAATGATCAATCAAAAAATCCCAGCGCTGGCTCAGTGAACTATAGCAACTAAGCTTTCTTTAAATAGCCTTTCCACAAGCTTCCTGTTGGTTGTTTTACAGAATACCTTGTGGCAGTGACTCTTTCTTGAGAAGTCAACCAGCTCTCTTTTAATATAGATCTATAACATCTGTCATTAACTGTGTTGTGGTGCGGTCCCAGCATTGGATGGGTTAATGTGTGTGTTTGAGTCAGTCGGTATGTTCTTCTTTTAACACCAGGTGGAGCTGTGTACTCACTTGTTCTCATGATGTCCAGAACATAAAGCTGCTGACTCTTCATGAGCTAGTTTGGCAGTACATTACATACCATGACATTTATCTATGAATATTTTTAACGTCTTATAGGTTTTTTCGATGACGTCAAGAGTGACTTCCAACAAGTATTGAAGATGAATCCAGATGTTGAAGATGCCAAAGTGAGCCTGACACAGACACTTCTGGACCAGCAGCACAAGATAGACAGGGGATACTGACAACTCCATAAACTATAGAATATACCTTTTTATAAATCCTGAAATCTGTTGGCTTGAAGAAACAATCCGTCAAGTGTTGTCAAATTATTTTCAAAAATGTACAGCTATCGTATAGAAAATTGGAATTGTATTTGATCCGAACATGAACCCTTTGATTAAAGATATCAGAATGAAGATGAACCTTAAAGTAAACACAAACCACATACAAAATAACCTACACAAGGAACAGAAACAATGAAAGCAAACTATTGCTGCAAAAACATTCAGTTTGAACCTATGAAAGCAAGTAGAAATCGCACAGGGACATTTTGAAATGGTTGTTGTTAAGCAGAGCAGAGATTATTCCTCCTTCTGCACTGACTCAACACTCTTCCAGTTGGAACATATTGTTATGGCCTCATACATGAACATATATCATTGCATAATTGGACAGAGCAAAATCGACCCGGGTGAAACGATGAGCTCGGGTTTTACTGTCTGTAATAAATGTTAGAGCATCCTTAGTGGTTTGAGAATATATACAAACAATCATCAAGTGTTAGATTACAGTCAATATAAGGAGGCTCAAAGGAGAAATCAAAAGCACATGTGATTTTAAGGAAAAGATTAATTTATTATTAACTGTGGATTATTGTGTTGCTTCTTCAAATATAAAAAAGTAATATATATCAAATACAAATCTACTTTTTCTGAACAACAAATATTTGTTTTACACTAAAAATGTGTGTTTTTCCTTTCCATACGTGTGTGTGTGTGTGTGTGTGTGTGTGTGTGCGTGTGTGTGTAGAATCCTTAACAAGCCTCACCTGTGCTTTGTCGTTAAGTGGAATACAAAGCAGCTGCTGATGTCTCAGTTAATCATCCAGTCCCCTTCCTGTTAGACTTGTGTTTTTGTTGGAAGGTGTGCTGGACATCACCAAGCTCTGATACTGACTGTATTCTTTTTGGTTTACTGCAACATGCTGAGGCTTGGGAACATGTAAGTTACATTTCTTGTAGATTTATTTCTATGTGTGTACTTAATTGTCTCTAAATTATGTGTTTTATGTGTTCAAGTTTGTTATGGATGGCTGCAGCTATCATCTTGTGTCAAGCCAGGCCTAATGTGAAGCTAAATTCGCTGTCAAGTAAGCTTCAATTCTCATCAAGTCATTTTACACGGCATATTAAGTCGGTTTACATTCTCCTCACAAGCCTTTTCTTTTAACAGGCAGTGGGTTAAGGTCTGACTGTGCCGCAAATGTAATGAGACTGTCGTTGGACAAGGCTTTAGCAGTGGGAAACCAGCTTGAGGTGGAGGCTATCAGTAAGTATTAACTGCTAATGCAGCTGATTGGTTCATCACTGAGGAAAGGGGTCCCTGACAAAGATTATTGTCTCCCCTCAGATGGCACCAAGCACATTTTGTTAACACCTAGCATGGCTGCTCGGTGTGGATACAGCATGGAGTCTGACCCGTGGGGTAACACCAGAATCTACACCTCCCTCATGGGCTGCTTTGTGGACAACAAGGTTAGTTTTAGCTAACGTGGTTTAACCGCATTCAATGTCATTTTCTACCAAGTGTAGCCGTGCTAATTCTGTCTCAAGTGACTGAATTAATGGCTCACAACAAACCCCTTACCGTTAAAAGACCCAAAGTACATTTCCCTTTTTGTTTGGTACATCCCTAAAATATTAGCACTGCCCCACTCAAAACTGTATTCCTCTATTCATCTACTGGGTACTTTCTGGACTTGTTTGTTACATTCACAAATATCCATTTAGACTTCACATGTGTCCCTGAAGGCAAGGATATTACATGTTCAATGACAAAGAAGCTGGAACCAAAGAATATTGGAGTTTCACTTAATTTTAATTTTTTTATTTTTATAGGATGATGCTACATTTAACGTTGGCTTGAGACTCCAGATGTACGGCGAGAATCCATCAGACGTGGTCAGTCATGACGTGTCTCAGACTTGCAGCTACACTCGCTGGGCCTCCAGGGAGATCCTCTGCGACAGGAACTACATGGAAGTAGGTCATCTTTACATTGATGAGTCCACCATCTTGTGTGTATGGAAACGAATGCTAAAACCACCATCTTCTGTTTTAGGTTTCGCACCACATGGCTGACCTCGATGCTGAAGCCAAGGGTCAGACTCGGGATGGTAAAGACGAGAAGCTCAACGCCAAGCTTGAAGTATGTTGAATTAAACCGTTCAGATACTACAGTTTAATTCCACCCTACACCAATGAGGATTCAATTAGTATTTGTTCTTTCCTGTAGGCCTCTGGTGCATCACAAGGTATCTGGAAGATGACGTTTTACACCCCAGAACCAGTGGCCATGGTGTTGCAAGAGGCTGAACAAGCCGGCTACGCTGCCAAAACTACCTCTAGCCGCCTGGTTATGCGAAGCCCGTACAATACAGCAGAGACGTATTCAGAGGATGTAAGCAACACACTCCTATACAGTGTTTCTTTCCCTCCATGTGAATTATATGAAACCTCTCCTCTCTAGGTGGCTGCAGTCCCCATGGAAGTGTTCAGGGTGAGCGCATACTACATGGCACCACAGGGTCTGAATGTGGTGAACTTGGCAGCTGCTTGTCCCAAAGGTGAGTCCTGAGCAACATATTGCCTTCACAGTGAGCTTAATTGTTGCACCGTTAACCTCAACAGCTCCATTTTGTCATCAACAGGTGGCGTCCTCTTCACCGAGGAGATGATCTCTTGGCACGTACCTCGCCGTGTGACTCCTCTGTTGGACGGCAGAATTACAGTCTCAGAAATGCACATGGGAATCAACGGGCAGAAGCTTGATAGATCTCAGATGGCCGCACGGGGGTACACACTGAGCACCACAGACTTCCACATCGTCGTCGAGATCCCAGTGGGCTCGCCTGATGGTTACTACAAGGTTGTGGAAATCTCTAGATTAGAAATGCAAGAGTCACTAGTGCATTTGCACGTTTTATTGAAATGTCATGAATTATTGCAGAGCCATGCCCCAGATTACCAGTACCACATCACCTACTTTGTGGAGCCCATGCTCGAGGTACTGTGGAGGGAAGATGACACCCAAGATGATACCAGATACAAGGTTTTGTTCCCCATCATGACTCCTCTGATGCCGCAATCTCCCCAAATCCAGGATGGTAAGTCACATGTTCTAGTAGGTATGAAAAAAAAGAAATTCGAACTCGCGCTTGCTCGGATATATCCCAAAGACTGCTAAACCCATTAAAGTCTTCAGTTTTTGCAAAATGGTGTTTGGATGGGATTTGAAGCCAAACAAAATCTACTTTTGCTTACAAAGGGAACTTTTTTGTTTTTTTAAATGGCACTCAATCCAACTACTCAATGTTTCTCTATCGATGTTGAGGCTGGTTTAGAAGTTGTAAACCTGCCACGTTCTGTTCCTCAGACACTGTCCCAGAGACTCGGGTGTTCAGCGTTCTCTTGGGAACCTTCCTCCATGACGTTGAGCTGAGGAACATCACCTTCTCCACCGGGGTCCTCACTGTTGAGGAGAGCAATGCCAAAGGCTTCACAGTCCAGGAACACAGCTTGGCTAATGGCTCCAAGAGCTTCTCTCTTCAAGTGCCCTTTGATGCCGATGTTGTCTTAAAACATGTATGACATTATCGATTCAAAATATCACTTTGTACCAGCATATTGTCAGTGTTGCTGAGCTTTCATTTGTTGCAGAATCCTGAGCGCTTGGTTACATCCTACTTCCTCCCTCTGATCTTTGGGTTGGTCGTCCTGCCTGAAGAAACTCCTTTTGCTCTCCCGGTCGACCTGCAGGCCTCTCTGCAGGATATTGGTGAGATCATATTGAATTTGCTTTTGACAATATCTTCGTGCAAATTGTGTTTTTTTTCTAAAATAAAACGTATCTAAGAGTAAAAGCTACACAATCAAATGGATAATTCCTCTTTTGCTGCTCTAGTGCTACCCATCATGGCTGGCACCTGTGACCAGAACCATTTTCACATCAGCGTGAAGTTCGGGAGTCACGGCTCTAATTTCAAGGCCATCGTTGGACCTCGAGAGCTGACGGCTGAGATGGCTGAAGACTACAATTTCTATGAGAACGGCACACACCTCAGCCTCAGTCTGCCATACACTGCCAAGGACGCTGTTTTCGAGGTATGTCAAAACTACAAAATCCCACCGTAGATCTTCTGCATTGGCTAACTTGACTTTCTTTTCCACAGCTGCTCACTGCAGAATCAGTCAAATCCAGAATTGACCTGCTTCTGTTGGATCGTGCAAACGACTGGGTGCTTGCTGATCTCTATCTGGCGTGCTACTTCCCCTTGAAAGCAACAGGTAAGATGGAACATGTAAGTTTAATTGATGGATGCGTGTTGCTTCACACTGCCTGCTTCTTCCTCCAGAGTGCCACCCCAATGGCACAATGACCGCTGTGGCTGTGAAGGTCGAATCGACTCGTAATCTGAAGCCAAGTCAGCTGACGCTAAAGGACCAGTCCTGCACACCACAGTTCAGCGACGATCGCGGTGCATATTTCTCCTTCAGTGTGGATACCTGTGGAACCACCAGAACGGTGAGTGTGAATCACATTTAAATATCAAAAGGGTTTTTTGTCAAATGTTAATGCGTGTTTGTTGTTAAATAGTTCTTTGACAACTACATGATGTATGAAAATGAGATCAGCCTGTCTTACAACAACGCCAAAGCAGCAGCCAACACATCACCAGTTGATCCCGATTACAGGTAAAATATTTGATTCTGTCTAATTGGACATGAACACCTTCAATGTATGCATTTATATATCATTTTTTTTCCCCAATAGGCAAACCATTTCCTGCTTCTATGTGGTCAATGACACTCAGACTGTTGCCTTCAGCGCTAAACCAAGAACCTATGAGCCCGCTGCAGAGATCGGCACTGGGCAGCTGATGGTGCAGATGAGGCTTTCCCAAGGCATGGTGGAATGTTACAGCATCGTGTTCATGCATACAAAACACCGATTGCAGGTCTCCTTTGAAAAAGAGACCTATGATCTCCAGGGACCGATCTGATTAAATAAAGGTTTGACATGAAAGTGTAAATGTCCAGGCCCCCTGTCTCTAACGGGACTCTTCTCCTGCAGATCCATCCTACGGGCTCTTCTACCAAGCAGAGGATTATCCAGTGGTGAAATATCTGCAGCAGCCTCTGTATTTTGAGGTGGAGCTGATGCATTCTACCGACCCGCACTTGGAACTCATTGCTGAGAGCTGTTGGGCAACCCTTTATGAAGATAGGACATCTCTGCCAAGCTGGGACATCATTGTGGACGGGTAATGTTGTGCGAAACTAACTACTCATTTCATTTATGTAACTGCTGCTTGATTTTAACTTTGGAATTCCTTCACTAGCTGTGAGAATCGCAACGACAGCTATGCAACCATTTTCCATCCTGTTGTGAGTGACTCCAGAGTTTTAGTCCCGTCCCACATCAAGCGCTTCTCTGTAAAGATGTTCACTTTCACTAAAGATGACGAGGTTCTGAAAGATCAGGTAAGACTTGTAAATCCAAATCTGGAGTCTTTTGGCCACTGCTGCATGTAGCCACGTGTAATAAATCATCCTGTCCGTCCACAGATCTATGTCCACTGTGATGCAGTGATTTGTGACACAAGCAGCCAGGCAGATGGTTCCTGCAGAGGCCAGTGTGTGCATCCTCCAGGTCAGAGCTACTCAAGACCTGCAGGTGTAAAAAAGGGTAAGTGACCACGTCTGAACACATGTCGTCGATCTGGATGTGCAGTTGGTAATCTTTACTTGCTTTGCAGAGCGAAGAAGCACCGACTCACCACGCCAAAGGCAGATCTCCTCTGGGGCAATTATTCTGTCTGACCTCTGAATATTTTCTACAAGTGTTTATGTTTTGTCATTTGCACCTGATGTAATGTTGTTCATTGTTTTGTTTGGGACCAGGGGAACAGTTGTATCAATGAATGTACTCTACTGCCTTTTATATTGATGGATGACACTAACGACTGTTTGAATAAAAATAAACAAATTTCTTAAAAAAAAATAGCCACATTTATTTATATAGTCGCTTTTATCAATGTGTTGCACCTTCTGTGGTCAATTGTAAGTGACATATTAATAAAAGCATGTTCTGTGTCAACCAGTACCTTCATAACTCCAAGAAAATGCAGAGAAGCATCAACATGTAGACTTTGTTGAAGCGGTGGAGGCAGGGCCGCCTTAATGCCTTATTTCACACTTCCATTACGTACACCGACAAAACCACCTCTTTGGGGCCGCTCACAGACCCCCAAAACACGGACTAAGGAGCTCCAGGATCTCTCCCTGACATGCGTACTTCCATAACATGAAATCACTCACTCTTTGGCGGTTGCCTTTGTCCTGAAACCTCTTCGCATTATCTGCTTGGACTGTGCGGAGGTCGGTGAAGTTAATGGGACCTTGGGACCTCAGGAGCTGAGGGATGCGAGTTTTGGTCGAAGTCAAACATGCCATTATGTCTTTATGGCTCGGCAGACCTTCCATCTTGTCCCGCTTCACTTGCATCTGGTGGATAAGAACCTTCTTCTTCAGGGACTTCAGGATGGCAACAACTTCCCGTTTGATTAAAATCATGTCGGTTTGGCTGAGCCTGCTCCCCTTGCATAGTGTGTCTGCCATGTACTTGAGAAAGTGAGATATATTTTTGATATAGAAGTCAGAGGTCGTGATCTGTAGGCTTGACTTTATCAGGCTCCGGGACCACCCACGTATCATCTTCAGATCCCTCATAAAGAGCCAGTCAGACAGGCGATTGAAACCGTGAGCCATGAAGCTTAGGAACGATTTCACTGATTATTTTGGAGACTGCGTTTTCTTGTTATGTCCCGCATTATATTACCCCTGCCGCTGAACCAGGGGGAATGTATGGGAGGGGAGGTTGACGAGGCCTCGGTATACATGGATGCAGGTTCTGAGGAGCTGGATGAATGTGTGTGAGAGGCAATGAGGGACCTTTCGACTTGGACAGCCTCTTTGTTGTCGACTCTGTTCGGGGTCGTTTCTTTAGAAACACCCGCTCTCGTTCCTCCCCATCCTCTTCATCGAACCCATGCATGTCCCCGGACCGCTGGTCCATCCTCTGTCGCTTATTTTTTATCCTCTGCTGCAGCTTGCAGCGCAGGGATTTCACCTCAGCAGCATATCTGTCCCGCTGAGCCCTCACTGTGTTTGCCTCCATCCTCCATTCCTTACAGTCCGGGTTATCACATTCAATCACCGGGGACAAGGGTGGAGGTTGTGACAGGACCTCATCACCCACAGTGTCCACATCCCAAGAGGTAATCATTCATACTGTGGGGTTTGTCAATCGGAGTTCATGAAGCTCCTTCGTTGCCACTGTCATTTTTAGTTTATTTACAACCACATATATCTCCTCCCGGGACAGCTCAACATGGTCTTTGTCCAAGTGGCGGTTCAGCCTTGCCCTGCTGTACTCGCATCCTGCAATGGTGCAGGGATGGAGCCTAATATTTGTCCGTCCGTTGGCCAACAACAGCAGAATTTTTCTTTCAACCAAGTTACGCACACTATGGTTCCTCTGCAGGTGCTTACTCAGGGCGCGGTCGGAACTCTTACAGATTGGACAACCGACTGCCATCCGATCTGTATTCTTGAGCATTTCGGTACAGGGAAATGTCACCAGTAAAAGGTATTGAACCCGGGGGCGACAAAGAAGGAAACGTGAAAAGACTCAAGAAAGGTGCACTCAGCTCACTAGAAACACCCCATGTCAAATCTCTCCAGTTTATTTTTAAAACGTTGTTTTTTTTATTTGCATTATCGTGCAAAAGGTGTCCCATTTAGGCACTCGTTAGGCGGGCAGAGATCCCTGTCATCTCTTGGTCTTATCATCCAGGCAAGGCGGGGGCCAAAACTGGATGAAATTGACCAAAAAGTTAAAAATAAATACAATAATTCATCCATGGAAAGATGCATGAAAGTGAATAAAAGTATCCGAAAATAGTGCATCAAAATGTGGGTAGAGTCCCCTGACAACTCCCCTCACTTTCCTCCAGAGTCTGGAAATACTCTGTTATCCTTTGGGAGAACCAGAGGAAAGGGGTGAAAATGGATTACATGTATCCGAAAATAGTGTCTCTTAAGGCGGATAGAGTGCCCTGACAACTCCCCCTACATTCCTCCAGAGTCATACAAAGTACAAGTTATCTTTTGGGAGAACCAGAGAAAAGGGTGAAAATGGATATATTGTATCCGAAAATAGTGTCTCTTGAGGCGGGTAGAGTCCCCTGACAACTCCCCCTACATTCCTCCAGAGTCAGAAAAAGTACAAGTATAGTACGAAAATAGTGTCTCGTTATTCCGTGACAACTCCCCTTGAATTCCTCCAGAGACCAGTTCAAAAACTTTTGAACAATTGTATCCGATCCAAAGTGCTCATGTAGCGGATGCATTCCTCCATGATTTCCCCATCATGTGAAAATAGCTCGTTTTTTTCTAAGTGCTCTCAAAAACCGGGTTTCCGATTTTGTGCAGATGGTAGCTTGGAAAAGATGAATGCATTTTTTGGACGGAGGAAGGGAGGTCTCGATTCCCCACTCCGTTGTAAATTGCAACGGGGGAGTGAAAATGTCTCCGGGGCTTCCGCCGGAAGCGCCGAAGACTTGAGCTTTTTGCAGCCCCTCCTCCGTTGGCACTTAGTCGTTTTTTCGAGAATTTAAAAAAAATTCATTTTTGATTATTTTAAGATATAATTGACCGTTTTCTTGACTTTTTTTTGCTTTCCACGGGTGGGGGTGCATGGCAGGCCGCCTATGAGCTCCCAAATTCAGCCTTGAACCTCCGGGAATTGTGGGCTGAGCTCCATAAACTGACAAAGTCATTAAAAGTGCATGACATGTACAAGACTCTGTCCATTTCATCCACATTTGACGACTCTCATTAAAAGTGCATGAAATGTGCAGGACTCTGTCCATTTCATCCACATTTGACGACCCATAAAAAGTGCATGAAATGTCCAGGAATCTGTCCATCCAGGGTGATGCACATGGCTTTCTTACCCAGGAATTAGTTTGTGAAACCTGGGTAAGATTGCTGAAAATATAGGGAGGATATGTCCATTTCAACCACATTTGACGACTCATTAAAAGTGCATGAAATGTACAGGAATCTGTCCATTTCATCCAGGGTGATGCACATGGCTTTCTTACCCAGGAATTAGTGTGTGAAAGCTGGGTAAGATTGCTGTGAATATAGGGAGGATATGTCCATTTCATCCACATTTGACGACTCATTAAAAGTGCATGAAATGTACAGGAATCTGTCCATTTCATCCAGGGTGATGCACATGGCTTTCTTACCCAGGAATTAGTGTGTGAAAGCTGGGTAAGATTGCTGTGAATATAGGGAGGATATGTCCATTTCATCCACATTTGACGACTCATTAAAAGTGCATGAAATGTACAGGAATCTGTCCATTTCATCCACATTTGACGACTCATTAAAAGCCTCCTCCCCGGGTCCACGTGCCGGTGCTTGGCGGTCGGAAGAATAATATTTTACAGGACATGACGGAGCTCAGGAGTCTTTACTTTGAAGCTCCTGGAGCGGACAAAGATATGTGTTTTTGCCTGAATGATGGAAATAAACAAAAAATGCTATTTTACAGGACATGACAGAGATAGGTGTATTTTCACAGCTTTTTGGAAATACACCAAATGTGATATTGCAGGGCAACACGGAGCTCATTTTACCCATGTGATGTTGCGCAGTACATTACTGAGCTCATTTAACGACATGGCGTACCAGGGGAACTAAGGGGTACTAAGGTCTTACCCGGATGTCCTTATGTGTTTAGTCAGAGTGAGAGTGCTTGAGTTTGGGTACCCATCTTTGCCAGGCGCACCCACCTGTGGAAATACAAAATGTGACAAAACAGTTAAAGTGTGAACCTCCAGCACAGGGGGGGTGCTGTGAAGAAGGCCGAATATGGATGCTGATGGGCGGAGGGTAGATCACTGCAAAGGGTTTCAAGGGGCATGAGGTTCTGTAGGTTGTGAACATCTGGGTTTAGTCCATTGGGGAGTGCTTAAGTCTGGGGGCCCGGGGTCTCACGATGTGAGATGTTATGGAAGTGTGCATGTTAGGGAGACATGCTGGAGCTGCTTAGTCATCATTTGGAGCTCTGTGAAGGGCCACAGAGAGGTGGTTTTCGCAGTCTGTCTCCTGGAAGTTAACCAGGGGTGTTCTAACTATTCTCGCTCCCCACCTTTGGCCATCATATACTATATAAATCAAATTCCGGGTAATTAGCACAATTGTACCTTTTACAATTTAAATGTATTTTTATTATATATTTTTGGGCTATTAAAGTGACATTTCTAGCTGACACAATTACCGGAGGTTTCAGGCTGAATTTGGGAGCTCATCGACGGCCTGCCATGCGCCCCCACCCGTGGAAAGCTGAAAAAAGTATAGAAAACGGTCAATTATATCTTAAAATAATCAAAAATGAATAAATAAAAAAAATTCTCGAAAAAACGACAGAGTACCAACGGAGGAAGGGCTTCGAAAAGCTCGAGTCTTCAGTGCTTCGGGCGGAAGCCCCGGACACTTTTCCACTCCCCCGTTGCATTTCACAAAGGAGAGGGGAATCGAGACGTTCCCTGCTCCGTCAAAAAATGTCATTCATGTTTTTCAAGCTAGCATCCGCACAAAATCGGAAACCCGGTTTTTGAGAGGATTCAGAAAAAAACCGGCTGTTTCACATCATGGAGGAATGTGTCCGCTACATGAGTGCTTTGGCTCGGATACAATTGTTGCCTGGAGACCCCCCAGTATGGTTCTTACCAAACTTTAAGTTTTTGAACTGTTCTCTGGAGGAATGCAAGGGGAGTTGTCAGGGAATTATGAGATACTAATTTGGGATACAATTTCTCCATTTTCACCCCTTTCCTCTGGTTCTCCAAAAAGTTAACTCCGACTTTTTCTGACTCTGGAGGAATGTGAGGGGAGTTGTCAGAGGACTCTACCCGCATTATGATGCACTATTTTCGGATATTTTGGACCGTTTTCATTGTTCTCCAAAAAGTTAACTTACACTTTTTCTGACTCTGGAGGAATGTGAGGGGAGTTGTCAGGGGACTCTACCCGCATTATGATGATGCACAATTTTCGGATATTTTGGACCATTTTCATTGTTCTCCAAAAAGTTAACTTACACTTTTTCTGACTCTGGAGGAATGTGAGGGGAGTTGTCAGAGGACTCTACCCGCATTTTGATGCACTATTTTTGGATATTTTGGACCGTTTTCATTGTTCTCCAAAAAGTTAACTTACACTTTTTCTGACTCAAGAGGAATGTGAGGGGAGTTGTCAGGGCACTCTACCCGCATTTTGATGCACTATTTTTCGGACATTTTGGCCTGTTTTCATGGTTCTCCAAACAGTTAACCAGGGGTGTTCTAACTATTCTCGCTCCCCACCTTTGGCCATCATATACTATATAAATCAAATTCCGGGTAATTAGGAGCACAATTGTACCTTTTACTATTTAAATGTATTTTTATTATATATTTTTGGGCTATTAAAGTGACATTTCTAGGTGACACAATTACCGGAGGTTTCGGGCTGAATTTGGGAGCTCATCGACGGCCTGCCATGCGCTCCCCACCCGTGGAAAGCCGAACAAAGTATAGAAAACGGTCAATTATATCTTAAAATAATCAAAAATGAATAAATAAAAAAAATTCTCGAAAAAACGACAGAGTACCAACGGAGGAAGGGCTTCGAAAAGCTCGAGTCTTCGGTGCTTCGGGTGGAAGCCCCGGACACTTTTCCACTCCCCCGTTGCATTTCACAAAGGAGAGGGGAATCGAGACGTTCCCTGCTCCGTCAAAAAATGTCATTCATGTTTTTCAAGCTACCATCCGCACAAAATCGGAAACCCGGTTTTTGAGAGGACTCAGAAAAAAACGGCTGTTTCACATCATGGAGGAATGTGTCCGCTACATGAGTGCTTTGGCTCGGATACAATTGTTGCCTGGAGACCCCCCTGGTATGGTTCTTACCAAACTTTAAGTTTTTGAACTGGTCTCTGGAGGAATGCAAGGGGAGTTGTCAGGGAATTATGAGACACTAATTTGGGATACAATTTCTCCATTTTCACCCCTTTCCTCTGGTTCTCCAAAAAGTTAACTCCGACTTTTTCTGACTCTGGAGGAATGTGAGGGGAGTTGTCAGAGGACTCTACCCGCATTATGATGATGCACAATTTTCGGATATTTTGGACCATTTTCATTGTTCTCCAAAAAGTTAACTTACACTTTTTCTGACTCTGGAGGAATGTGAGGGGAGTTGTCAGAGGACTCTACCCGCATTATGATGCACTATTTTCGGATATTTTGGACCGTTTTCATTGTTCTCCAAAAAGTTAACTTACACTTTTTCTGACTCTGGAGGAATGTGAGAGGAGTTGTCAGGGGACTCTACCCGCATTTTGATGCACTATTTTCGGATATTTTGGCCTGTTGTCATGGTTCTCCAAACAGTTAACTTACACTTTTTCTGACTCTGGAGGGATGTGAGGGGAGTTGTCAGGGGACTCTACCCGCATTTTGATGCACTATTTTCGGATATTTTGGCCTGTTGTCATGGTTCTCCAAACAGTTAACCAGGGGTGTTCTAACTATTCTCGCTCCCCACCTGTGGCCATCATATACTATATAAATCAAATTCCGGTTAATTAGGAGCACAATTGTACCTTTTACTATTTAAATGTATTTTTATTATATATTTTTGGTCTATTAAAGTGACATTTCTGGGTGACACAATTACCGGAGGTTCCAGGCCGAATTTGGGAGCTCATAGGCGGCCTGCCATGCGCCCCCACCAGTGGAAAGCCGAAAAAAGTATAGAAAACGGTCAATTAAATCTTAAAATAATCAAAACTGAAGTTTAAAAAAATTCTCGAAAAAACTACAGAGTACCAACGGAGGAGGGGCTTCGAAAAGCCCAAGTCTTTGGCGCTTCGGGCGGATGCCCCGGACACTTTTCCACTCCCCCGTTGCATTTCACAACGGAGAGGGGAATCGAGACGTCCCCTGCCCCGTCAAAAAATGTCATTCATGTTTTTCAAGCTACCATCCGCACAAAATCAGAAACCCGGTTTTTGAGAGGATTCAGAAAAAAACCGGCTGTTTCACATCATGGAGGAATGTGTCCGCTACATGAGTGCTTTGGCTCGGATACAATTGTTGCCTGGAGACCCCCCAGTATGGTTCTTACCAAACTTTAAGTTTTCTAACTGGTCTCTGGAGGAATGCAAGGGGAGTTGTCAGGGAATTATGAGACACTATTTTGGGATACAATTTCTCCATTTTCACCCCTTTCCTCTGGTTCTCCAAAAAGTTAACTCAGACTTTTTCTGACTCTGGAGGAACGTGAGGGGAGTTGTCAGGGGTCTCTACCCACATTATGATGCACTATTTTCGGATATTTTGGACCGTTTTCATTGTTCTCCAAAAAGTTAACTTTTACTTTTTCTGACTCTGGAGGAATGTGAGGGGAGTTGTCAGGGCACTCTACCCGCATTTCGATGCACTATTTTCGGATATTTTGGCCTGTTATCATGGTTCTCCAAACAGTTAACCAGGGGTGTTCTAACTATTCTCGCTCCCCACCTTTGGCCATCATATACTATATAAATCAAATTCCGGGTAATTAGGAGCACAATTGTACCTTTTACTATTTAAATGTATTTTTATTATATATTTTTGGTCTATTAAAGTGACATTTCTGGCTGACACAATTACCGGAGGTTTCAGGCTGAATTTGGGAGCTCATAGGCGGCCTGCCATGCGCCCCCACCCGTGGAAAGCCGAAAAAAGTATAGAAAACGGTCAATTATATCTTAAAATAATCAAAAATGAACTGTAAAAAAATTCTCGAAAAAACTACAGAGTACCAACGGAGGAGGGGCTTCGAAAAGCCCAAGTCTTCGGCGCTTCGGGCGGAAGCCCCGGACACTTTTCCACTCCCCACGTTGCATTTCACAACGGAGAGGGGAATCGAGACGTCCCCTGCTCCGTCAAAAAATGTCATTCATGTTTTTGCCTGGAGACCCCCCAGTATGGTTCTTACCAAACTTTAAGTTTTTTAACTGGTCTCTGGAGGAATGCAAGGGGAGTTGTCAGGGAATTATGAGACACTATTTTGGGATACAATTTCTCCATTTCCACCCCTTTCCTCTGGTTCTCCAAAAAGTTAACTCAGACTTTTTCTGACTCTGGAGGAATGTGATGGGAGTTGTCAGAGGACTCTACCCGCATTTTGATGCACTATTTTCGGATATTTTGGCCCGTTTTCATGGTTCTCCAAACAGTTAACTTACACTTTTTCTGACTCTGGAGGAATGTGAGGGGAGTTTTCAGGGGACTCTACTCCTACTACTTATGATGCACTATTTTCGGATACCATTTCAGGGACACATGCTGGAGGTCTGTAGTCCGTCCTCTGGGGTTCTTGGAGGGGCTACAGAGAGGTGATTTCCCCTGTCTCTGTCCTGGATGTCTGAAATAACCTGAGTCCCCATTTCAGGGACACATGCTGGAGGTCTCTCTCCCGAGAGTGGACGTCCATTGCCTCTAAATAGAGGTAAAATTAGGTCTGTCACTTTGGGGAACCGCACCACTGTCGGACGTCTCCCGAGAGTGGACGTCCATGGTCTCTAAATTGGGGTAAAATACAGCTTACAGCACCTTTCAGGTAACTTGTAACGTTTGTTTGTTTGACACTGTTCATAAAGTTATTTGAATGTACCACCTCCTGTCAATCTTGCATCACCTGTCATGCCGTCAGAAAATGGTAGAATCTCAAGGAAGTCACATGTTTAGGCACTGTTAAGACCCATTTGCATCTGCATGAAAAGACTGATCAATCAATGTCGTAAGTGATTACATTTCATTGTTATCATGTTGTAGTTCATATATCAATGCTTAATTGATGTAAATATGTTCAAGAAATTAAGAAAAATGTAATTTTATATTGTATACATCAGAGGTGGGAATAAGTCCTCCATGTACAAGTCATGAGAAAGTCTCAAGTCGTGACCTACAAGTATCAAGCAAGTCCCAAGTCACTGTAATGAGAGTCAAGCAAGTCAAGTCAAGTCATTGCTCAGGTCAAGAAAGTCACGTCAAGTCATACGAAATTCTGATGAATAAGCCCAGTTTCCACATTTAAATCAGTTAAAAGACAGTGGTTATGAAAATGGATTCAACTCACAATATGATCTTCATTACATACACAGTTAATACTTTGACATCTAATTTAGATCGATGACAATCATATTAGATTAATATTAACCCTAGAGCTGCAGACAATATAACAAGAACTCAAAATGTCTGTTCAAAAATGCAGAATTCTAGGTAAGAAAATCATATATGGCATTTGCCATTACACATCTTTAATTTAAATGTCTGTTAACACTAGAACCGCCAACAGCGTCAGCACCTACATAGATATAATTCAAATCATTTAATTTGTTCCTCTTCATCATTTCCTTATAAACTAAGTAGGACAATTTAAAATTCACTTAATTGTGTTCATTTTGAAATTGCTTCAGTTTATCATCATAACAGATCAAAAAGTTCAGATTCATTTTACAATAAATCAATGAATGATGCACTTCTACAAACAAACACAACATCATTAAAACATTTAAACAAACTACTAAAAGTAGATGAACTACATTCTTCAAAAGTTAACAGTAACTTCTGATAATAGCACAGGGGAGACAAAGGGGGTATCTCTCTCTCTCTCTCCCTCCCTCCCTCCTCCCTCTCTCCCCTCTCTCTCTCTCTCTCTCTCCTCCCTCCCTCCCTCTCTCTCCCTCTCTCCTCTCTCTCTCTCTCTCTCTCTCTCTCTCTCTCTCTCTCTCTCTCTCTCTCTCTCTCTCTCTCTCTCTCTCTCTCTCTCTCTCTTGACAGCCCGTTAGTATCAGTGTACAAATGAATCCCTGGGTGGTTCTAGTGTTCATTTACCGTTTTGTCTTCTCTTTGCTTAATCGATTTGAAACCAAGTCTAACGTAGCTTAAACCTAACGTTAGCTTTCTAGCTAACACAACACATGCACGCACCTTTCTCTGTGGGTTTTTTTGTAGTGACGAATGAAGTTGGATGTTGTGGTGGTCCTGTCACCGAACTTTATGTTGCAGACCCTGCATGCCGCTGTTTTTTTCTTATTAGCGCCATCGACAACATGATCCTTGAATCGAAACATGACTATTTTTGGAGTAATGCTAGCCGCAGCCATGTTAACTGACACTCCTTCCTTCTAGTGGTAGCCAGGTCTGCACGCACGGCGCTATAATCACCCAATCACATTTAAAAAAAAACTAAACGTAATATCTCAATACAAAAACAGACATTAAGTTAAGCTTCAGTCAAGTCTCAAGTCATGAATACCAAGTCAAAGTCAAGTCAAGTCTTTTATCAATGTTAGTCAAGCAAGACTCAAGTCCAAACATATGCGACTCGAGTCGGACTCAAGTCAAGTCATGTGACTCGAGTCCCCACTTCTGTTATACATTTACAATGCAACACAAGCCTACAATCGTTTTGCATTCTGTATTTATTGTTACAGTTTTCACTCCATGTCATGGTGAAGGAGTTACCCAGTAAAGTTTCCCAACTACAACGATGACTCTTTTTCTTCATTTTGAGAGGATTTTAACCTTGTATTAAGTGCTCTCGGATAAGAACATTATATAAGTTATTCAGCTTCACTGAGTATTTGCCTTATCAGCTGTACTTACACGACATTTAAATTTGGGTGATAATTTGACTTTTTATACACAGGGTGTCCATTGGGGTCTTAAAAAGTATTAAAAGTTCATAAATCAATTTAGCGAAAATTAAGACTATTTAAAAGTATTGAACGGCAATGTCCAAGGAGTTACATTGTGTAGCTTGTTTTCAATAAGTATATAAATAGTCCAAAGAGGTTGTATTGTACAGTCTGCCTGAATGTAATCATTGCGTAGGTGTGTAGTGTGATTCTGTGTAGTTTATTTGTGGCATCCCGTTGGGTTTGACGTCATCTGAACAGGACATCGCACGCTCACTGACAGGGCACGAAGGTCCGTTTACGCCGGTTGTGAAACAACATCGTTATGGGGAAAGTCAAGTTTGCATCCAAATGGTTGGAAGGAGGAGGGAAAATCAATACTGTATTTAGTAAATGTGAGTTAAAGTGTGTCGCCAATGTAACCGGTTAAAACTCAAAGTGGCAATGAGGTATAAAATGTATGGAAAGGATCTTAAAAAAGTGAAACTCGGCCCATGTTGACGTTATGTCAGGGTCCCTGTCGTCACTTTCCAACGCAAGGGGGGGCCCTTTAGCGTCGAGTTTCAACTATCAGGGCGTCCCATTGACTTGCATAGAGCTCCCTGAACGTTGGTAATAGAGGAGTTGGGATCGCGGCAAAATGCTCTCCGCAGATCCATTCTCACAGCGTGTATCAACCTTTTTCTAACTCAATATCAAGCCACACTTATTGTTTTTACTTCTTTATTTTAATTGAATAATGTAGGACTTTTGTTGCCGTCAGTTATGGCGGCCTGAAGCAGGCATCTCTCAGCTAAAAAAAAGCATTTAAATAGCAGTTTCAAAACTCAAGAACTCAGTGTGCATTGACCCTGTGCTGGTCACACCACCTGGACACCTTTTGACGCAGCAACCGCTGTAAGTAATCTTGTTTAACTAGACTTCTCTATTTCAGTGATTCTACTCTGTATACCTCTTCTGTAGTTACTGTACCTAAAAGGGCGCTTTTGAGGGAATTTAAATCTCAGATCTGATCACGTGAAACTCTCACAGGTCTCAGTATCTATCTCGGCTGCATTTAAATAGACACGCCCTCTCAGCTATCGCCCATCAGCTGTTGAGAGTTAACTAATTAGAGGGGCGTGGCACCATAGCTGTGAGAACTCAGCAATCAGGTGTCCATTTAGGCAGCTCTTTCTTGAGCGTCAGCGTCAGACAGCCGAAGACCGACAAAGACATTAGAGTCCTGCGGGAGTCACGAGGGTGGCAAAGAGGAGGCAAATCCTACTCTGATTGAGCTAAGTATCGCTGGTGTTTTATTTTTTTTTAATTTGTTTAGCTTTCTAGCCCCTCATGATATAATCATGTGTATTTTCTCCATTCCTGTTCATGTGTCTTCTCGCAATTATCACTGGCCCCGTGTATCTCCTAATCGCTATAACCGGCCCGCTCTCGTCTATCCCACGTGCTCCACTGAGATCCAGCATCTAGTTTCAGGCGGCCTGTGGAACTGCCAGTCAGCTGTTCCTAAGGCTGACTGCATCTCTGGCTCCGCCTCCCTGCAGTCTCTGGATTTCCTTGCTCTCACTGAGACCTGGATTACTCCATCCAACACATCCACCCCAGCAGCTCTCTCCACAGCATATTCCTTCTCCCATACACCCAGACCCACTGGCAGAGGAGGGGGCACTGGTCTCCTGCTCTCTCCCACATGGAGCTTTTCCCTCTCCAAGCAACCTAACTTCACTCCTTCCACCTTTGAATGCCATGCCGTCACAGTAACCCATCCTATACAACTAACCATTGTTGTTCTCTACCGTCCACCAGGCGCCTTGGGGGACTTCTTGGAGGAATTAGATAATCTCCTCTCACACATCCCTGAAACTGGCCCTCCCGCTGTACTTCTCGGAGACTTCAACCTCTAGACTGGGAAGATAGACGAACTAACATCTCTGTTAACCACCTTTGCTTTCTCACTGTCTCCGTCCCCACCAACTCATAAAGCTGGCAGTGTCCTTGATCTCATATTCTCGAGGAACTGCTCTACTTCTAACCTCTCTGTAAACCCGCTCCACACATCCGATCACTTCTTCATCTCATTCTCTCTACCCCTTTCCAAACATAACAAACTAATCTCTTCTCATCCTGCACCTGTCCACCGTAACCTCCGTTCCCTCTCCCCCTCTACCTTTGCCTCATCGGTGCTCTCAGCCCTCCCTTCCTCCGACTCGTTCCAACTCCTGCTTCCAAACTCTGCTGCAGAAACTCTCCTCTCTACTCTCTCATCCTCTCTGGACTCTCTCTGTCCTCTCACATCTCGGCAGGCTCATCAGTCCTCTCCTGCTCCCTGGCTAAATGACGCACTGCGTGCTAATAGAACCGTCCTTAGGGCAGCAGAGCGGAAATGGTGGAAATCCAAACACCGTGACGACTTCCTAACCTATCAGGCTCTCCTCTCCTCTTTCTCTGCTTCCATCTCTCAGGCAAAAAGCACTTTCTTTCAAGATAAGATCCAATCTTCCTATTCCAATCCTAAAAGACTATTTTCCATCTTCTCCTCCCTCCTGGACCCCCCCAAAGCCCCTTCCCCCTCCTCCCTC
>CM070480.1:1658599-1773028 GCA_036324585.1 Champsocephalus esox | reverse complement strand
CTTTGTTCATCACTTTGAAAAAAAGGTTGATGATATCCGCTCTTCTTTTTCTGACTCACCTCTACTCACCGCCGGATCACCTGAGCCTCCTTCCACCGGCACACTAACCTCCTTTTCCCCTCTCTCTCCAAGTGAGGTTCTTACCCTCATTACCTCTGCCCGCCCTACCACCTGTCCTCTGGACCCTATCCCTTCAAACTTCCTTCAGACTATCGCTCCTGATATTCTACCGTTTCTCACCCATTTCATCAACACTTCTCTAACTTCTGGTCACTTTCCAAACAGTCTCAAGGAGGCAAGAGTAAACCCTCTCCTAAAGAAACCCACTCTCAACCCGTCTGAGGTTATAAACTACAGGCCTGTCTCTCTCCTCCCGTTCCTGTCTAAAACACTTGAACGCGCTGTCTTTAAACAACTCTCCTGTTATCTCCATCAGAACAACCTTCTGGATCCGCACCAGTCTGTTTCAAGGCAGGTCACTCCACAGAAACGGCCCCCCTTGCTGTCACTGAGGAACTGCACACTGCTAAAGCAGCCTCCCTCTCCTCTGTCCTCGTCCTGTTGGACCTGTCTGCTGCATTCGACACGGTGAACCATCAGATCCTCCTTCGCACTCTCCAAGAACTTGGAGTTTCAGGCTCTGCACTTTCCCTCCTCACCTCATACCTCAAAGACCGCACCTACAGGGTTACTTGGAAAGGGTCCGAGTCCGACCCTTGTCAATTAACTACAGGGGTCCCTCAGGGCTCTGTTCTTGGTCCCCTCCTCTTCTCCCTGTACAAAACTCGCTCGGATCTGTCATTAGCCTGCATGGTTTTTCATACCACTGCTACGCTGACGACACCCAATTAATCCTGTCCTTCCCCTGCTCAGAGACACAGGTCGTCGCACGCATCTCTGCTTGTTTAGCTGACATCTCTCAGTGGATGTCTGCTCATCATCTCAAGCTCAACCTTGACAAAACTGAAGTGCTTTTCCTTCCGGGAAAAGATTGTCCCTCTCTTGACCTGACTATCAACATCGGCCCCTCTGTTGTTTCCCCGACTCAGACTGCAAGGACTCTGGGTGTGACCCTAGATAACAACCTGTCCTTCACTGCAAACATCGCTGCTACAACCCGCTGCTGCAGATACACGCTTTACAGCGTCAGGAGGATGCGTCCCCAGCTGACCCAGAAATCAACGCAGGTTCTGGTCCAGGCTCTCGTCACCTCACGTCTAGACTACTGCAACTCCCTCCTGGCTGGTCTACCTGCATGCGCCATCCGACCTCTGCAGCTCATCCAGAATGCAGCGGCTCATCTGGTCTTCAACCTTCCTGAATGTTCCACACCACGCCGCTCCTCCGCTCCCTCCACTGGCTTCCGTTAACAGACTGAAAACTCATCTCTTTCGACTCCACTTCGAGCGATTGAATGACTAACAAAGAACTGCTAACAGAGCACTTATACACTAATAAAGGACTGGCTTATCTAAAGCCAGTTGAGTAGCACTTGAAACGATTGGCTCTTTGAAACCTGATGTTCTTATATGATTCTGTTTTCTTCAAGGTTGTGTCTTCCTGGTCGAATGTACTTATTGTAAGTCGCTTTGGATAAAAGCGTCAGCTAAATGTAATGTAATGTAATGTAATGGGGAGAAAGAAAACTGAAATCTGTGTTGTTTCATCATTTGTTCCTTCTAATATTGTATTCTTTTCTAAACCACACAGTTATTTACTCAACAAAAACACATAATTATCCTGGTAGGCCGAGTTGGGAGTGAGAATGTGTTGGTTTATAAGGTCAATATAGCTAAAACGCCTGGCAGGCTAATCTTAATGTTAGCTAATAGCAAAGGTAGCTCACGTTAACTAAAACCACCATGCCATTCATGTTATAAGAGCTTTTCTGCTTTTCAGACATACACACACACACACACACACACACACACACACACACACACACACACACACACACACACACACACACACACACACACACACACACTCAATGAATGAACGACTGAGACTCATGTTTCTTTTTCCCACTCACTTTATTCATTGTTTTTGGTTCCATTAGTAATAAAATCACAATAAAAAGGTCCAACAGCGTGCTCTGAGGAGTTACATCTGATCTGATCCTCTTCCTGGGTAGTAATCCACATTTCAGTTCTCATTCACTTCCTGTTTCCCTTCTTTAACACTCAGGTAGCTTTCAGGCTGTGCACATTTAAAAACAGACAGTATATTAAAGAAGAAATTATATATATATATATATATATATATATACCAGTGCACATAGTAAAATCACCCCACTAAACCCTTCATTAGACACCTCTGTAATATATGTTTGTCTCATAGTAATAACACCCTAGTAAAGGTACAACAACCTCTCCATTGGGCATGACTTCAGTCTGATAATAGTTCACTTATTTAAAACTCACAACGTCTCAAGTTAAGAAGTTTTGTGCTTCTTCGTGTTTTCATTTTTGATCTGCGCTTCATTTTATTCTTGGAAAAACAAATATATGAAATGAGCGTAGAGTTTCAGACCATGTTGCTGTGGATTGGGATCATTGAATAATACATCGATGTTTGGCTATACCGTCAACTGATGTGAGCAGTACTCGAATATGTCCTGAGGTTGCCAGCAGTGATAATAATAGAATATATATATATATATATATATATATAATATATTAAAGAAGAAATTATATATATATATACCAGTGCACATAGTAAAAATAAACCCTTTTGATTATTACCCCCACATCATAAAGAAGTTAAAGCTCAGAATAACTGGAGTCCTCAGGGATAATCTCAGATAATGTGCCGGCTCAGTTTCACAGCAACAAGACCTTCATTTCCACCGTCAGGAATCAGCTGAGAACACAGAGAAACTGCTGAGTCATGGTTTATACACTGCTGCTTTTGAGTTGATCAAGGAACTCTTTAAACATTGTGTTAATCAAGGAACTCTTTAAACATTGTGTTAATCAAGGAACTCGTTAAATATTGTGTTAATCAAGGAACTCTTTAAACATTGTGTTAATCAAGGAACTCTTTAAACATTGTGTTAATCAAGGAACTCTTTAAACATTGTGTTAATCAAGGAACTCTTTAAACATTGTGTTAATCAAGGAACTCTTTAAACATTGTGTTAATCAAGGAACTCGTTAAACATTGTGTTAATCAAGGAACTCTTTTAACATTGTGTTAATCAAGGAACTCGTTAAACATTGTGTTAATCAAGGAACTCTTTAAACATTGTTTTAAACCAGGGGTGGGCAAACGTTTTGGCTCGGGGGCCACAATGAGCGAACCTGGGAAAGTAGGTTTATTGCTTATGGATGATCAGAAATCATTCAAAGGGACACAGACACATTGGATTAACCTATGGATTAACCTTCAGCAGGGTTTTAACATTTTAATGCCATTGAAATCAACTTGTGTTCAGACAACGACAAAGGTAAGCAATATTGCCGTTTTAGCTACCTAGCGCCAAGTGTGGTGATGTCTGTTTTTGTTTATAAAGTCGCAAGTTCTTATCCTAGAGTGATGATGAAGGTACCGATTCTGTGTCATCTCACGATGCTAATATATATGTTGAATGTGCAGCTACGATAAGTAATAAGGTTGTTATGAGTGAGTTTCTGTGCAACTGCCGTTACAATTTTTTCGCTCGTAGCTAATTCAGAGGCTGAGCGTTAGCTTTGTGGGTTTTTTTGCAAAAAATAAATAAAATGATCAGTTAGCTGAGTTTCTTTCCGTTACATGGATATAAAACATTCATAGTTTATTAAATATTAAGTTGCCCTCAGACGCTGCTTGCTGAAGATGATGCGTTTTTCGGGGGATGGGGTTTAACAGGTTGGTTAAGGAAGTCATGGTTTATATACTGCTGCTTTTGTGTTAATCAAGGAACTCTTTAAACATTGTGTGAATCAAGGAACTCTTTAAACATTGTGTTCATCAAGGAACTCTTTAAACATTGTGTGAATCAAGGAACTCTTTAAACATTGTGTGAATCAAGGAACTCTTTAAACATTGTGTTAATTAAGGAACTCTTTAAACATTGTGTTAATCAAGGAACTCGTTAAACATTGTGTTAATTAAGGAACTCGTTAAACATTGTGTTAATCAAGGAACTCGTTAAACATTATGTTAATTAAGGAACTCGTCAAACATTGTGTTAATCAAGGAACTCTTTAAACATTGTGTTAATCAAGGAACTCTTTAAACATTGTGTGAATCAAGGAACTCGTTAAACATTGTGTTAATTAAGGAACTCGTCAAACATTGTGTTAATCAAGGAACTCTTTAAACATTGTGTTAATCAAGGAACTCTTTAAACATTGTGTGAATCAAGGAACTCGTTAAACATTGTGTGAATTAAGGAACTCGTTAAACATTGTATTAATTAAGGAACTCGTTAAACATTGTGTTAATCAAGGAACTCGTTAAACATTGTGTGAATCAAGGAACTCGTTAAACATTGTGTTAATCAAGGAACTCTTTAAACATTGTGTGAATCAAGGAACTCTTTAAACATTGTGTTCATCAAGGAACTCTTTAAACATTGTGTTAATTAAAACTCTTTAAACATTGTGTTAATTAAGGAACTCGTTAAACATTGTGTTAATCAAGGAACTCGTTAAGCGTTGTGTTAATTAAGGAACTCGTTAAGCGTTGTGTTAATTAAGGAACTCGTTAAACATTGTGTTAATTAAGGAACTCTTTAAACATTGTGTGAATCAAGGAACTCGTTAAACATTGTATTAATTAAGGAACTCGTTAAACATTGTATTAATTAAGGAACTCGTTAAGCGTTGTGTTAATTAAGGAACTCGTTAAACATTGTGTTAATTAAGGAACTCGTTAAGCGTTGTGTTAATTAAGGAACTCGTTAAACATTGTATTAATTAAGGAACTCGTTAAGCGTTGTGTTAATTAAGGAACTCGTTAAACATTGTATTAATTAAGGAACTCGTTAAACATTGTGTTAATTAAGGAACTCGTTAAGCGTTGTGTTAATTAAGGAACTCGTCAGGAAGAACAAATGAAGGTGCTGCCTACCATGCAAAGCTCTTCAGTTTCTCCATCCCATCGTGATGAGGGCCGCGTTCCCATCAGCGTATTTAGCAGATCTGCGCCTCCTGCGAGCTGCCCCCCCACAGCTCTGTACGCAGACAGGAAGTTAGTTTCACAGACAGGAAGTGAGCTTCACAGACAGGAAGTTAGTTTCACAGACAGGAAGTTAGCTCCGCAGACAGGAAGTTAGCTTCACAGACAGGAAGTGAGCTTCACGGGCAGGAAGTTAGCTTCACAGACAGGAAGTGAGCTTTACAGACAGGAAGTTCGCTTCACAGACAGGAAGTTAGCTTCACAGACAGGAAGTTAACTTCACAAACAGGAAGTTAGCTTCACAGACAGGAAGTAAGCTTCACAGACCGGAAGTTAGTTTAACTTCACACAGGTGTATTAGTACTCTGTGTATTAGTACTCTGTGTCTTAGTACTCTGTGTCTTAGTACTCTGTGTATTAGTAGTCTGTGTGTCAGTGCTCTGTGTATTAGCACTAGCACTATTAGTATTAGCACTCTGTGTACTCTATGTATTAGAACTCTGTGTATTAGAACTCTGTGTACTCTGTGTATTAGCACTCTGTGTATTAGCACTCTGTGTACTATGTGTATTAGTACTCTGTGTGTTAGTACTCTGTGTATTAGAACTCTGTGTACTCTGTGTATTAGCACTCTGTGTATTAGCACTCTGTGTACTCTGTGTATTAGCACTCTGTGTATTAGCACTCTGTGTACTATGTGTATTAGTACTCTGTGTACTCTGTGTATTAGCACTATGTGTATTAGCACTCTATGTATTAGTACTATGTGTATTAGTACTCTGTGTATTAGTACTATATGTACTCTGTGTATTAGTACGTGTATTAGTACTCTGTAATAGCACTCTGTGTACTTTGTGTATTAGTAGTCTGTGTACTCTGTGTATTAGTACTATGTGTACTCTGTTTTTTAGTACTCTGTGTATTAGCACTCTGTGAACTATGTGTATTAGTACTCTGTGTATTAGCACTATGTGGATTAATACTATGTGTACTCCGTGTATTAGCACTCTGTGTACTCTGTGTATTAGTACTCGGTGTACTCCGTGTATTAGCACTCTGTGTACTCTGTGTATTAGTACTCAGTGTACTCTGTGTATTAGTACTCTGTGTTTTAGTACTCTGTGTATTAGCACTCTGTGTATTAGTACTCTGTGTACTCTGTGTACTCTGTGTATTAGTAGTCGGTGTATTGTCACTATGTGTACTCTGTGTATTAGTACTCTGTGTATTAGCACTCTGTGTATTAGTACTTGGTGTATTAGCACTCTGTGTATTAGTATTCTGTGTATTAGCACTCTGTGTACTATGTGTATTAGTACTCTGTGTATTAGTACTCGGTGTATTAGCACTCTGTGTACTCGGTGTATTAGCACTCTGTGTACTCTGTGTATTAGTACTCTGTGTATTAGTACTCTGTGTATTAGCACTCTGTGTATTCGGTGTATTAGTACTCTGTGTATTAGTCCTCGGTGTATTAGCACTCTGTGTATTAGTACTCGGTGTATTAGCACTCTGTGTACTCTGTGTATTAGTACTCGGTGTGTACCGGAGTGCAGCTCTGGCCCTGTGTGGGGCACAGCTCCAGTTTGCAGTGCAGGTAGACTCCACTGCTGGCTCCAGAGAACTCGAACATGTTGAAGGAGAACACGCTGGACGTTCCCTGTCCGTTCCCCTGCATCTGCACCGTGTCCTCAGCAGGACATCTGCGGAGACAGGAGTACACACGCTGACGTCTCAGAGTTCATTCTGTTCTGACAGTCAGAGTTCATTCTGTTCTGACAGTCAGAGTTTATTCTGTTCCATCAGTCAGAGTTTATTCTGTTCTAACATTTCCTCACCCGTCGATGATGAGGTCGTATCGCAGATTACTGTCAGGTGATGCCTGATTGGTTGCCCAGCAGGAGTCTGTCACCATGGCGACCATGTTGGCGTCCAGCCCCACCGCCTCCAGCTGCAGCCAGACCGTCTCGTTCAGCAGGATCTCCGTGTTCGTGCCGACCGGCTGCAGGAGGCCGGCGTCGATGAAGGAGCTCATCGTCAGAGTGTAGTTCCACTCTCCAGATACAAGCTGCTGCACCACAGAGCTGCACTCTCACACACACACACACACACACACACACACACACACACACACACACACAGTTTAGCGGTGTGACGCTTGGAGCTGTGGTACATTAAGGACCAGGTCACGCTCACCCGTCTTTGATCCTGAAGGACTCGCTCCTGACCTCTGGCTGTGTGTACATGCAGGAGAAGTCGATCTGGAACTGGTCGCTGCGGGTGATGACTCCGCCTGACGAGCCGTTGGAGGACATGATGGAGTTCTCGTAGAAGATCTGGCTGCTGTTTGTCTGCAATGTGACAGAAAACGAGTTCATTTAACCCGTTAAGCCCGAGAGACCCCGGTACCGGGGCCCTCCCGCAACATCTTGCAGGAAACAGTGTCTGAGGGCATGTTCCTTTGATAAACTATGAATGTTTTGTATCCATGTAACGGGACTCATCGAACTGATCTTTTCTTTTCTTTAAGTCCCACGATGCTAACGCTGAGCCTCTGAATCAGCAACGAGCGAAACATGCTAACAGATTTACTGCACCGAAACTCACTCACAAAACCTTATTATTTATCCATTGTGCACATCCAACCCATCGATCTGATCGTGAGATGACACAGAATCGATGGGTACAGACATTATCACTAAATGATACGAACTTGCGAGTTTATAAACAAAAACAGACATCAAAGCCTGTGGCGCTAGGTAGCTAGAAACGCTAACATGGCTTACCTGTGTCGTAGTCTGGTCAAAAACAGTCAGCAAGAGATGTCAATGACCAGAGTCGACAAAGGGGGGCCAGAGATATGGAACATCCACCCGAAAGACCCCAGAAGGGTTTTTCTTTGCTAAACCTCTCTGAAAAGGTCACATCTCACTTGTTCGGCATCAATCTTGATACAGGGTACTTATTATATGTTGTACTTTGGATCCCTAAAGCTTTTAGTCTACCAACCAGTCGACTGATCAGATCACAGCAGGCTCCGCCCCGCTAGTTTGCAGACCATCAAAACACCGGTGAAAAATGAGCGAGGCACAGGAGGGCAATACCGGCGAGAATGAAGATTTACTTCCAAAAAGAAAAGCAACATCTGCCATCTGGAACTATTTTGGATGCAAAGAGGTTCTTCTCTTCTTCATCCACAGACGAACCCCCTTATTTGAGGGTAAGCAACGTGCGTTATCATGACTTCAGGTATGATGAGTCAACCAGTTAAGATCCAGACGTCCGTGACTAAAATCCTTCATCCGGTTAAATATAGTTTAAAAAACAGCAATATATATCGCACGGGAACAAATATCGAAATGTCAGTTTTGTTTAATATCGTGCAGCCCTAATCCAAGGGCTAATTGTTTCACTATAAGTACAACAATTATTTTTGGACGGACACTATAATTTACAGTTCTTTACTATGTTCAATCTATATTGATTCTGACTTTTCTACATCCAACTCACAGGTTCATCCTTACTTTGAGAACAAAGATTATGAATTGAACCCTTTTAGAAGATATGGTCATTTGTTCTGGGGATGTCCTTTTCGAGCCTGAGACCTGAACAACAGGCTCAGGGCTCAACTGGCTAACGGCCGTGGCCACATTGTTCCAGTGCTCACTGCTGACGGAGAACGGTCAGTGTTGGAGTTCACAGTCCAAACCATCCAGGTCATTTAATTAAAGTGAAACAGGGTGACTGAAGCCTGTTCCTTCCCTTCCATCGATCATTAAGCTCTTCTGAGGGCTGCAGGTGTCAATAACCAACTGAACAGGACTCGGTTAAAGCAGCTTTACATGCTTCTCCTTTGCCCAAAGACGCTCTGAAAATAACCCGCCTTGAGTCTAGAGGAAGTGATAACTACGCACCATGACCTCCATCCCGCAGGGGGCGCTGCTGTTGAAGCTGAAGGTCACCAGGTGGCTCTGGGGGTCCATGTGGCCCTTGCAGCTGGGGTCTTTGAGGTGTAAGGTGGAGAAGTCGATGCCTTTGTCGTCCAGCAGACATCCAGCCAGAACCACAGAGGCCGAGTCCTGCCTGCAGACCGTGGGATCGCCTGCAACACACCGACACTTCAACCACACCCGACACTTCAACCACACACCGACACTTCAACCACACACCGACACTTCAACCACACACCGACACTTCAACCACACGCCGACACTTCAACCACACGCCGACACTTCAACCACACACCGACACTTCACCCACACGCCCACACTTCAACCACACACCGACACTTCAACCACACACCGACACTTCACCCACGCCCACACTTCAACCACACACCGACACTTTAACCACACGCCCACACTTTACCACACGCCCACACTTCACCACAGCCGACACTTCAACCACACACCGATACTTCAACCACACACCGACACTTCACCCACACACCGACACTTTAACCACACACCGACACTTCAACCACACACCGACTCTTCAACGTGGACTATAACGGGCAGTGGAGTTACTGACAGAATGTATTTGACACTATAATGAAAGCTGTTTCTAATTCCACACTAAACAATATCTTTTTTCTGGCAGAGCTCAGCATCAGCTGTTAGCAGCAGGCTGTTGGTAAATAACCACATCCCTAATTCAGAGCAGTGCGAGCAGAGGGAACGGTGTGATATGCTCCGTACCAAAAGACTTGGTGGCGTTGTACTTGGAGGCGAACAGAGCCCGGCAGAAGCAGCGGGTCGAACCAACCTCCTCTCCACAGAACTCATGATCACTGCAGGGCTGCTGACAGAGAGGGGGGGGGGCTGCACACACACACACACACACACACACACACACACACACACACACACACCACACACACACACACACACACACACACACAACTTAATTCATGTATCTGCTTCTTCACATTGTTTCCCATGTATTAGCGAGCCTTGGCTTCTGGTTGCTTTTACGATACATTTGATCAAATATGTCTGCTTGACTGCACGAGTTCCAGTGCAGTCTCCACGAATGGAAAAAGAGAATCTTACAGCAGCCAGAAGTCGACCTCCAGTCCTCCACGGTCACGTTGGCTTCCAGGCTGCAGGCCTTGGCGTAAGCCTCCAAAAAGTGGCAGTCGACCCCATCCACTGACGGGTAGCTGCACAGAGTGTGTGTGCAGGCGCTGATGTACGGCTCTGGGTCGGTGTGCTCGTGACAGGCGGAGAAGGGAGGCTGCCTCATGAGATTACAGCTGTTCAGAGGGAAGAGTTTTCCGTGTTACATTGGTCGATCTTGCAGAAACAACGCTGCTTATATGACATGACAAGACGAGGGTCTTCATGGCTCAGCGCTTACTGGTCGGTGGAGCGAGTGCAGTTGATGGTGCTGTCGACTGAGTCCTGGGATTGAATCTCACAGCTAGAGGGAGACAAAGATCACATCACATCTGAACCCTCATCATGACAAAGAGGTAATATCAGTCGGACTGAGCGGTACCCAGGGAGGCTGAACGAGGACTTCTCGGCAGTCGGGGTGGTGGTCCAGCTGGAGTTGGAGGGGCTGCCACACAAACCCTCTACAGCTTCAGGGGGTCCTGGTGGAAGTGAGGGTAGAATTAAAGCTATGCTTCAGAAATAAATATGTAATATTCAGTCCAGATTGGAAGTTCTGTTCTGTACCTGCCACATGTGCGCTGTTGCCATCGAAGAAGAGAGTCATGCTGGAGGACGGGAGCTTAGCAGTGACTCCAGTCTGGTCCTTGGAGAGCTCCACGCCGTGCAGCAGCTGAGCTGTGCTGTTGAGCACCAGGGCTTCTCCATCAACCTACACACACACACACACACACACACACACACACACACACACACACACACACACACACACACACACACACACACACACAACACACACACACACACACACACACACACACATCAACACAAGGAGCACACACACACACACACACACACACACATATCTCACAGAGGGTTTGTGATACACCACCACAAAGTAACTCCTAGCAGGAAATGATCAGCGTTGCCTAGCACCCATAACCACAACGTGCGGACGTACCCGAACTCCTCCTCCTCGCTCCAGATACATGGTCACGCCTGGCAGCGACAGGATCAGGTGGTCCAGAAGAGGAACATCTGTACGCCGGCGCTCCCTGAAGGCGGCCGTGAGGTTGAAGCTGCCGCCTTCAGGCTGCATCAGACTGTAGGCACAGCGATCCTGCACAGAGTGCACTGCTCCGTGGAAACCAATCACCGTGGAGCCCGTCACCGTGCACACCACCGGAGGAATAGCGCACCTGATGGACATTCAATCCAACATTCAACTCAAAGGTTGCATTGGCATATGCACGGAGCTGCAGTGTAGAGAGGGCAATGACATGCTTCTGACCTGAGCTCCTGCCACGATGCAACATATATAATAAAATACAAACATAAAAACTAGTGCAAAAAGTCTAAATACGTGTGAATAGAATATGATTTGTAAAAGAAGACATGGAGAGGGACTCGCAGTCTGGGTCTTTTTAAGACAGACATACTTTACACTCATCCTAAACTCAAAGGAGATGAACCCTTCTCAAAGTTCACAATATGACGCATACAGGTCAGGAGAGTTACATTCAGCCTGTGAAACACGTACACATATAATAATATCTCTCTCCTAAATACGTGTGGAATACTGAACATCTTGAAGTATTTTATACAACAGGCCATACAGTGATATTGTGTTGCATTATGGGTAATGCTCAACTCTACTTGGGACAACCCGGATATCTGCGGTCTGATTTACGGACGCAGCACTACAACACTGATGGAGCTGGCCTCGGGGGATTGCAACATGTGTAAAGCACGGAGGAGAGGTCAAAGGATCACGTTATAGGAACACTGCACACACACCGAGACGCCGTGCGTCCATCGGGATCTCTTTTCATAAAGTGTCCCTCACGAGGCCCACCATGGCAAAGAAGGGCAATGGGAGATAAGTGGAGAAGGTTTTTAGGACTGAACCGTTCCCCAGCTGATCAGAAACAGTAATGGACGGACCTGAAACCCCTTTCCACGGAAAGGAGAGCGTGTTCGTTGGGACGGTTGGTTCTCCGTGTTGGACCAGCTACCTGTTCATTCGACAGCACGGTTTACGTCCCTGCGTTTTCCAGCAAAGCCAGCTCAGGCAAAAACGGCAGCAATGGCGGGCTGCATTGGAGCTGTGCTCTCGTTGCCCATCTTCAGATCCAGGTTGAACTGTTCCCACTAGGATTCAGAGGCCTTCACCGTTGCTTTAGAGACAGTCAGTGATTCACTGCTGACTGTCTCCAAAGCAACGGATGCAGATCTCCCCAGCGATTCACATTCTGTTCGGTTTTAATGTGCAATGTTTGGCGTTACCTGCACACGTTTCCCTGTATCATATGGATGATGTTAGCATAGCCCGTCCGATGAAGCAACAACCAGATTGGAGCCATCAAACTAAATGAAACGTATTTAAAATATAACACATGATGAACATTCGATGGTTACGGCGTTTTAATCTCCATGAATGCACATGTTGCTATCATTGTGTCATTTGGCCTTTCTACCGGAGTTCTTTCAATAGGATTCACTTGTGATCTGATATGACAACTTGTGTAGCCTACGGTATGAAGTGATCACGCCTGAAAGCTGGTTTAAAAACAACAGGAGAACGGGTCGTGCTGCTCCTCAAAGCGGGCCATGAGAGCGAGCGTATCTCTACGTTTGCCCGGGGAAAGTGGCGGGACATGAACCAAAGTGTGAGTCTCGTTTGGGTCACTTTGCTCGGCTCGAGTGATCTGACCCAGCCTCCACACAGACCTGGTTCTTGGTTCCAGTCCAGCAGTGCTCTGGTTCCTAACACGAACCAGTTCTGCTCATGGAAACCATGAGAGGACTGGAGAGCTATCGGGCACTAGCTCTGAACTGATCCTGAACTGCTTTGGTGGAAAGGGGTGATAGAAATAGGAACAGATTCGTCAATAACTGCAATAATCCTCAGGTGGAGAATATCCTCCCTCTCTCACGGAGGGTTCGATCACATGGGACACTTTATTCAAATCAGTCAGACCTTTAATCCTGATAGAAAGAGCACATATTTACGTGTTGTCCGCTTGGCAAACCTCCTCGAGCCCACATGTTGTGACATTAGCGAGGACTGCAGACAGAGAACAGACTTCAACAGAGCAGGGCTCTGCGCTGGGCATCTCTGAACCCGGCATTATAGCGCCACCTTGGAGGATAATTGAGGTAATGCAATTACACTTCAGTGACTACAGGCATATTTTAAGATAGGGCAACAACAGACATGTTTTAATATCACATTTCACTTAGAGGATCCCTTTCTCTGGGAACCCCCAGACCAGCTTACTTGAGACTCTGCATCCACTCAGGTCTCGAGACAAAGCTGGACCTGCAGGAGGCATCCAGCTATCCATCACTCTGTCACCGACTTTTGCAGACAGTTCCTAGTAAAGGGTTAAACAGAATATATTTGTATGTATATTATTTATTTAACAGGGACATTGCACACTAAGAACCATTTCTGTAAATGTGACAGAGTTACGTCTGTAGTCCCTGGACAGATGTTTGAACCTTAAAAACACGTTTAAAATAACCAGTAAACACAATCATTACAAACAAAGGAAACCTCAAACTGTGAACATGAATGAAAGTGTTCTCTCGAGGCCACTTGTGATTCTCCACTTGTGATATATCTCCTCCGATGTTAGGGCATGCAGTGACAGTGAGAGCAGTGGGGAGCTCCTTCATTACTCCAGATTGATGTTTCTAATGAACTCCTTTGTCCACTTGAGGGCAGCAAGGAGCAGAACCACCAGCCCCTGGTGCTGTGAGTGCAGCCTGCCCGTTAGCTCTGCATGCTAGCAGCTACATGTGGTGTCACTGACACTAACTCTCTGTGTCTTCATGCTAACACACCCGTTAGCTCTGCGTGCTAGCAGCTACATGTGGTGTCACTGATACTAACTCTCTGTGTCTTCATGCTAACACACCCGTTAGCTCTGCATGCTAGCAGCTACATGTGGTGTCACTGATACTAACTCTCTGTGTCTTCATGCTAACACACCTGTTAGCTCTGCATGCTAGCAGCTACATGTGGTGTCACTGACACTAACTCTCTGTGTCTTCATGCTAACACACCCGTTAGCTCTGCGTGCTAGCAGCTACATGTGGTGTCACTGATACTAACTCTCTGTGTCTTCATGCTAACACACCCGTTAGCTCTGCATGCTAGCAGCTACATGTGGTGTCACTGATACTAACTCTCTGTGTCTTCATGCTAACACACCCATTAGCTCTGCATGCTAGCAGCTACATGTGGTGTCACTGATACTAACTCTCTGTGTCTTCATGCTAACACACCCGTTAGCTCTGCATGCTAGCAGCTACATGTGGTGTCACTGATAATAACTCTCTGTGTCTTCATGCTAACACGCCCGTTAGCTCTGCATGCTAGCAGCTACATGTGGTGTCACTGATACTAACTCTCTGTGTCTTCATGCTAACACGCCCGTTAGCTCTGCATGCTAGCAGCTACATGTGGTGTCACTGATACTAACTCTCTGTGTCTTCATGCTAACACGCCCGTTAGCTCTGCATGCTAGCAGCTACATGTGGTGTCACTGATACTAACTCTCTGTGTCTTCATGCTAACACACCCGTTAGCTCTGCATGCTAGCAGCTACATGTGGTGTCACTGATACTAACTCTCTGTGTCTTCATGCTAACACACCTGTTAGCTCTGCATGCTAGCAGCTACATGTGGTGTCACTGATACTAACTCTCTGTGTCTTCATGCTAACACACCCGTTAGCTCTGCATGCTAGCAGCTACATGTGGTGTCACTGATACTAACTCTCTGTGTCTTCATGCTAACACGTGACGCTGAGTGACTTCTGCTTCCTAAAACTCTAAGGCTGAGTATGACATTATGTCTGACACCTATCTCTGTTTAGAAGTGAACATAAGAAGAGGGTTTTAAAAGGAGCGGCTTCGAGGAGCAAACAGACTGCTGCACGTTGTCTTCTGCATTCACCTATCCATGCTGAACTGAAAGCTTGTTCTGTATTCATATGGATGATGTCTGATGGTGATACAAAGGAATAATGGATCACACACAGCCTCAGTTCTCATCTCTCAGGGTGGTTAGGGCACAGAAGTCTCTCAGGGATCAGTTCTCATCTCTCAGGGTGGTTAGGGCACAGAAGTCTCTCAGGGATCAGTTTCTCATCCTCTCAGGGTGGTTAGGGCACAGAAGTCTTCTCAGGGATCGGTTCTCTTTCAGAGTGCTTGTGAGGAAGGCTGGAAGACAGCGGCTTTCTAACATAAAGGATTTAGGATATGAGTTTCCCTGGCACACAGAAACAAACAGGAACACATTGCATTGGTATCGGGACCTGACACAGGGTAACTCTCAACATCGGTGAGGCTGAAGGGTGAGGGTTAGGTAAGAGCCTCATGTCATACTTACTAAACTAGCAGAAAACGGAAGGCCAGAAGCATGACTTGATTCTAAACTATAATTGTCGAATATCCACTGCATCTGAAAGCAGGAACAGAGAGAGAAATATTAGGAAATGCTTCCAACATTTTACAAATAAACTTTGATTTGAAGTTGTCTTTGCCACACAATGTCTTTGAAATGTTCATGTTGTACAAACAGCTGGACAGCCAGTCGGTGTGTGACAGGGATCGGATCAGGACTCACATTCACTGCAACACCATTGAAGAACTGGAGAATAACTACTCCATATCCTACATCGTACATCAGTTTTTCGAAAGCCACCCCGTCGTTGGTCACCACACAGTCAATGTCGTCCTCAGATGGGTCATTTTTTAAACAAACTTCAACCTTATCGCCGATCTTCACCTGCAAAAACAAAAAAGGGAACAACAATATGAAGGCTTTCGCTCCAAAACAGCATCGTTTCCTCTCCTCAAATGCTTGAGCTGCAAGGTGTGCTTTTAGCTACGGAGAAAAAAGATAGGATCAATGATGAGATCAAAACATTTCTCTCACTTTGGAAAAAACCTTTCTACAAGCCACTGTCCAACACGTCTTTATGTGTCCTTTCACGCAGAGACACATGAGGAATCCAAGAGACGCGTCCAGCTGCTCCAAACCACTTCCTGTTGGCTCTAGTAATGATCTGTCCCCACTCCATTGATCTGCTCTGATCAGTGCCCGACCCCATAGACCCCAGAGGGGAATGTTACGCTCACTTCCAGCTCAGGACCAGACTCACAGTGATGCATTGTGGGACCAAGCCTGTCTCAGAGCGTCTGATGTTAATAATATGAGGGGGAACTTTTATAATACCCAAAATAACAGCTGGCACAAAAAGCACACTTTAACGTTGTGTGTAGTACTCAATTCATTCTCCGCCTCTAGCAACATGTCATTATTCATGTGCTCCCATATGTACAGGCTGACACGCTGAGAGGTAACGAACCGCTTACATCTATATATACGACCAAGACAAAAACACTAGGGACTGATTCTGAGGACTGCGAGTGATAGCATATTAAACAGTGAGTTATGTGTCATATCTATAATATCTTTATTATGTGTAGTGTTGACAGTTCTGCTGTGCAAGTGGCCGTGACTGACCTTCACCTCACGACCTCTATTAAGCTCACCATTGATAACAAGATGCTAAATGGGCTGTGAATAGAAGGACGTAGTTTCCATCATGTCTGTTCAGAAATGTGAAACCAAACGTGTGAAACTAGATAGAGCATTCTGAACTTTTGATCTGTTAATGAATTCAAGTATAAAGTTTGTATATTTCAAATGGAAACGTTTAAAGAAAAACACCTGATTCTAAACATGACATTGACAAAGTGTTCTGCTTTCGTAACTTTGTTTCATATTCCCTCTCTTTAAAATGACATGGCATTACTATAAGTCTTTATTTGTTTCATTTTTAAACCTTACATGTTTTAATGTTCAATAATTCAAACCGTTGTGACCTCCTTCTGACTCAAAGAGAGGAGGGGGAGACCACCTGACGCAGAGAGGGAGGAGGAAGAAGCAGTAGAGCAGATGGAGGAGAAGGAAGGAGACGGCTTGAGAACATTTGACTTGTGAGCCTGTTGCTTTTGTATTTTGACTTGGTGTCTTCGTTATTGTTTAGGATTCTTGTAATGCTCTATTTTTGTTAAAACCTTAATAAAACCGGATTGTACTTTGTAACCTTCGACCCGACTCCTGGTCTCTCTCGTGGTTTCTGAAGGTATCGGCTTGGTCTTGGAGTGAGGTAAGAACTCCCTTCCTTGGAAAAGGCTGACATTAGTGTCGAATAGAAACCCTGCTAAAGTTCAACTATAGTTTGGCATTGGTCACTGTGGTTGATGTGGTGTGGATTGATGCTGAGATATGATATGAGCTCTGTTGACGTCGTGATGTCACTGCTGTGATGTTAATGTTTGACTCTGGCAGTGTTTGATATTGCATTTGCATTGTTTTAATTGGTATAAGGGGATCGACATTGGGGGTGAGGGATGGTGGGTCCTGAAGCTGCCCTAATTACCAAGGGGTCTCCCAAGGACAGAGGGATTCTCCTGCAGGGGCAGATACTGCTCTAGGGTTCTCCCAGCCCACCAACATCTACTGCACTACACACTCCGTGGTGCTCTCCTAGCGGTCGGACATCCGAAGCTGGAGTGCCTAAAATAGGGATACGACGGGCCGTTTTAGAGGCCACGCAGTCAGGCAGGGGTTCATTGTACTCACGTGTAACCATGTGCAGGTTTTTCCATAGAAAGTGAAGGGAACGGCGCTGATGCTGATGTTTCCACCAGGAGCATTCAGAGTACCATCCTGAGAGGCAGACAGCTCCATCTGGCTGACAGCGACTGCAGGAGTTCCAGGAGAAACACATCCATCAGGTACAACCTGAACACTCATTGCTCCCTGAAGCCTCTCCTCTGACTTGAAGTGACACGCATCAGTGCAACGAGTGAATAATGATATCCTTATTTGTTCTGTAAACATGTGCTCCTTCAGGGTGAATGTATACAGGGTATCTGGGTTCTGTGCCAAGTGGTTGAAGGCTAACGCCCTCATTACCTGAAGCCATCAACATGTTGAATAAGAGCTCGTTCACATTTATATTGATTTCATGGATGAGCTCGTGTTTTAAAAGTCTACCATTCAAACATTATCTTGTTTTACTTGCACAAAGAAGACAGCAGAGTAGTGCGGGGCTAGTACACACTCGCAGTGACTCTGCACAGAGGACTTGACTTTGAAACGCATTCATAATGCCTTTCAAACACATGTTGTTTGTCACAGTGAAGCCTGCGATGCTGCTTACCTGCCAGCAGGAGGAGCAGCTTCATGACTCTGCAGAGGAAGAGGCACACACACGGGTTAACGCACGATAACACACAATAACAGCGTACACAATGAAGGGTCCTCGGCAGGAGGTGGTTCATACACTTCCTGAAGTTCTCTAAACCCGTCAAAGGCTCCCTGACTGGTTCCCTGATGCCACCGGTTTAGTGACGCAAAGAGGCTGTGAGCAGAACTGAGACATCGAGATGAGAAGACGGACCGGTGGTTTTTAACTGAACACATATCTGGAAATCATTTTCCTCAGCTTCGTCATCCAATGAACACACGTGCTCACGTTGTGTAGAGAAGGCCCGACTCTGTGCACGAGTAACTTCAGGAGGAATGCCAACTCCACCGTGAGGTGTCGAGGGAACTTTCTTTCTGTGTCGTTAGCGTTAATAGTTAAACACTCAGTGTGTCTCTCTTTCAATGCTTTACAAATGCACACACTTGTTACGAGAGCACACGACATGGATATCCTATTGATAATGCTCTCAAAGTGCTTCAGACAAATGAAACCTTTTAGATTTATCAAATATAACAATACACAAGTGATGAGTGACATCATGTTTCAGACAGGCTAAGCCCTTCAATCACGTATTCACAATACTCACATGGAGGTACTCCAATCACTGTCTTACTCCCGCATGAAATGTTTAAAGTGCATGTTGTTCATTTATTGAAATGAACCGAGCGACAGAGCCAACTGTTTGGGATATGTTAAAGGTCTCCTGTTATAATGAATGAAAACGTTATTACAGACTCAGGGTCAAGATGAAAGACAAGGCATTAGATGTAATAAATTACATACATAAAAATAATTCATAGTTTAAGAATAATTTAAATCAGTGTCCTACAAAGAGACAACTATACCAATGTCTCCACAGCTGCGATTGGTAGCGTGTACTCAACCTTATGTTCGATCAGGCCAAGAGGATTTCATGATCAGAGTCATTAAGCCGGCAAATACATTTATACATAAGATTTCTTAAAACAGCTTGTAGAGTATTGACTCCTGCAGCCACACACATTTCACCTGCACTCGACCATCGAGGTCTCTTCAGCAATATTCTCATGGCATCATTATGAGCTACTTGAAGTTTCCGTATAGTTCCGTTATACTATTCTTAGGCATATATTATAGCTTTCAGAGATATAACAAACATGTCTCTGAAGTGCTTTGCTCCAAAGCCCAAACAGATCATTGCAGCCTCATCCCCCTCTATTTCAGGCCTGCGACTAAAGAGCTGATTCTGGGTCAGTAGCTTCAAACGTGCCCAAGCTGCTGCTGGCCACGCCCCTTTGTGAGTCTCCTGACACACCGGGACACATATGTATGTATGAAAGCATGATAGGCGACCTTTAAGTTAATGCAATGAATGTTTTTTTACAACTTACAAGTGTTGTGTTAGTTGTACTTAATAAACAAGTTGTTCCTACTCACCATACTAACTTAACTTAACGTTATTGTGAGGCAATGAGTTTGCGTATTTTTTTTAAAGTTACCACAACTTATTAAGCTTTACAATGTACGCTCTTCTACAGCAACAAGTCTTTACCTCTATTAGTCTTCTGTGCACTTTTCCGTACTTAACTACTTCCACATCTTCAACCCACAAACTCGGTTCAAACATCAAAACGTTAATCTCAGTTAGGAATGCTATGAATAATATTCACTAAATTCATCCACATTTCAAAACAGAAGTCAATGGAGAAACTGTTACTAAGTCGTATGTTACTCAGAAAGCTCAGCATTCAGCATTCACACGGACCTCTCTTCAGGATTCTGTGTTTCTGAGGGGACTGGTCCCTGCACCGAGTCACAGGAGGCTTCCTGACGGAGCTGCAGGACCGTGAGGAGAAAGAAGTGGAGACTCACCGTCTGGAGGTCTGGGGCAGCTGATGCTTCTCTTGTGGTCCTGGTCCTGGAAGTCCTGGTCCTTCAGGTGCAGCTCAGATGTGGCGCTGTGTCTCACCTCGTCTGTTTTTATACTGTTGCTGCTCGTCCGGCCCCTAAAGACTGATACAAGCATTCCTGAAAACTTCTCAGTCTGGTTATACGTGTAATTAAAATGTCAGAACGCCCAGATCAAATACTTTGCTGTGTGGCCCTCGTGTTTGTGTGCATGTGTGTATGTGTGTGTGTGTGTGTGAGTGTGTGTGTGTGAGTGTGTGTGTGTGTGTGTGTGTGTGTGTGTGTGAGTGTGTGTGTGTGAGTGTGTGTGTGTGTGTGAAAAACACAGAATATAGGAACATATCCGACATGGGCTCAATTCAAGCTGGATAAAAGCACTACAAATAAATATAACATCATCCAGTCCTGGCTTCCCCAAATCAGATAACTCTTGTTAACAGCAGTCCTTATACATAATAACTTGTTATCATACATACATAATAACAACACTGTCTATCGACACAACAGTGGCACATGTTGATTTGGGGCCAGGACTGTACGACATGTTGTATTTATGTGTAGTGCTTTTATCTGCTGATTAAGAACACAACTTGTTCGCCACTGGTCCCATTCATCTGTCAAGAGAGCCATTTGAAACGTGGATGGCTCTGGCATAATGTCGTCCAACAGGAACTGAAGACATGAAGAAGATCCTTGTTTGTGTTTGACTTGTCATCACATTAATGTGTTGGTGCCAGAAGTCCTCAGTGCGCTCTTAAAACTGAATACTTTCTTGCAACAAAGAGTTGAAAAAGAAAAGGTGGAGTCCTTTCTGGTCACGCCATAACATCATTCCTGTAAGGAACATCTGATCTGGAGTAACCTCGTAAAAATACTCAGTAAAAAGTCAGCTGTTCTTGTTGTTGTCCTGAGTTTGAATCTGTAGGCAAGGACACTTTATTTATACAGCACCTTTCAACACAAGGCAATTCAAAGTGCTTTACAAAAATGAAAGACATTAAGAAAAGGGCATCTAAAAATAGTCATTCAAAAGCAAAGAAAATCAAATAAACATTCAAAGAACAAATACATGAATTAGATTACATTACACTGCATTTAGCTGACGCTTTAATCAAAACCGACTCACAATAAGTGCATTTGACCAGGAAGACACAACCTTGAAGAAAACAGAATCATAATGGCCTTAATGGCGCCTGCCCATTAAGGGCTTTGTAGGCGAGAAGAAGAATTTTAAATTCTGTCCTGTGTTCTATAGGGAGCCAGTGTAAGGCAGCCAGAACAGGAGTCATGTGGTCCCTTCTCCTAACTCTGGTTAGTACACGAGCCGCAGCATTTTGAATCAGCTGAAGCGACTTGACTGACTTCTTGGTACTCCCTGATAGTAAAGAGTTACAATAATCCAGCCTAGAAGTAACAAATGCATGGACTAGTTTCTCTGCATCGCTTTGAGGCAAGATATGCCTGATCTCTGCAATGTTACGTAGATGGAAGTAGGCGGTCCTTGAGATTGATTTGATGTGGGCGTTAAAGGATAAATCCTGATCAAATATAACACCCAGATTCCTTACAGTCTCACTGGAGGCCAAATGAATGCCATCCATAGTTAGTATATCTTTAGATCATTTCTTTCGTAGATTCTTCGGGCCGAGTACAATAACTTCAGTTTTGGTCGTGTTTAACATCAAAAGGTTTAAGGTCATCCACGTTTTTAAGTCCTTAAGGCAGTCTTGATTTTTATTTAGATGATTAATTTCATCAGGCTTGATTGATAAATATAGTTGAGTATCAAACCACAAATGCATCACTCTTAACACAGTTGAACAACTCATGATAGTGTTGTCACCACAGTTCTGCGATGCTGCCTGACCCACACACTCCTTCAATGGAAGACGGTAAGGGAGTCTGACAGCTGTTTATGACTTTCACCTCTTTCCAGAAACCATAGCAACTATTGTTGCTATGGTTTCTGGAAAGTGAGTCAGCCCTCATTGTGTCCTCATTTTTTTTTCACGAAGCGGACAGCATACTTATACTTGGCATTAGTGGCCTGTTTATGTTCAAACAAAGACCCCTGTCTCGGCCTTCCTGATTTGGCCCATCATTGAAAAGCATCTCTAGCAGCAAGGCAAGGCAAGTTTATTTATACAGCACTTTTCAACACAAGGCAATTCAAAGTGCTTTACAAACAATTAAAGACATTAAGAAAATGGCATTTAAAATCAGTCATTAAAAAGAAAAGCTAATAAAATAAACATTAAAAGATAAAAGTTACAGTGCAGTCTAAGATGTGAACAGTTCAATTAAAAGCAGCGACAAAGAGAAAAGTCTTCTTGCTGGATCTGAAAGTAGTCAGAGTTGCAGCGGACCTGCAGGTTTCTGGGAGTTTGTTCCAGATGTTTGGAGCATAATAACTGAACGCTGCTTCTCCATGATTAGTTCTGACTCTGGGGACAGGAAGCTGACCAGTCCCTGAAGACCTGAGAGATCTGTCTCTGGGGACAGGAAGCTGACCAGTCCCTGAAGACCTGAGAGATCTGTCTCTGGGGACAGGAAGCTGACCAGTCCCTGAAGACCTGAGAGATCTGTCTCTGGGGACAGGAAGCTGACCAGTCCCTGAAGACCTGAGAGATGTGTCTCTGGGGACAGAAAGCTGACCAGTCCCTGAAGACCTGAGAGATCTGTCTCTGGGGACAGGAAGCTGACCAGTCCCTGAAGACCTGAGAGGTCTGTCTCTGGGGACAGGAAGCTGACCAGTCCCTGAAGACCTGAGAGATCTGTCTCTGGGGACAGAAAGCTGACCAGTCCCTGAAGACCTGAGAGATCTGTCTCTGGGGACAGGAAGCTGACCAGTCCCTGAAGACCTGAGAGATCTGTCTCTGGGGACAGGAAGCTGACCAGTCCCTGAAGACCTGAGAGATCTGTCTCTGTGGACAGGAAGCTGACCAGTCCCTGAAGACCTGAGATATCTGTCTCTGGGGAGAGGAAGCTGACCAGTCCCTGAAGACCTGAGAGATCTGTCTCTGGGGACAGGAAGCTGACCAGTCCCTGAAGACCTGAGAGATCTGTCTCTGGGGACAGGAAGCTGACCAGTCCCTGAAGACCTGAGAGATCTGGATGGTTCATAGTTTAGCAGGAGGTCAGAGATGTATTTTGGGCCTAAACCATTCAGTGTTTTATAACCCAGCAGCAGTATTTTGAAATCTATTCTTTGACACACAGGAAGCCAGTGTGAAGACTTCAGAGCAGGAGTGATGTGATCCACTTTCTTAGTGTCAGTGAGGACTCGAGCAGCGGCGTTCTGGATCAGCTACAGCTTCCTAACAGATGTTTTAGTGAGACCTGTGAAGACACCATTGCAGTAGTCCAGTCTACTGAAGATAAAGGCATGGACACGTGTCTCCAGATCCTGCTGTGACATTAGTCTTTAATCCTAGATATGTTCTTTAGGTGATAGTAGGCTGATTTAGTCACTGTTTTAATGTGACTTTTGGAACTCAGGTCAGAGTCCACGACTACACCTAGATTTCTGGCTTTATCTGTTGGTTTGAACATTGCAGACTGAAGCTCAGCGCTAACTTCTATACGTTCTGCCTTGGCTCCAAAAACCATTAGCTCAGTTTTATCTTTGTTTAATTGGAGAAAGTTCTGACACATCCAGTCATTGATTTGTTCAATGCACTTACTCAGTGTTTGAATTGGAGTACAGTCTCCTGGTGAAATTGTTATGTAAATGTGTGTGTCATCTGCATCGCTATGGTAACTTATTTTGTTGTTCTTCATTATCTGAGCCAGTGGTAGCATGTAGATGTTAAAGAGAAGAGGCCCCAATATGGAGCCTTGAGGAACCCCACATGTCATATTTGTCAACTCAGATGTGTATTTACCTACAGAAACAAAGTTGTTTCTGTCCTTTAAGTAGGATTCAAACCAATTTAGAACTGTTTCCAAAAGTCCCACCCAGTGTTCCAGTCGGTTTAGTAATATGCTGTGGTCAACAGTGTCAAACGCAGCACTGAGATCTAATAATACTAACACTGAAGTTCTGCCACTGTCTGTGTTTAAGTGGATGTGATTAAAGACCTTTACAAGAGCAGTCTCAGTGCTGTGGTTTGGACGAAAGCCTGACTGGAACACATCCAAACAGCCATTTAAATGCAAGAAATTACTCAACTATTGAAAAACAACTTTTTCAATGATCTTACCTAGAAATGGCAGGTTTGATATGGGCCTGTAATTGTTCATTACTGAAGCATCTAGATTATTCTTTTTTAAGAGCGGTTTAATGACTGCAGTTTTCAGGACCTGTGGAAAAACACCTGAGTGAAGAGATTTGTTTACTATATGAAGTAGATCTGAGGCCATGCAACGAAAAACATCTTTGAAAAATCCTGTTGGAATAATATCAAGGCTGCAGGAGGAGGACTTCAGAAGTTGAATAATGTCCTCTAGGTTTTTTATCTGATGGAATTGTGTCATGGTGTCTGAATTGATGTTAAGTGGACACAGAGACAACACATTTGCTGTTCCTGATGCAGAGGCACTGACTGCTTGTCTGATGTTCTGAATGTTGTCAGTGAAGGAGGCAAAGTCATTGCAGGCCCTGGTGGTTAGAAATTCAGAGGCTACTGACACTGGGGGGTTAGTTAGTCTGTCGACGGTAGCAAACAAGGCACGTGCGTTGTTTTTGTTTTTGGTAATGATGTCAGAGAAGAAAGACTGTCGTGCGTTTTTCAATTCCAAATGATAAAGGCCGAGTCTCTCTTTATAGATTTCATAGTGAACCTGGAGATTTGTTTTTCGCCACCTGCGTTCAGCTTTTCGCCACTCTTTTTTCTGTTTTAACGGTCATGGCCTTTCTCCATGGAGATATGTTCTTGCCAGACACGTCCTTTACCTTAATTGGAGCAATGGCATCTATAACATTTTTAATTTTTGAATTAAAAGTATCTACTAGCTCATTTACTGAGATGTTAGCAGGGGCAAGTGTGGAAGAAAAATTCTGAGTAAACATTTCCCTAGTATTTTCAGTTAAACATCGCTTTGCGGTTACCTCTTTTTGAACACTTGTGTGAACAGAAATAGAGCTCTCAAAGAAAACACAGGAATGGTCAGACAGTGCAACATCAGTCACCACGACCTTAGAGATATTCAGACCCTTTGAGATCATTAAGTCCAGAGTGTGCCCCTTATTGTGCGTGGGCTCCGTCACATGCTGAGTCAGTCCATAGCTATCAAGAACACAAAACAGTTCTTTAGCCCCTCTGTCCTGGGGGTTGTCAACATGGATGTTAAAATCACCAACAATGACTAGACGGTCAAAGTCAATACACACTACAGACAGCAGTTCAGTAAAGTCATCAAAAAGCTTGCACAGTATTTGGGTGGCCTGTAGATATTTAGGAACAGAGCTCGAGAGGAGCATTTCAGCTGAAGGGCCACATATTCAAAAGAAGCAAAGTTCCCATACGATGTCTTCCTGCATTGAAGGGAATCACTGAACAGAATAGCAACTCCTCCCCCTTTCTTATGCATGCTTTCCTGACTCATGAAACTAAAGTTGGGTGGTGTTGATTCGATAAGAACAGCTGCACTGTTATTTTGTTCAATCCAAGTTTCTGTTAAAATCATAAAATCCAGATTGTGCTCAGTGATAAAATCATTGATTAAAAATGTTTAGACCTGACATTTAATAAAGCTAGTTTAAGTTTGTTAAACACACTATCAGTCATGTTTTTTGTAACAAGCTGTGGCTGACATGGAATCACTGCTAAATTAGATAAACTCACACAAACGTTTGAGCGCTTCCTGTATCTAAGATGATTCACCGCTCTTAATCTGTTTCACCCTTTCAGGGTGAAAGGGTGAACGGAGTATCCTCAAAGGCGTTGACAGGGGGGTGACGGGCAGTGGAGACTCCTCCGTGTGTCTCATAGGTCTCCCATAATCAGAACATTCCTTAGGCGGGTGCAGTGATACTTCTTCAGGGTTTTCTGCGCGATGTGTTGTGTCTTTCTCTTGTTTTGAGTCCTCTTGCCGCTTGTCCTTGGCAGATGGGAACAGATTGATGACGCAGGCAGTTGAATATGTCAGAGATAAACAATTTCACTCCTAACTTGTTGAGGCAAACTCCATTTGCCTTGAAAAGATCTCTGCGGTCCCAGAAGAAGTTAAAATTGTCAATAAAATGCACAGAATGGTCAGTACAGGCAGGTGAAAGCCAGGTGTTCAGTGCAAACAGTCTGCTGAATCTCTCCACTCCTCTTCTGACTGGCGGTAGAGGGCCACTGATGAACACCTCTGCATTTAGAGAGCTGACAGTTTCCAACAGACATTTAAAGTCTTCTTTCAGCACGTCTGACTCTTGTTTCACAACATCATTTGTTCCAATGTGCAGAACCACATTCTTCACAGTCGGATGTTCAGCCCCAATATGCAGGATCTTCTCAGCCAAGTCAGAGACCACATCCTTGGGAAAACAGAGTACTTTGGTGTTGTTCTTACTACACAGACCTTTTACCGCTCTTACAGCAGAGTCTCCCACAATCAGAGTTTCAGGCCCAGTCGTTAGCTTTCCCTCTAGCCTTTTACTTTTGGAAGAGGACGGGTTATCCAGGTCATCAGAAAGAGATCTCCGGTTCTCGGTCAGCGGAGCGTATCTGTTCTGGATTGGCACACTTGGTGGTTTAGGAGGATTGTTTGTAGTTCTCCCTTTAGCAGCTGTCCACGGCTGTTTCCTAGTATGAATAGGGGTTGAAGAGGCGCTCTTCCTGGGTGATAGCAATGCAGGCCAGCCGGTCGCATCACAGATTTCAGAGCGCTGGGCTCTGCCTGTTATCCGTCCTCCCAAATCCCATGGAAATGATTTACTCTTAGGCTTTGCACCCAGAGAGTTCCAGGGAGGACTACCACTTGTAGATTTATTACCCAGTACACAGCCCTCCTGTTCCTTGTAATCCTTGTAGCTGCTAACTAGCAGTGTGTAGCTCAGACACATGTTCATGCCATCCAGGTTTTATACTATGCTCCTTTTTCTTACTGTCGGAAAAACCCCTACTTGAGGCATTTATCACATCAATAATAAGATCATATGTAAAACATAGATCACTACCATGTTGCGCATTGTTACAGTTGGTGTCACTGCACAGCATTGCTTCTCTAGGAATTACAACCGAGTCTAATGATTAGTCAGTGAGTGAGGTGTAGTGATTAATATCCTTCTCACTTACCTTTGACCAATCCATGCCATGCTTCACTAATATATGTAAAGCTTTTCTCAGGTACAAGAGATTTACTTGACAATACAGATTATTATCGTTACAAAAATGCAGTAATCATTTGCCAAACAGAGATTTATCATCCCAAATGTCAGCATTCAAGTCCCCCACTACACACACACAGGTTGTGGCATTATCCTTAATGCGTTAACAAATGCCATTCTATTGCGATATTCATCTTCATTTTCATATGATTCATAAGGTGTGTAAATATTTACGATAATAAATTCCCTATTCTCATACTTGATCTCTATACCAATGGCCCAGTCGACGTCCAATCTTACCACTGTAACCAAAGGATCATATTTACTGTTCCAGAGAATCGCCACACCACCAGGTATCCTGCCATGGGCCATTTGATCACAGAGATCAGTACTCTCACACTCCATGAACATTAGCATGTAGTGTATTCAGCCTTTCCAGATCTTGCTTCGGTAACATTACATTACATTACATTACATTGCATTTAGCTGACGCTTTTATCCAAAGCGACTTACAATAAGTACATTCGACCAGGAAGACACAACCTTGAAGAAAACAGAATCATATAAGAACATCAGGTTTCAAAGAGCCAATCGTTTCAAGTGCTACTCAACTGGCTTTAGATAAGCCAGACCTTTATTAGTATATAAGTGCTCTGTAAGCAGTTCTTTGTTAGTCATTCTATCGCTCGAAGTGGAGTCGAAAGAGATGAGTTTTCAGTCTGCGCCGGAAGGTGTGTAAGCTTTCTGCTGTCCTGATGTCAATGGGAGCTCATTCCACCATCTTGGAGCCAGGACAGCAAACCCACGTGTTTTTGCTGATGGGAACTTGGGTCCCCCTCGCAGCGAGGGTGCAGCGAGTCTTTGGCTGATGCAGAGTGAAGTGCACGTGCTGGGGTGTACGGTTTAACCATGTCCTGGATGTAGGAAGGGCCAGATCCATTCGCAGCATGGTACGCAAGTACCAGTGTCTTGAAGTGAATTCTAGCAGTTACCGGAAGCCAGTGAAGGGAGCGGAGGAGCGGCGTGGTGTGGGAAAATGTTGGAAGGTTGAAGACCAGATGAGCCGCTGCATTCTGGATGAGCTGCAGAGGTCGGATGGCACATGCAGGTAGACCAGCCAGGAGGGAGTTGCAGTAGTCTAGACGTGAGGTGACGAGAGCCTGGACCAGAACCTGCGTCGATTTCTGGGTCAGCTGGGGGCGTATCCTCCTGATGTTGAAAAGCGTGTATCTGCAGCAGCGGGTTGTAGCAGTGATGTTTGCAGTAACCATGTCTCTTGTAAGCACAGAATGTCGCATTTCCTCCAACAGTTTATCAGTTTATCATCCCATTGGACCTGTCTGCTGCATTCGACACGGTGAACCATCAGATCCTCTTTCGCACTCTCCAAGAACTTGGAGTTTCAGGCTCTGCACTTTCCCTCCTCACCTCATACCTCAAAGACCGCACCTACAGGGTAACTTTGGAGAGGGTCCGAGTGCGACCCTTGTCAATTAACTACAGGGGTCCCTCAGGGCTCTGTTCTTGGTCCTCTCCTCTTCTCCCTGTACACAAACTCGCTCGGATCTGTCATTAGACCGCATGGTTTTTCATACCAATGCTACGCTGACGACACCCAATTAATTCTGTCCTTTCCCCGCTCAGAAACCCAGGTCGTCGCACGCATCTCTGCTTGTCTAGCTGACATCTCTCAGTGGATGTCCGCTCATCATCTCAAGCTCAACCTTGACAAAACTGAAGTGCTTTTCCTTCCGGGAAAAGATTGTCCCTCTCTTGACCTGACTATCAACATCGGCCCCTCTGTTGTTTTCCCCGACTCAGACTGCAAGGACTCTGGGTGTGACCCTAGATAACAACCTGTCCTTCACTGCAAACATCGCTGCTACAACCCGCTGCTGCAGATACACGCTTTTCAACATCAGGAGGATGCGTCCCCAGCTGACCCAGAGAGCCACGCAGGTTCTGGTCCAGGCTCTCGTCACTCACGCCTAGACTACTGCAACTCCCTCCTGGCTGGTCTACCTGCATGCGCCATCCGACCTCTGCAGCTCATCCAGAATGCAGCGGCTCGTCTGGTCTTCAACCTTCCAAAATTCTCCCACACCACGCCGCTCCTCCGCTCCCTTCACTGGCTTCTGGTAACTGCTAGAATTCACTTCAAGACACTGGTACTTGCGTACCATGCTGCAAATGGATCTGGCCCTTCCTACATCCAGGAAATGGTTAAACCGTACACCCCAGCACGTGCACTTCGCTCTGCATCAGCCAAACGACTCGCTGCACCCTCGCTGCGAGGGGGACCCAAGTTCCCATCAGCAAAAACACGTGGGTTTGCTATCCTGGCTCCAACATGGTGGAATGAGCTCCCCATTGAAATCAAGACAGCAGAAAGCTCACACACCTTCCGGCGCAGACTGAAAACTCATCTCTTTCGACTCCACTTCGAGCGATAGAATGACTAACAAAGAACTGCTAACAAAGCACTTATATACTAATAAAGGACTGGCTTATCTAAAGCCAGTTGAGTAGCACTTGAAACGATTGGCTCTTTGAAACCTGATGTTCTTATATGATTCTGTTTTCTTCAAGGTTGTGTCTTCCTGGTCGAATGTCTTTATTGTAAGTCGCTTTGGATAAAAGCGTCAGCTAAATGCAATGTAATGTAATGTAACAACCAGCCGCCTCGCTTTATCACCAGCACTGTGCCCCACACGTAGGCCACGCGTATTATATGATACCATCCATCCATCTTCTCCCGCTTATCCGTGGTCGGGTCGCGGGGGTAGCAGTTCTAGCAGAGAGCCCCAAACTTCCTTTTCCCTGGCGACATCAACCAGCTCTGACTGGGGGGATCCCAAGGCGCTCCCAGGCCAGCGAAGAGATATAATCCCTCCACCTGGTCCTAGGTCTACCCCTTGGTCTCTTCCCAGCCTGACGTGCCTGGAACACCTCCCTAGGGAAGCGCCCAGGTGGCATCTTAACTAGGTGCCCGAACCACCTCAACTGGCTCCTTTCGACGCGAAGGAGGAGCGGCTCCACTCCGAGTCCCTCCCTGATGACCGAACTTCTCACCTTGTCCCTAAGGGAGACGCCAGCCGCCCTGCGGAGAGAATCCATCTCGGCCGCTTGTATCCGCGATCTCGTTCTTTGGGTCATGACCCATCCTTCGTGACCATAGGTGAGGGTAGGATGGAAATGGCCCGGTAGACAGAGAGCTTTGCCTTCTGGCTCAGCTCCCTTTTCGTCACAACGGTGCGGTAAAGCGACTGCAGTACCGCTCCCGCTGCTCCGAGTCTCCGGCCCATCTCACGCTCCATTGTTCCCTCACTCGAGAACAAGACCCCGAGATACTTGAACTCCTTCACTTGGGGTAAGGACTCATTCCCTACTTGGAGTGGACAGTCCATTGGTTTCCTGCTGAGAACCATGGCCTCAGATTTGGAGGTGCTGATCCTCATCCCAGCCGAGTGCTGAAGGGCGCAGACCGATGAAGCCATTAGAACCACATTATCTGCAAAAAGCAGTGGTGCAATCCTTAGTCCACCGAACTGCAGACCCCCCCCTCCCCCACGACTACGCCTCGAAATCCGAACCATGTATATTACAAACAGGATTGGTGACAAAGCGCAGCCCTGGTGGAGGCCAACCCTCATCGGAAATGGGTCCGACTTCCTGCCGAGGACCCGGACACAGCTCTCGCTTTGGGAGTACAGAGATTGGATGGCCCTGAGTAGAGACCCCCTCACCCCATACTCCCGCAGCACCTCCCACAGTAACTCCCTGGGAAATCGGTCATACGCCTTCTCCAAGTCTACAAAACACATGTAGACCGGATCAGCGTACTCCCAGGCCCCCGCCAAGATCCTTGCGAGAGTAAAAAGCTGATCTGTCGTTCCACGACCAGGACGAAATCCGCATTGTTCCTCCTCAATCTGAGGTTCGACAATCGGCCTGACCCTCCTTTTGAGTACCTTAGAGTAAACTTTCCTGGGGAGGCTGAGTAGTGTGATGCCTCTGTAACTGGCACACACCCTCTGATCCCCCTTTTTAAAAAGGGGAACCACCACCCCGGTCTGCCACTCCTTCGGTACTGTTTCCTACTTCCACGCAACGTTGACGAGATGTGTCAACCATGACAGTCCCTCAACACGCAGAGCCTTCAGCATTTCTGGGCGGTTCTAATCCACCCCCGGGGCTTTGCCACTGTGGAGTTGTTTAACGACCTCAGTGACCTCCCCCCGGGAGATTGGTGTTGATCCCCCGTCGTACTCCAGCTCTGCCTCTAACATAGAGGGCGGAGTTGTCGGGTTCAGGAGTTCCTCAAAGTGTTCCTTCCAACGCCCTAACACTCCATCAGTTGAGGTCAACAACGTCCCATCCTTACTGTACACAGCTTGGATGGTTCCCTGCTTCCCCCTCCTGAGGTGTCGGACAGTTTTCCAGAACAACTTTGGTGCCGCCCGAAAGTCCTTCTCCATGTCTTCTCCGAACTTCTCCCACACCCGCTGCTTTGCCTCGGCCACGGATGAGGCTGCTGCCCTTCGGGCCTGTCAGTACCTTGCAACTGCTTCTGGAGTCCCCGGGGATAACAAATCCCTGAAGGCCTCCTTCTTCAGTCGGACAGCTTCCCTGACCACCGGTGTCCACCAGGAGGTTCAAGGGTTACCGTCCCTTGAGGCACCTAGGACCTTGAGACCACAGCTCCCCGCCGCGGCTTCGGCAATAGAGGCTTTGAACACCGACCATTCTGGTTCAATGTCCCCAACCTCCACAGGAATGCCTGAAAAGCACCGCCGGAGGTGTGAGTTGAAGGCCTCCTGAACTTGGGCCTCCTCCAGACGTTCCCAGTTCACCCGAACTACACGTGTGGGCTTACCAGGTCTATCCAGAGGCTTCCCCCGCCATTCGACCCAACTCACCACCAGATGGTGATCAGTTGACAACTCCGCCCCTCTCTTTACCCGAGTGTCCGCACAAGCTCCGGCTCCTTCCTCCCCAGAGAGGTGATGTTCCACGTCCCCAAAGCCAGCTTCTGTCGCCCGGGTCTGGTCCGTGGAGACCCTCCGCTTTCACTGCCACCCTTCTGACCCGCATCCTATTGTTTATGTACTACAGTCATTTACATCAGCAGATGCATGATTCCCGTGTTGTTGTAGCAGTGCTATCACCCGCGTACGACCCACGAGCCGTCTTAGCTCATAACAGCGTCGGACATAGGTGCCAGCTGGCCACAGCTCTGGGTCATACATTGCTGCCACTTCCTTGCATTCGGCAGTGACGTGAAATGAGCTGAACCTACTCTGTGCCGACTCGATCTTCCCACAAGTAACTGCTCGGCCAAGTGTGTGTGTGTGTGTGTGTGTGTGTGTGTGTGTGTGTGTGTGAGTGAGTGAGTGAGTATGTGTGTGGCGCGTGTGAGAGAGAGTGTGTTTGTGAGTGTCTGTGAGTGTGTGTGTGTGTCTGTGAGTATGTGTGTGTGCGCGCGTGTGTGAGAGAGAGTGTGTTTGTGAGTTGTCTGTGTGTGTGTGTGTGTGTGTGTGTGTGTGTGTGTGTGTGTGTGTGTGTGAGAGTGTGTGTGTGAGAGTGTGTTTGTGAGTGTGTGTGTGTGTGTGTGTGTGTGTGTGTGTGAGTGAGTGAGTGAAGTGAGTATGTGTGTGTGCGCGCGTGTGAGAGAGAGTGTGTTTGTGAGTGTTTGTGAGTGTCTGTGAGTGTGTGTGTGTGTGTCTGTGAGTATGTGTGTGTGCGTGCGTGTGTGAGAGAGAGTGTGTTTGTGAGTGTCTCTCTGTGTGTGTGTGTGTGTGTGTGAGAGTGTGTGTGTGAGAGTGTGTTTGTGAGTGTGTGTGTGTGAGAGAGAGAGAGTGTGTGTGTGCGCATGTGTGTGTATGTGTGTGTGCGCGCGTGTGTGTGTGCATGTGTGTGTGTGTGTGTGTTTTTGTGTGCGTGAGTATGTGTGTGTGCGCGCGTGTGAGAGAGAGTGTGTTCGTGAGTGTCTCTGTGTGTGTGTGTGTGTGTGTGTGTGTGTGTGGAGTGTGTGTTGAGAGTGTGTTTGTGAGTGTGTGTGTGTGTGTGTGTGTGTGTGTGTGTGAGTGAGAGAGAGAGAGTGTGTGTGTGTGTGTGTGTGTGTGTGTGTGTGTGTGTGTGTGTGCTGTTGGAGTTTACCGGACCAGGTCCGTCCTCCGCGCCGATCGTTTGGATATGGCCAGAGCGGGGTCGCCGTCCAGATACGCCGATGACCTTTCTTAGTGCTGAGGGAAAAGGAATTGTGTCCTAGACACTATTCTCTGTTAGCTGTACAAAACTAGACTTTGCACTCCAATGGATTGTTTCTTCAAATAAGCACTTTATTACACAGTTCAACAAAAATATATCAATCCGTACTATACCACAAAGCGCTTTGGACTCCTTCTTGAGTTCCCACCGTGACAGGCTTGTCAGTGTGAGATCCCAGTTGAAGTGAGCCTCGAATTCTGAATATATCTTGTTCTTTATAGTCTTTGCTGTGAAGCCCCCACCTCTGGTGCTCTCTGTGCTGCAGTCTGCCTCTTCTGCCCAGCAACACCCAGTTTGTAGCTAAGGTCAGGCCAGGGTCATACTCCCTTTTCCTAATGACCTGTTTTAACTGGTTTTCTCACAAGACAGTTGCGCCTGGTGAAGATCAGGACCCCCACACACCGTACCAGGGTGTTCTGTCCTTGAAGATAACAGGATGCAGCCGGCCAAACTGCAGAGGCATCTCAACAGTAAACTTTAACACGTTATTTTTCCACTCAGACAGCTCAATGTTTTCTAGCGTTTCCATTACAGAATTTACTATATCTTATATTCACAGTTACTTTTGCCTTGTTTTTTATCCTTCAGTGCGCGCGTGTGTGCGTGTGTGTGTGTGTGTGGGTGTGTGTGTGTGCGTGTGTGTGTGTGTGTGTGTGTGTGTGTGTGGATGTGTGTGTGTGTGTGGGTGTGTGTGAGTGAGAGAGAGAGTGTGTGTGTGTGTGTGTGTGTGTGTGTGTGTGTGTGTGTGTGTGGTGTGTGTGTGTGTGTGTGAGTGTGTGTGTGTGAGTGTGTGTGTGTGTGTGAAAAACACAGAATATAGGAACATATCCGACATGGGCTCAATTCAAGCTGGATAAAAGCACTACAAATAAATATAACATCATCCAGTCCTGGCTTCCCCAAATCAGATAACTCTTGTTAACAGCAGTCCTTATACATAATAACTTGTTATCATACATACATAATAACAACACTGTCTATCGACACAACAGTGGCACATGTTGATTTGGGGCCAGGACTGTACGACATGTTGTATTTATGTGTAGTGCTTTTATCTGCTGATTAAGAACACAACTGGTTCGCCACTGGTCCCATTCATCTGTCAAGAGAGCCATTTGAAACGTGGATGGCTCTGGCATAATGTCGTCCAACAGGAACTGAAGACATGAAGAAGATCCTTGTTTGTGTTTGACTTGTCATCACATTAATGTGTTGGTGCCAGAAGTCCTCAGTGCGCTCTTAAAACTGAATACTTTCTTGCAACAAAGAGTTGAAAAAGAAAAGGTGGAGTCCTTTCTGGTCACGCCATAACATCATTCCTGTAAGGAACATCTGATCTGGAGTAACCTCGTAAAAATACTCAGTAAAAAGTCAGCTGTTCTTGTTGTTGTCCTGAGTTTGAATCTGTAGGCAAGGACACTTTATTTATACAGCACCTTTCAACACAAGGCAATTCAAAGTGCTTTACAAAAATGAAAGACATTAAGAAAAGGGCATCTAAAAAGAACAAATACATGAATTACATTACATCACATTGCATTTAGCTGACGCTTTTATCCAAAGCGACTCAATAAGTGCGTTCGACCAGGAAGACACAACCTTGAAGAAAACAGAATCATAATGTACATCAGGTTTCATAGAGCCAAACATTTCAAGTGCTCCTCAACTGGCTTTAGGTAAGCACACCTTCATCTCGGCTGCACTGCTGGGACGTCCTGACTGGTAGTGGTTCTCTCCTCTATCTACGCTCTTCTTGTCATCTTTGTAAAACGATATCAGACTGGTCATTGGCAGCCATGACTTCTAGTTGAGTCAAAAGTCAGCTTTATTGTCAAAAGTTCAACCCCGTCTCCTAAAAATGACGTTCCCACAGAACTAAACTGCATTCTCAAACACGTTTAGCTAGAAACGTATTTTCTCCCACGTCACGTTCCTTATGAACGTATCTTAAATACGTTTATTTTTTACATATCTTTGCCATTTATTGTCTTGCTTATAATAATGATAATAGTCATTTATAAATTTCATTTTAGAGCACACGTTCGAATCGAGAATCGGGCTCAATTTATGGTTGAATTGAAATCAGTGGGCGAGGCTGTAATTTCGGCAGCTGTTCCTCTCGTGAGCGAGGCTATTACAAAATAACAGTTGTATCAGCCAAAAAGCTGCCGTGTCGTTCATTGCTCCTCAAACACTAAAACACATCCAGAGTTACGTGTTTCTGAACTTCCTCTAAGAAGAAAGGACGGCAACAGAAGAGCTCCGTGGCTTCAGGCTCGATCGCCGTTCAAATGACAGCGTCAGCAAAGATATTAATAGGAGGAGGTGCAAAACAGACACACGAATGAACCTTTATTAACACATTAAAGAATACTTTAGGTTAAGGTCTTCTTAAAGCTTTGGGGGTATCCACAGATAAATATTAAGTACTTAACGTCTAATATATTGCTTTCCTGCAATGTTAACTATGTTGAAGCTCTTATTTTAACTGATATGATACACATAATTATACTCTTATGTAGATAGGATAAGAAATGTGCAGAACATGACAGTTTAATGGTGGAGGTACACAGTACACACACATTGATAGATGTCTTGTAATGCGCTGTTGAGGAACCTGCGACCCAAGTTGTGTATAAGATCAATACACCTTAGAACATCTTGAAATCTTGAAAGGGATGTGCAAAATAGCCATTATACAGTTTTTAATGAACTATTAGTAGAGAATAACGAGTAATGAATATACTTTATAGGGATCTGCAGATACATGTTTAGTCTTCTCAAGCACCAACTATCAAATATCTCTCCTGATTGTTGGCACTTGACGATCACATACCTGAATGTTACTCAGGTGTAACGAAAGTCTGCTTTAAGGGTTGTTTATATTTCACATCATTAATCAGAATCTACAAAGTAACTAAACTAAATGCAGTGGAGTAAAAATACCAGGTTAACCTCTGAATTGTAGTGGAGTAGAATTACAAAGTAGCAATGTGTGGTGTCTAGACATTTGTGTTAAGTTAGTTTATTTCGTTCAGTCCTTTTGTCTTTTGCCTTGTCTTGTGATTTATTTTTGCAGTAACCTTTCCCTCTCGTTTCAGAGCATTCCTGCCCCTGGTGTGTTTTCCCTTCATTGTTGCCACCTGCGTCCCTTACCTAGTGTGTATATATAGTCTGCGTCTCCCTTTGTGCTGTGCCTGTTCGTCTTGTCTCGTCAAGCCTGCCAGTCATCCCTTGATCGTGTGAAGTATATTTTTGATAGTCCATGTAGATGTTTTTTGGTTTAGAGTTTTTGATCCTCCAAGTGAGCGTTTTGTGTTTTGACCTTAATTAAAAGACCTTGTTAATTCTGATCTGTTTCTGGTGTTGTGCGTTTGGGTCCTGAGCCTCGTGACATTCTTAACACAATGAGCTGTCGTGTGGTCTATATTAATGCTGCCCATTATGGATACAAGCGATTTTCACCCATTTAGTAATTACGTGTTTTAAATGTGTACACGCCAATGTGTTTCCTATCGCCTAAACCTCCAGGGCTGTACACAGTTTAATACTGTCTTTTAAAACTACAATTCCCAGTAGATACGTGCCATAGAGAACATGTTGCGAAACACACAACCCAGTCTCACGGCATTTCGTGTTCACCAACACGATTTTTAATCTATTGATTCGTGTTCACCATCACGATCTTCCCCTTTTCTTCGTGTCACACAGCACGATTTTAAAAGCAATGTATTTCTACCGGGAACGTGTTTCGTGCCTGCCGGCTGCAGCACGTCTTTTTCTCCGGTCGGGTCGAGGAAGACCGGAAGCTGTGTGGTTCATAAAAACATGTTCTTACTCAATATCAAGCCACAGTTATTGCTTTTATTTTAAATCGTATCATTTCTGACTTTTGTTGCTGTGAGGAAAATAAATGGGGCTCAGAGCCTCAGGATACTGAAATCTGTATTTTTAAATCTTTCTTTCCTTCTAATTTGTTATTCTTTTCAAAATAACACACTGCTATTTACTCACCAATAACACTCAATTATCCTCGCTTTTATTTATTGGTTTAATTCCATAATCTCAGGCTTTTTTGGCGTCCGTCAGGAACTGAATTTCAAAATAAATATAACAGGAAACAGACGTAGGCATTTCGAGCGATTACCCAAGATCCTCAGCTATGGTTTTAAGCTCGGTGATTGGATGTTTTAGCCGCAATGCATGCTGGGATTTGGTGTTTATATTATATGAAATCCGGAAAACATTTTAAAAGTATAAAATAATACTGAATTCCGAGTGCTCTTGCTTTTCTCTTTGAAAGTCATCACATAACGGCATTGTAATACACGGTTCGGCTGCATTACATACTACAGATCTGCCGTAGTTCTTTATTCATAGAGCCCTGATGAGAAGACCTTTGGAACAACTGGAAGAAATGGCGCCGAAACTGAATACTTGACGTGGATCATAAATATATCAACAATTAAACAACATCTTCAGTTTCTCTTCACACAATACGTCTCCTTGCAGAATCAACACTAATTCGGCTGACTTTTACATTTGATCTAATTCACAGATAGGTTATATTTACACCATAACGGTGCACAGCTGAGAGAAGAGGACTGTAGTTTTTTTTTAAATCTTTTTATTGGCTTTTTGACAGACATCACAATGGCTATACAGTAGGTACACATGTATAGAAGACGGTCTGTAGGAACATTAAAATGAAATAGTTACCTCACCCCTCCCTCCCACCCCCCCACCCTCACCCCTATGGGCTATGATCACATTATAAACAAGACATGAATCAAAAAGTTACAAAACACAAAAAAACAGCATTAAAAAAAAGAACGAAAAGAGGGATAGAAATTACATGAAATACAAAGACCTGAAAATTACATACGAATACAGATGCTTCTTCATGTTCGCAGTCAGTCAAAATAAATAACAGGGAAATAACGGTACTGAGGAAACAGAGAAGGCAAAAAAAGTAATGGTCAATGTATCAGGGAGATAAGGAAAAGGGGAAGTGAAGGTCTCTCCTCCCCCCCACCGGGTTCACTCACACCTCATCAGCATCAGGGTTGATTGTAAGGTCATTGATTAGGACTGTAGTGTTTAAAGATATTACTGATTTTCTTTGAATGTAAGAATGTAAATACTGAGTCTGAAATAGTATAGCAATATGCTGTAAAATGATGTGAAAGCATGAATAAAACTACACATCTTCAGATGTTGTACATACAAGTGGCTGTGTGTACCTTGTGTGCACCTCCTAGTGGGTTAAAGCACGTTATTGAATAATTGTTTTTATGTGTTATATTTAAAATATTAAGAGTACATACGTTCATAGGGGGAAAGTATAAATATAGAAATATAGAATATAAAAATCAAGAAGATACTATAAGTGATCTCTACAATAAAACAGTTTAGTGCAGGATGTACACAGATATTGATAGGAGGAGGTGCAAAACAGAAAAACGGATTAACCTTTATTTAAACATTAAATAACAGATTAAGGTATTTGGGGGTATCTTTCTACAGATAAATATTAGGCCTGACAAAGTACTTAACGTCTAATATATTGCTTTTCTGCAATGTTAACTATGTTGAAGCACTTATTTGAACTGATATTATACACATTAATTATACTCTTATGTAGATAGAATAAGAAATGTGCAGAATATGACAGTTTAATGGTGGAGGTACACACATATTGATAGATGTCTTGTAATGCACTGTTGAGGAACCTGTGACAGTAGTTATACAAATGCCACTTTCATCACATTAGTATGCATGTCATGTGACAGGCCGCCCCGCCCCCGGTGACCAGAAGTCCCGCCCCTGTGCCCGGAAGTCCCGCCCATTTTGACCAGAAGTACCGCCCCTTTCAACCGGAAGTCACACCACCTAAGCACCTCCCCTTCTGGTATAAGCCCCGCCCTCCTGGTGGATGTCCCGCCCTCACTTCCGGCGGATGTCCCGCCCCCGCTTCCGGTTTACAAAATAAAATAAAAAATAAATAAAAATGGAAAAATAAAATGCCGTTGTTTCAATCAATTAGTATGCATAGGATATATGTCCCGCCTCCTAACCACTTCCTGTGCCCCTAATCCTGTATACAGTATTGAATGTAACTTACAAATACTTGCAAATAACATGAAATTAATCAAAGTAAAGCATCTAAAAAACCATATATTTAAAAAAAGTCAGCCTCTCTGTTTTTGCGAACAGTCTGAGACAAGTCAGGACATGAGGGGAGAGACCATATGGCGGCCGAGGGGAGGGGGACACACACACACACACACACACTTTCCCCGCCCCTCACCCCTCTCCCGTTAGAGGTTGGATAAATAAAAGCCAGCGTTTTTTGGTCACTCTTCAATATTTTTCAAGTCGAGAGAAATTGGCCAAGAGACGTCTTGATATGAGTTTAATCAGCGAGACACCGGTGACAACTTACAGCCATCCGTTGGGTGCTCCAATCAAGAAACGAATGCAGTTTGTATGCCGGGTTCAGACGCCTACAGCCGAAGAACTTCACGAAGAATGGATTCTGAAAAATGGCGATGTTTGGGGTTATATATTCAACTATATGGATAATGAACTGCATTTCTACAATCTGAAGAATGGAGAAACGTATGGACCCCGCAGTGTTAAAGCGACACTGACCTCAACAGATTGGGCTGTGTTAACTCTGGTGTCTTCCCGAGATCTACACGCAACCACTGTATTGGAAGAAGTAGTGCATCAAGAAACCATCGTGGAACCACCGGTGTACAAGATATTTGCAAAGAAAAGCAAAGAAACACAATCAGCATGCGAGATTAAAGAAGAGTTTGCATCGCTACCCCTCAAGGTGAACACAGCCAGAAGGGAGAAGAGTCCTGACAAGCACCGTCTGGGAAACTAAAAGCGGACCCTCCGGGCGTTGGTATTACCGCTCAAGCCGTTTGGTGACGTTGGGTAAGGACCCCTCTGATGATTTTGTTTTGGAGTATTTAAATTCTACATGCGGGGTTGTTCAAACGTCCTTGAGGGTGCCTCTGACTGCATGGCTGGAAATGATTGATGGGAAAGCTACAAAGCTTAAAGAACTTTTTAAACAGAGTCAGACATCGATGGACATTATACTGGTGAAAAAGACCCTCACGTTTGCAGAGGACTCCGCCCCCCCAATCAACATAACAAGTCCCACCCACCTCAGCAGATCATTTTAAAATTAAGGACCCCTCAAGAACGTTCTGTGATCAACAACCATGAATCTGGAAAACTCTATCACCGCGAGCTGCAGCCTGGATCAAACGCCTACAGGACCGCCATCCTCACCAACAATTTGGACACCAGATCTCGACAACTATATGGCGGGTATTGATATCACGGGGTGGCTGGATATGCCTCAACCTCCATCTACTCCACCCGAGTCTCCAGGGGAATCGACAGTAGTAGGCGTTGATATGCCATGCTATATTTGTGTTCCTGAGGTTGATGCTGCAGAACGTGCCCGGACATCATCATTCCTGAATACGGTAGAAGCGGTTGTAGCCCATCTATTGGATAGAGTCGTGCAACTGTACAGAGAGGAAAAATGTAACAGATATCAAATCGCTCATCCCAGTCAGAGGCAGCACGAGTGTCTGTTTCTGTCCGAAGATTACTTTCTGGATATAAATGATGACGATGTGATAAAGAGACTGTGGACCGTTCGTTTTATTCCAGCCATTCGGGATGCTCTACACCAGAACCAGATTCATGTGTCAGAGAGGAGAGTCTTTGGAGCTACAGAGGCTATTCTGCACAATCTCAGAAACACCAGACTCTTTGAGGCTAAAATGGAGCAGATTTACAAAAAGCTGATAGAGAACGACGAGACCCAACTGAAGAATATAAGGGGCAGCAATAGGAAAAACAAATGATACTTTTTCGTTAAAGTATGTTTTTATTTGTATCTGTTTTTTATATTTTACTTCTTTTTAACATGTTTTTCTATACATGGGTGTGACATATTAATAAAATGCTTGGCAAGAAAAACTTTTGTACTCATTACCTCAACGGGGTGTAACAGGAAACATGTCTGAGAAACGTGCTATGCATAGAGTGTATTACACGCCTTCTAATCCAGGGAGTTTAGGAGGTGTGGATAAACTCCACAGAGCTGTACAGAATGAAAGGGGTAAACAAATAAATGTAGAGAAAGTCAGAGAATATTTATCTGAGCAGGACGCATGTACTTTGCACAAGCCGGCACGGGTGCATTTTGTAAGAAACAGAGTTTTCGTACTCAGACCGCTGCAGCAATTTCAAGCAGATCTCTGCGATATGCAGTCGCTGTCCGAATATAATGATGGCTTTAATTATTTGTTAACAGTCGTCGATGTATTTTCGAAAAAAGCCTATGCTCAAGCATTAAAGAAAAAGACGTGTATTGAGGTTGCCAAAGCCTTTGATACCATTTTAACACACAGTGAGATCCCTAAAAAGTTACAAACAGATGCGGGTAAAGAATTATTTTATAAAGTTTCTCAACACTTATTGAAGAAAAGAGGTATACAACATTATGCAACCGCCAGCGACATGAAGGCATGTGTGGTAGAGAGATTTAACCGTACGCTGAAAACTAAAATGTGGAGGTATTTTACAGCTAAAAACACTCATAGATATATAGACGTCTTACCTGAACTACTTGAAAGTTACAATGATAGTTATCACCGAAGTATTAAAATGAACCCACAGCAGGTAACCAAGGAAAATGAGGCTCAAGTGTTTCGTAACCTGTATAACCCCTCCAGCATTCGTAAAAAAGCTGCTGTCAAAGTGAACTTTAAGGAGGGGGAGCTTGTAAGGATATCCACATTGAGAGGAGTATTCGGAAAAAAATATGAGCAGAGCTATACGGACGAATTATTTACGGTGTCTGAAGGCTTACCTCGGCAGCCACCTGTTTACAAGCTCAAAGATTATGAGGGAGAAGAGATCAAGGGGACTTTTTATGAGAAAGAGTTACAAAAAGTGAAGATAGCCAAAGACAAGGCTTTTCAAGTCGAGACAATTCTAAAAAGGCGTGTGGTGAGAGGGAAAAAACAAATGTTTGTATCTTGGCATAATTGGATCGAAAAATGTCAACAGCTGGGTTGATGCTGGCGAAATCAAAAATGTATAAAAGCAAACAGAATCAACGCTCAGTCCTTCATTACAGCCATGGAGATACATGAAGGGTTCTGCATTACGCTGCCGTCCAATGCCAGCCTGAAGGTATTTCAAAACAATACAAGCTCTAGTTATCAGGTGAACCTGGCACAACCTTTACACTTGGATGGTTCGTGGCAGGTCGCCCTGACAGAAATATCATACCCACACACCTGGTATAACTTACCTACGGAAGCAGCCTTTTTTGAGTGGATAAAGAAAACAAAACTCCCCGACATATCCCCGGCTAGCAGGTTAAAGCTTCATATGTTTAGAGCTGGTTACTATAGTAGCATGACTCAGCTCATAGAAGAAATTGAGTCCTGCATCAAAAAAATTGACTCTGATGTCAGTTTACACTATAATCTAATTCATAGGAAAATCGAATTTCTAGGAGGGACCCAACATCGTTTCCGCTTTCCAAAAACCGCCGCTTATATGCTTGGAATACAACCAGACCATTGGCATACATTTGATGATAAATCAGCAGACTATCCAGCGGATATAAGTGCTGGCTCAACACACCTATACTGTTATAGCGACGCGATCAGTCATCAACGGGTAGGTGACGCTTTTGCTCCTCTCTTGAGAACCGTAGATATAAGAGGAACATTCGGTGATACCGTAACTCAGTATTTTAATCCTGCATACTGCTTGCCGGTAACAAAAACACACATAGAGAATATAAAGGTAGAAATAAAAAACGACCAGTACAAACCAGTAAAGTTCACCTACGGAAAAAGTGTAGTGAAACTTCATTTTCCGACCCTCAAAAGCAGGGCAATCTTTTACAAAACGATGATTCGTCTCATTGCTGTTTTAGTTTGTGTTCTTCTAATTAGTGTCTACAGTGTGTAGATCCTGCCCCTCCCTCTCCCTGTCTGAGTGAACGGTGACTGTAGAAACTACACTGCGCATGCTCAGAGTATTGTCCTATTTAATGTGTGTGGCAACAAATAATGACCCTAGGGGCAAAGAGCTGCCATCCCCACCATACGCCATCTCACATCACTCAGAGCTGATTGGCTGTGAGTACGTGTGCCGCGAAAAGTGTGGTGTGTGAAGAGGAGACGAGAGAGAGCTGCAGTGAGGCGTCCTAAAACCAGGAAGTGAGCTGCGCGTGGCTTCCCTCCACAGAAAGCAACGAGGTTTCTCCATAGGATTTAGAAAATAGCTCAAAATAAGATCTGTGGGAAACGCAGCTGTTAGATAAATGCACGTTTTGTTCAGCCGGTTAATATCCACATGTCTACCCTACTTTATCATTTTGGAATCATAAATCTATTGATTAGATTAGATTTATGATAGACTTTTGAAACTACAAGAAGATAAGGAGGACTTTTACAAAAAAGTAATAGAGATGTTTGTCCAGAGGGATAGCATGGAAGCTTATATATAGACATCTGAGTTTTTTGTGCCCCACCACTTTTGTACATATAGAAACGCCACTGCAAAAGGTACACAGTACAAGTACTTGATTGTACTTTTGGTAGTAGTCCAAGTAGTACTGAATCCAACAGTACCAATTACATGAAGAACTTATTGCACACAATCCTTTTATCTCTCATCAAATATGGCAGAAAACATGCATTATTGTACTCTGGAGGGGAGTTTGACAGAGTATTACTCAAATAGTACACAGTATAAGTACTTGATTGTATGTGTGGTTGTAGTCTAACATGTACTGAGTCCAACAGTACCAATTTTATTAAGAACTTATGGCTAAAAATCATTTTATCCCTCATCAAATATCATTGATTGATTGATCAAATATAGCATAAGCACTTGTACTACCGTCAGCGCCACTTCTCGGCGATTACCGTAAAGACGCTATTAATCGCGCACTCAAAGATGAAGCGCTGCTCATTTGACCAAGCAAATGCGAGAGACCGGCTGAGTTGACCGCATTCAAATACATGAGGGAGGCCCGATACGTCACTATCGCCTCCCCGCCAGGCGCGCGCAGAGCAGAGTGGAGAAGTGCGATCACAGAGCCTGCCGAGGCTAAATGACTTTGATGTGTTGTTTAAATAGGGGGACCTGCCATCAGGTCAGTCCCAGGACCTGATGGCAGGTTAAGGCGGGATTGATTGATTGATTGATTGATTGATTGATTGATTGATTGATTGATTGATGGATGTGGTCACAAGATGGAACAGCTTGCTTGTCATGCTCGAGCGCTACCTGGAGCAACAACAAGCAATCGCTGCAACGCTGCGGAGTGCTGAAGTCAGGCGCAACGCACGCGAGGTAGACACTCTGGAACCAGCTGACATCACGGACGCCGAGGACATGGTTCGGCTTCTCTCACCACCGTGAGCAACCACCGTGCTGTGCGATGAGTCTCAACCATAGACTGTGGTCTCAACCTACAGTCTCTCTCATTGTGCCCCTCAAGCACATGATAGAACAAAGCATGGCACAGTGCGACGAGGACTCCTCCACCATCGCCCAAATGAAGAGAGCCATACTGAAGGACTTATAATGTTTTGTATCGCACGTTGTCTAATTATATAATCATGCACGGGCCGCTAGAGTCCATTGATATGCTCTCCAGATTAACAACGGCATGAAAATAACCTGCCGATGCTCCATGGCGGAGGCTCCGGTAGAAATTGCCCGGATGTGCGTTTTTACCCCCTTAAAGAGCCTGTGACACCATCCCAACAACTGTTGTGCAATGAAATATTGGTCTACTAGTAATCTCGAACCGTCAGTTTAAAAAAGAAAAAGCGATACCGTTCCGTTAAATATCAATAATTTCGAACATCGCGGGGAAATTCCTTCGACTCATTTTGAAGTTTTGGGGGAAGCCGGAAGTGACGTCAATGCGGGAACGCTTCGAGAGCCAAACACGGACAAAGTGTGTTGTGTCATGCGTAGAAATGGTGAATTACTGAGATTAGGCACGTTAATAACGTTTTAATGAAGCTGACGACAGTATATTCATATGTGTCAGTGCTTTCATGTCAATTCAGTGACATAAACATACATGATCGTGGTGAAGATGATGATTACATTAGGATTAAAACATCGGGAGTGAGAGCTGCTGAATTTCCTCCCGTCGGATGTGATATAAAAACAAATCGATTATTTTTGTGGTTGCAAACTCAAGTGGATGAAACTACATTTATTAGTGCTTTCATGTCAATTCGGCGAACATATGATACATTAAATGATCGTTTGTTTGAGCCGGTCTGCATTTCCTGATGAGAAAACAAACCGATGCTTTCTGTAGTTGTAGTACACCAACAACATGGATTAAACGTGTGTTTTTTTACCACAATGTTGGGGAAATTAATGGATAAAATGCACGGATTATTATTATTATTCCCACTCCGATCGGGACACGAGGTCCACCGTTTCCCCGCAGCGAGGCTCCCCCCGTTGACAGTCCGAAGTGGGCCGGTCGGATCAGTCACCAGCACATCCCCCATAGGCGGCGCGTGAGGCTCAGGTTTGAGAAGGCTCAATAACTTCTTTTACCTGACGCTGCCCGCCTCCGGCGTCTATAGAAAAGAGATCACTCAGTGTGCGGAGTTTAAATCTCTCAAGTCATATTACAGGATAAAGGAAATACACTTTAAACTGCCGTATGCAGAGAAGACGCCGACGTGTCGCACTTATCATTCATATTACATCATCACTCAGATCATCGATCATATAATATCATAATATATCATATATTTCCTGATCTGAGTCAGCTTCTCCAGCCTCATCTGGCCGTGCAACACTCACAGCGTCACAGACTGGATGCAGAAGTATTATTTAACACATTATGTTGACAAAACACTCGAGACAAATGTAATTAAAGTCAGATCCACGCGTGTCTTAGACGTGAACGCGCTCTCAGCTGGTGAGAGAAACCCTGGCTTGATTTACCGAGTTGATAACCAGCGCCGCTTAGCGAGATCTCGTTTGTTAGTTTGTTGTTGTTGTTTGTTTGTTACTCAAACATATCCAGGGTCTGTTGAACTGGCTTCGTAGTACAGGGCACAGGTGGCTAGCAGCGCTAATGTCAAAGACACAGACATTATACATTATATCTGTATTTTACCAGGATGCAGTGACACACATATTTACATATTTACATTTACTATCTACAGCACCTGACATCCCCACTCCCCCCGTTGCCAGCTTACTAGCGGTACCGAAGTGGGCCGGTCGAGAGTCCCGGGATGATTTGTAGTCCCAGTCCACCACTGGCTCCATGACCATATGATCGCCCATATTGACGCACCTCATTCCTAAACTTCTAACAGATACAACATAAACCGATCCTTCAGCCTCATGAGCTCTCAGACACGTTCAACATTAACCTGTCCTCGCTGTCTGAGCTTGCTGCTGTGTGCGCCATCGTGCGTTTACATCTGACTGTATATATAAAGGTTTACATGCAGATGCTGGGATCCTGGACGGTGCAGCTGGAGCGCTGTGCCCGCAATGACGTCACCCATCGTTGGCGGGACTTGAAGAATCCAGAGAAGATCCAGAAACATGGTCAACATTGAGATTAATGGTTATCAAAGTACAAATATCCAAAATCAGTTCAGTAACGGTTTTCAAGGGGACAATATGTACTCAAATGTATGGGTTTGGATGATGGGGGAACACCGTGTCACAGGCTCTTTAATGTCTGACCAATTGTTGAGCAGCATTTCCGTGCACATGACTTGTGTTTAAAGTCTATAGTCTGTTTGAATGTTGCCCGTGTGAACGCAAACCGAAGCTTCTGAAAATGAAACAATGCAAAAAGCTGTGGTCTGGTGCGCGGCAGAGAAGTGGGTTTAGGTGTGAATGCACCCTAAAACACCTGGACTGTTTAAAGATCATCCATAAACATTCATCTGATTGCATTGTGCTAATTATTTATCTAATACATCATATTCCATTTACTTGCATATAGGCTCTTCTTGCACTATTTCTATTTTATTTCTATGAATCTTGCAACGTTTAATTTGAAAACTCTAAATTGTAGTTTTCACACTTTCCATAAAAAACTACATTGACCAACATCCCGCACATGCGCAGAGCGCCTCTCTCACTGTCAGAGACGCAAAGATGGCGTCCTCCGCTGCCCGGCTTCTCTGCTCCGGACTGAGCGGTCGGTTCCTCTCCGTTTCTGCCCGTCATGCAGCACTCTGCTCGGTCTCAGTGTGGCCTAGTCCCCGGAGAGAGCGAGCCGAGAACCGGAGCCTCTGTCCGGCGTCAGGGAGAAATGTGGTGACATTGAGAGGAATGACAGGTGAGGAGCTAACTGTTAGCATCACATTGATAGCATCACACTGAGGTGTCATGCAGGTCCATAACACTACCCGAGGCTCCTCCAACAGAGCAACAGGAGAAATAGTGCAAGTAAATGAAATAGAATATAGTGTAGAATAGTAATTGGAATATTGATGTGAGTTGCAAACAGAATGTTATGGATGTTCTTTAGAGAGTTCAGGTGTTTAACAGTCTCAGGTCCCCAACACTCATTAGAATAGCGATCATGAAAGAAATTACAAGGAATTGGCTCACAGATAATAACTTAGTAAACTCACAATGGGATAACTTGTAATGGAGAAACCAGATGCACATCTTTGAGGAAAGGTGGAGAAATGGGTAGAACAATATCATGAAGATAATTAATGTATACCTGAGTATTAACAATGCATTCTTTTCTTTGTAATATTACTATTATTGTATTACTTCTTTTCGGATGTATCATCTGTTATGTAATCTATGTACCTAGATGTGTTTATTTTGTTATGTATGCTTTGTGAATATTTTCTTAAAATGCAAATACATAATGAAAAATAACATGTTCTGAGAAAAAGCGTGCGCAGAGACATAATAAACATGAACCCTGGTGTATTGTGCACAAGAGAACATGTGGAGCACACTATGAAGGCTGACGTGCAGCTAACACAAGGATACTGGATACTATTACATGTAGTCTGCAAGAATGGCATGTTAAATTATATATAGATGTAAAATGTACAGTGAGAAAGTTATAAGGCCAGTTAACATCTCTAAAGGGGACCAAGCGTCAGGAGATAAACCCTCTCTCTTCTCCTCCGTACCCAAATCTCTAAAAACGGGGAGCTACGGAGCTGATCCAGATTTGCGTCCGATATGTCGTAGCATCTGAAATGTGGACCCACGGCCCAATCAGAAAGCTGCTATCAGAAACAATGCCCGACTGTTCTGGACGTAATATGGTCGGTGTTTACATTAGCATGCTAACACTCAGAGCTAACCTGTGCTGGAGAGCATGTGTGTGAAGAAGCAGGAAGTAGAAAGGAACTCAGCTTGTGGTGTAACCGGCAAGAGAGGAAGCCTTTGAGCTCCAGACTGTTTCAGATCCTTGATGATCCATGATATGGCGTTTCATCACGGCAGCGTTTAGTTTAGACGGTAGCTGCCGGGTCCCCATGAGCTCAGACCCTCCTCTTTAAAGCTTTATCAGGGCTCGACATTAACGACTCCCCGACGGCCCGGGGCCATCTAGCATTTAGCTCGGGCAATGAAGCCTCACCTGCTGGTTGCCCGATCGGGCGATCCATTATGCCAGATCCACGGATCCACAGTAAAACTAAACATATCTATAACTAGTTTATAGTGGTGCACGATAATCATATTAGGAATTATGACGCCATCGCGATAAACCCGATAACAGTATTAATAGCCCCGATAATATACAAGATATTTTTTAGGTAAAAAAAAAGAAACAAATCCTGCGGTGTGGGGGGGTTGGGGTGAGGGGCGCTGGTTTTTCACTCGGCTCCTCCCGTGTTGCCAGTACTGAGGTGTTAGTGGTTTAGGAAGAGGGGAGTTCTTCACAAACCCAGCGCTCCCTAACTCATGCCTGGCTGAGACGTGAACGGCGTGCGGCCGTGAAGCCAGGACAGTGAACAAACATGTCGTCGGTAGTACGGGACTATTTCAAAGTTTCAGAGTGAGATAGTTCGCTTGCTATCTGTATGAACACATGCAGAAGTTCCACGAGGAGGGAAGAGGCAACGAGCTATAATACTTCCAACCTGATCGGTCGCCTGAAACATCGCCATGGCTACGATGGTGTGTTAAAAGCGTACGAAGACGCCTGCGCTGCTAAACTAGCGGCGAACCCAAAGCCAGCTGCGAAGGCACCGGGGCTTTCACCGATCCACGAGGCTTTTGGAAAAAGGCAAGACGTTCGCCAGAGACGACCCCGGGGCTAAAGCGATCTCTAACTTCATCATAGAAACGATGGCGCTTGACGACCAGCCCTTCTCCCTCGTCGAGGATAAAGGATTCAGTCGGCTAGTTCATCATTTAACCAGGTGTGCAAAAACGACAGGTACATTTAATATATATATATATATATATTATATTATTATCAGTATCGGTCTTGAGAAGCAGGAAGTTATCGGTATCGGTATCGTTTTCAAAAAACCAATATCGTGCATCCCTACTAGTTACGGTAGTTTGAGAGGTATTAAAATAGCTTCGTGTGATATTCTAAAGTGTGTGTTGTGTCCGCTCACCGCTGCAGCTGATCTCTCTCTCCGTCAGATTAGACTTCACTCGCGTTTATGTCCATATCGATCAGATGCAGCTAGTTCTAGCTAATGATATGACTACCTGCTTATTAAAAGACACCTACACAATAAGCGTTGCTATGCAACCGGATGAGGCCACAAAGTAGAGCGCAGCATTATGCATGTGTTTACATGCCCACCGGAACCCCGAGGCATTACCAACAGATCAACGCACAATCAACCCATCCAGGACATCTCTTTCTCCACATTAAGTGTGAGACATTAGAGTTGACTCTTCTGGTCTGTCACATACGTGGCCCAACTGAAGCGGTATTGCTCTAAAGGGAAATTATTTTGACCAAAAATATTTAGATTTGCCGGCTAACGGGAACTCTGACGTGTGCTTGGCGGATGCGCTCGGCTCCTCTCGGCTGCTGCTCGGGTCTGCTCGGTCAGCTTCCGGATGAGGAGGCATTCGTTCGACCAACTTACAGTAGTTAACATTACAAACATTTTTAACAGGGGCCATAATAGTGTAAATAATGTTTGTTTTGGCAGTTATAACTGAATGTAATGTTTTCTACATCTGGGAAGGCATCTGCCTTCATCAGATGGAAAGTGTTTTGACCAACAACTTAAGTATTTCTTATAGCTATGCAGGGCATGCAAGCGAGCAAACACAAACAAGAACAAACAAACAAGTGAAATGAAGAATACAATTGAAATTGTACAATATAATAGTGTGGTGGTTCATCTTATAATTCAGTCTAGAGAACCAGACAGCATCTAAGACCTGCACACATCTAAATGTTCTAGGGGGAGGCCCCCCAAACCCTGCGTGCCATTTCGTCATTGTCAGGGCAATCTCTATTGGGCTCAGGGCCATCTGTAAATTAGCTTAGATGGCCCCCAGGGCTATTTCATTTCATTTCAAACCTTTATTTACCCAGGCGTATCCCATTGAGATCATTGATCTCTTTTTCAAGGGAGACCTGCTCAAGTAGGTTCCACATGAAACATAAAAGCATAAACAGAACAACAAAAGGACATCATACAGCGTCATTTACATAACTATCCACATGAGCAGGTACCAACAGCTTCTGAGTGAGTAGCATCCAACCGAGCTTTAAAACATGTAGTGGCACCAGATTGCTCAGTTTCCATTCAACCTGCAGACTGTTCCAAGACAGAGGAGCTGCATCTAAGAGCTGCTTCCCTCAGACAGTCCTAGCAGTTGGCAGATTTAATAAAACCACAGCATGCGATCTCAGGCAGCAGCCACTGACACCTCTCCGTGAGATCAGGGAGCAGATATAAGATGGAGGCTTCCCTAGCATGGCTTTGTATATAACATGTCCCAGTGACTGAGCCTCCGTACAGAGAGTGAAGCAAACCAGCCCTTGCACACAGGGTGCAGTGAGGGTTAATGCTTTACAGTCTGTCACACATCTCAGAGCACTGTGATACGCAGCATCTAACCTGACCAGGCAACGGGCCGGTGCATTCATATAGACCAGATCCCCAGAGTCCAGCACAGGTCAAAGGTCACAGAGCCTCTTCCTGGCCTCAAGCGAGAAGCAGGACTTGTTCCTGTAGAAGAAACCTAGCCTAACCCTCAGCTCTCTAAGCAGGTTAGAGACCTGAAGTTTAAAAGAGACACAATCATCAAGCAGATACCCAGGTATTTGTAACAGGCAACAACTTCAAGTTTTGTTCCTTGCGTAGTTACAATATCTAAAACAGGCTCTGGTGTCTTTTTAGCTTTAGCTTTAGAAAAGAGCATTACCTTGGTTTGATCCACATTTAGAAGAAGCTTTAGTTCAGAGAGCTGAGTCTGAGGAGTGTTAGAAACAGCCTGTAATTTAACACCAGCCTCCTGAATGGTGGGACCTGCACAGAACATCACAGTATCATCCGCATAAACATGTAAAGTAGCTTCATCCACATGTTCACCTACGCTGTTAATATATATGGAGAATAAACGTGGTCCTAAAACAGAACCTTGTGGAACACCATTAGTGATGTTCAACCACTCAGAAGACAGTCCCATCAGAGTGAACACATTGGGACCTTTCAGAGAGGCAGTTCACAAACCACCCACTGCAAGGCTGGATAGGCCAATACTGAGTAGCCTCTGCTTTAAGATGCGATGATCAACGGTGTCAAACGCTTTGGAAAGGTCAATAAACAGAGCTGCACAACTCTGCTTATGATCTAAAATAGTAGTAATGTCATTCACACTTTCATCGTGGCAGTGATGGTGCTGCGCTGCTTTCTGAATCCTGACTGACGCTCAGACAGGATGTCATTCTTACATAAAAACTCCTTTACTTGTTCACTCACTAGGCGTTCAAGAGCCTGAGCCAGAGCTGACCACTTAGAGACGGCCTATAGTTATTCAGTAAGGTGGCCTCCCCTCCTTTCAGCAAAGGCAGGACGTACGCTGACTTCCATACTTTAGGGATTGTGTTCGTGCTGAGGGAGAGGTTAGAGAGAGAAGTGAGAGGTGGAGCAATAAGATCTGCTCTATCTTTAAAGAAAGGCTCTACGTTGTCCGGGCCGACCGGTTTCCTAGGATCTAACTTGGTTAAAGCTTCACGAACAACATCAACAGTAAAAGGGGTCAAACTGAGAGGGTTGTCACGGACTGGGGTGTTCACAGAGCAGAGTTAGTGAAGGAATCAAAATCACTTTAGAAACAGGAAGTGAAACGGAGGGATATGAGGCGTGGCTAGAATGGGTGGTCTGTTTGGTGTTTGGAGCGAAACACTTCATAGACATGTTGTTTATATATTTGTATATATCTGAGAGCTACGCTATTGCCTACAGATAGCCTGACAGGTGACCTTTAAAACATGACTTGACACTAAAAAGAACAGCGTGCACAAAGACATGTAACTAGGGATGCACGATAATTATCGGCCCGATATTAGGAATTATGACGTCATCCCGATAAACCGATAACAGTATTAATAGCCCCGATAATATACAAGATATTTTTTGGGTAAAAAAAAGAAAAAGATCCTGCGGTGTGGGTGGATTGGGATGAGGGGCGCTTGTTTTTCACTCGGCTCCTCCCGTTTTGCCAGTACTGTGGTGTTAGTGGTTTAGGAAGAGGGGAGTTCTTCACAAATCCAGCGCTCCCTAATACTTCGAACCTGATCAGTCACCTGAAACATCGCCATCGCTACGATGGTGTGTTAAAAGCGTACGAAGACAATAATACAATACAGTGTGTGTGTGTGTGTGTGTGTGTGTGTGTGTGTGTGTGTGTCTGCGCGCGCGTTGGAGCTATGTGCAACTCAAGGCATATGCTCGAACCGGAGCTGCCTGGACGCTGCAGTCATGTTGCTGAGTGTGCTGACTTCTCCTACAACGTCCCGCTGTCTGCTTCCTGCATCAAGTCAAGTGCTCGGCGCAGTTGTGTGGATAGAGCGCTCCTCTGTTTTCATTTAAACAGCTCCTTATATCCGTTAGCGCAGCTAGCTAGCACCAGATGCTAACAACAACAATGCACTAAGGTCTCTCTCTTGCTCGCTCGGACCACACGTACACACACCCTCCCGGTCCTCCAGATGGCCAGTCGGTGCCTGCCGGTGAGCGTGGAAGTGTGGTCTGCCACAAGCGGGCGGCAGGAGCGGGGCTGTCAGCATCAGCTTGTAGATGGTATTTTAAACTCGATGCTCTGAAGCTACGGGGCGGCCGAGGAAAAAAATACACATGCGTTAATCGCGTTAAAATAATTAGTGGCGTAATTTTTATTATCGGTTATCGGTATCGGTATCGGTCTTGAGAAGCAGGAAGTTATCGGTATCGGTATCGGTTTCAAAAAACCAATATCGTGCATCCCTACATGTAACAAACAAGAACCCTGGTTCATTTTTTGATTTGAGTTATTTTGAATGTGTAAAACAATAATACAAAAATGTAACATGATAATTATTACACAATACAAAATTAAGCAGTGTCAAATTTAATAAACAAAAATATGACTGATTCTAAGTTATGTATAAACTAGAGCCGGGACTCGATTAAAAAAATTAATCTAATTAATTAGAGGCTTTGTAATTAATTAATCGAAATTAATCGCATTTTTAATCAAATATACATATCTGACCTGAGAACAGTGAGAAGCAGTTTCACATGGACGTGACTCCAAGTGGTCGACAGGCGAGTGCAGTCCAGAGAGCCAGGGAGCTGGTTACTCTCTCAGACGTGGACTGACTGATCCTGGCCCTGAAACCAGTCCTCTGGTTGAGTGTGGGTTGGGTCAGGGTGTGGTTCCTTGCACTCGGAGTCGGGCTAACGTCCACGCTAGCTGCTACACGCTAGCTGCTACACGCTAGCTGCTACACGCTAGCTGCTACACGCTAGCTGCTACATGCTAGCTGCTACACGCTAGCTGCTACATGCTAGCTGCTACATGCTAGCTGCTACACGCTAGCTGCTACATGCTAGCTGCTACATGCTAGCTGCTACATGCTAGCTGCTATATGCTAACTGCTACATGCTAACTGCTACACGCTAGCTGCTACACGCTAGCTGCTACACGCTAGCTGCTACACGCTAACTGTTACATGCTAACTGCTACATGCTAGCTGCTACATGCTAACTGTTACATGCTAACTGCTACATGCTAGCTGCTACATGCTAACTGTTACATGCTAACTGCTACACGCTAGCTGCTACATGCTAACTGTTACATGCTAACTACTACATGCTAGCTGCTACATGCTAACTGTTACATGCTAACTGCTACACGCTAGCTGCTACACGCTAGCTGCTACACGCTAGCTGCTACATGCTTTGAATTCAGGTGATACTTTAGGCTTGATGTGCTGCGGCTCTTGTCGACGCTTCCATCCGTCCGTTTTTTAAAACAAAAAGTCCCATCCACGGGGCCGACCAAAGCGTCTCATCAGCTTGTTCGTTCATGTTTGACTATTGTTCACCGTGGTTTGTTGTTGTTTGAAGTCCCATGCTGAAGTCATGAACGTTAGTTGGTGCTCCAGTATAATCGGTACGCCGGAAACTCATCCAGTGAGAAACGTTCCGCTGTGCAAAAATAAGTGCGATTAAAATGCGTTAATCTTTTTAACCCATACATTTTTGTGTAATTAATTAATCTTAATTAACGCGTTAAAGTCCCGGCCCTAGTATAAACGAATGCTGATTCTGCACAGGAGAACAGTTGGTCTGTCACTGAACTTCAAAACAAAAGGAATATAATATGCACACTTTATATCGTGTTAACCGAAACCCTTCAATGGTGTTTTCATTTGTCAGAGAGTTTATAGATTTGTTATCTTCACGGTCATCTGTATCTTTCTCCCTAACGCTCGGAAGACATGTCCTACCAAGGAAGCGTCCTCGACATTGAGAAACACCCCCAGAAAGCGTAGTTTATGCATTTGGTGTAACAGTAGAATATGTACCTCTGAGATGAAGTGGAGCAGACAATGCTGTCAGAATGTAGATGCCCCCTCCGTGGGACTAACACAGGTGTTCTGACTCTTCTCGGCAGGCTTCAGGTCGAGTCGCTCGTTCCACACCAGCAGCCGTCGGGGGGCAAGCCAGCAGGACCTGTACCAGGTGCTGGGCGTCCCGCGCTCTGCGACTCAGAAGGACATCAAGAAGTCTTACTACCAGGTACCATACCATACCATACCAGGTACCATACCATACCATACCATACCAGGTACCATACCAGACCGGTACCATACCTTACCATACCAGTTACCATACGAGGCAGGTACCATACCTTACAATACCAGGTACCATACCATACCATACCAGGTACCATACCAGGTACCATACCATACCATACCAGGTACCATACCATACCAGGTACCATACCATACCAGGTAACATACCAGGCAGGTACCATACCTTACAATACCAGGTACCATACCATACCAGGTACCATACCAGGCAGGTACCATACCTTACCATACCAGGTACCATACCAGGTACCATACCTTACCATACCAGGTACCATACCATACCATACCTTACCATACCAGGTACTATACCAGGTACCATACCAGGTGCCATACCTTACCATACCAGGTACTATACCATACCAGGTACCATACCAGGTACCATACCTTACCATACCAGGTACCATACCATACCTTACCATACCAGGTACCATACCAGGTGCCATACCTTACCATACCAGGTACTATACCATACCAGGTACCATACCACGTACCATACCAGGTACCATACCAGGTACCATACCATACCAGGTACCATACCTTACCATACCAGGTACTATACCATAACAGGTACCATACCATACCATACCAGGTGCCATACCATACCAGACCAGGTACCATACCACGTACCATACCAGGTACCATACCATACTAGGCAGGAAAAAGTGTTTGCGCGCTGTGATGATTCGGCTGTACCTGCTCGTAATGGATATTAAATGTTGTGAGGAAATCTTTCCACCAATAATTCCAATAAGTAATCCAACATGTCTTCACTTCAGGTTTACCAAAGTAACTGGAATCAGATTACTCGTTTTTCAAATGTAACGCGGGCTGAACACAGTTACTTGATTTTTGTATTCTGATTACGTAACGCCGTGACATTCCGTTACAACCCAACCCTGGGCATTACGCTCACTTCCAGGGGGAAATACTGCATTGGAGCGAAGTGGAAAATAATAGTTTGTTCATATATTTCACCTCAAACAACAGAATTCTGACAGGATTCTGGAAAAGTCAAAACTCTGCAATTGTTCTCAAAAATCGGACTTTTTTCTCAAACTATCAGTCACATGTGGAGATGATTTTATACACCATGCTTGTGGTCTGATCAGCTGATTTTCAACAGTTTCTTTAAAGATGGATCCTAGTCTCTGAACACAGAGGAGACACGCGTTGATGAAGAAGAGCATTTACCATGATAGGGGAGCTTTTAATATTTAACTGAATTAGCAGAATCAAGTAAAAAACACTTAATTCTCCCTCTCTGTTTCTCCGCAGTTGGCGAAGAAGTTCCACCCCGACACAAACCCAGACGACCCCGAGTCCAAAGAGAAGTTCGCCAAGCTGGCCGACGCCTACGAGGTTCACTCAGCAGATGTTTCACACTTAATGTACTCTCTGTCACGTTAGTCCTGCTTTTCTTGATTCAGGCTGACTAACATGTGAATGATAGGGTTATCTGTGGTGCTGGAAACTAGCAGAAAGATGCTAAAACTATGGAGGTGTGTGTGTGTGTGTGTGTGGGTGTGTGTGTGTGTGTGCGCAGGTGCTGAGTGACGAGCTGAAGAGGAAGCAGTACGACACGTATGGAGCAGCGGGCTTCAACCCGAGTGGCGGGGGGGCGGTCAGCAGCAGTACTACAAAGCGGGGGGGGCCAGCATCAACCCGGAAGAGCTGTTCCGGAAGATCTTCGGAGAGTTCAGCGGGGGGAGGGGCTTCGGAGACCTCAACAGCATGTTTGAACAGAGACCAGAGGTACACATCAAACACACAACACATTATAAAATACTGATGTACACCTGAACATCAGCAGGAGAGGACTCTTTAAAGTAGAGACACTGCATACTGATATACACCTGAACATCAGCAGGAGAGCACTCTTTAAAGTAGAGACACTACATACTGATATACACCTGAACATCAGCAGGAGAGGACTCTTTAAAGTAGAGACACTACACACTGATATACACCTGAACATCAGCAGGAGAGGACTCTTTAAAGTAGAGACACTACACACTGATATACACCTGAACATCAGCAGGAGAGGACTCTTTAAAGTAGAGACACTACATACTGATATACACCTGAACATCAGCAGGAGAGGACTCTTTAAAGTAGAGACTCTACATACTGATATACACCTGAACATCAGCAGGAGAGGACTCTTTAAAGTAGAGACACTACATACTGATGTACACCTGAACATCAGCAGGAGAGGACTCTTTAAAGTAGAGACACTACATACTGATATACACCTGAACATCAGCAGGAGAGGACTCTTTAAAGTAGAGACACTATATACTGATATACACCTGAACATCAGCAGGAGAGGACTCTTTAAAGTAGAGACACTATATACTGATATACACCTGAACATCAGCAGGAGAGGACTCTTTAAAGTAGAGACACTACATACTGATATACACCTGAACATCAGCAGGAGAGGACTCTTTAAAGTAGAGACTCTACATACTGATATACACCTGAACATCAGCAGGAGAGGACTCTTTAAAGTAGAGACACTACATACTGATGTACACCTGAACATCAGCAGGAGAGGACTCTTTAAAGTAGAGACACTACATACTGATATACACCTGAACATCAGCAGGAGAGGACTCTTTAAAGTAGAGACACTACATACTGATATACACCTGAACATCAGCTGGAGAGGACTCTTTAAAGTAGAGACACTGCATACTGATATACACCTGAACATCAGCAGGAGAGGACTCTTTAAAGTAGAGACACTACACACTGATATACACCTGAACATCAGCAGAAGAGGACTCTTTAAAGTAGAGACACTACACACTGATATACACCTGAACATCAGCAGGAGAGGACTCTTTAAAGTAGAGACACTACATACTGATGTACACCTGAACATCAGCAGGAGAGGACTCTTTAAAGTAGAGACACTACATACTGATATATACCTGAACATCAGCAGGAGAGGACTCTTTAAAGTAGAGACACTACATACTGATATATACCTGAACATCAGCAGGAGAGGACTCTTTAAAGTAGAGACACTACATACTGATATACACCTGAACATCATCAGGAGAGGACTCTTTAAAGTAGAGACACTACATACTGATAGACACCTGAACATCAGCTGGAGAGGACTCTTTAAAGTAGAGACACTACATACTGATATACACCTGAACATCAGCAGGAGAGGACTCTTTAAAGTAGAGACACTACATACTGATATATACCTGAACATCAGCAGGAGAGGACTCTTTAAAGTAGAGACACTACATACTGATATACACCTGAACATCATCAGGAGAGGACTCTTTAAAGTAGAGACACTACATACTGATAGACACCTGAACATCAGCTGGAGAGGACTCTTTAAAGTAGAGACACTACATACTGACATACACCTGAACATCAGCAGGAGAGGACTCTTTAAAGTAGAGACACTACATACTGATATACACCTGAACATCATCAGGAGAGGACTCTTTAAAGTAGAGAATAAGCTAAAGAATCTGACAGGTGTGCGTGTCAGTAAATATCGTATGCTCTCCTGCCTCAGTTTGTGATGGAGCTGACGTTCTCCGAGGCAGCGAAAGGCGCCCAGAAGCCTCTGACGGTGAACCTGGAGGACGCGTGTCCTCGCTGCGATGGGAAGGGCAGCGAGCCCGGCACCAAGGTGTCTCACTGCCACTACTGCAACGGCACCGGCATGGTGAGAGACCACTTCACTCAGAGACCTTACGTTCTCATAACAGGGTCCCCGCGAATCCTTAAAAACTCTTACAAGTCTGAAATATATTTTTGTCTTTTTTGTTAAATCCGTTTTATTTTACCGTTAACGTTTAAAAGAGCAATATTTTCCCACTTCTTGAACTCCCTTCTGTTCTTTGGCGCCCGGCCGACGCGCTCACACATCACCCAGAGATATATTGTTGGTTTTTGGTACATTTATGTTCATGTTATCGTTTTCTTCGCTGTGTTCGTCCTCTTCCAACACAAATGAAAGTATCTCACCGGACGATGTTGAAACAGTTTCGTCACATAAAATAAACAAATCGTAACTTCTCTGCAGCGCAGCGGTCAAAACACCACAGGACTCGTTTAACCAGCTGAGGCCAGCACCAATCAGCTGTCCGTGTGTCACGATCAACTGACACCAATCAACGACCTACTCCATTACATCACTAAAGGATTGAATAATCAAAATAATAAGTCAACATTTTGGCTACAACGTTATTTTATATCCTGCAACGTCCAATACATATGTGTCTTGTACGTGAAATAGGAAGGCGAGCGCACACTCCGTTCAGTAGGTGGCAGTAGAGTGCCCCGTGTGGTCATGTTGGGTAATGTGCACTGAATATTTCCCGTTAATATTAAAATGCAATAAAACTCAGTCACGGTTTATACTGCCGTCTCGTGGAGTGCTTCCCCCTTTGAAACATGTTCTCAGCCAAGCACCCCCTGACCGACCCCCAACGTCTTTGATCGAAAAAGCCTAAATACATAAGTACAATATCGTGATGTTCCCTCAGTGTGTGATTTATTCACCCCTTCGTGCACGAATTACAACAAACTAAGGATATTTTCAGTTTTTCAACTGAAGTAATATATATTTAACAAACTAATGAACAAAATGATATATTGTGAAAAACTATAAAATACACACATTTCACATTTTATATAAGGAATATTTTATACGAAATTGTGTTTTCTATTTAACTTATTGTACTAATATTATTTTCGTAATCATGCATGGGTTTTTATTAACTTTTTTCTTTTTTAAATCTCACGTACCCCCTGCAGTACCCCAACGTACCCCTAGGGTACCCCCATTTGAGAATCACTGGTCTAGTTTATCGATTTTGTTGTATTGCTATTATTTTTTCCTTTTAGAGGTCTTAAAGAAAGATGGCGCCGGTGTGTGTGGCGTGCCGTCTGCCGATGCTTACGCTGTGTGTTTTTGTCATGCTTAATGCGAAATGTCAACTCTCTACTGGTGTACGATCGCCAAACACTGCTGGACCTTCGGTTTTCTGCCATTAATCCAGCAAAGTCTACTCGTGGTGGAGATAAAACGCTGCCTCCGTTTGTATCAGGCGGACCAGTTTACCTGTGCCGCACCCCGGCTCCACCTACCCGCTGTAAACGCCACCGCCGACTGGTGAGAATGAAGGCTTCTTCAGCTCATCTTTTCTCTCATACTGCGCATGAGCCTCGACTCTCTTTTTCGAGGCGCTTCCTGGACCCTGTCGACGCCTGGCTGGTACCTGTCGTCGACCCGGATGAGGCATTCCTGCACCGCGGGACCTGCTCCCCTCGTCCCCGCTGCCGTGGGGTTAATCCGCATAACCTGAGGTCTCTGTGTCGGGCTCCCCGGTCCTCTAACGCCGCCAATCTGCCGGCCCCTGCCAGGTTTGGCCCGGTCAATGCAAGATCGCTAGCAAACGAGACTTTTGTCCTAAAGGATGTCTTCACTTCCAAGGGCTTGGATTTCTTCTTCGGGACTGACACATGGCTCAGTATTGGTGAGTCCAGCGCGTTTACCGAACGTGTACCGCAGCATTGCTGTTATTTTAACTCTCCGCGGAGGTCAGGCCGAGGTGGAGGTAGAGCAACTGCCAGCAGCTTTCACTCACATTCTCACCCGGCAGCTTTGCACTGAGCGTGTTCGAGCTTGTTCGCTCTCATGCAGTGCTGTGTGCTGTGGTCTATAGACCTCCCAAATACAATAAGGACACTACATACTGATATACACCTGAACATCAGCAGGAGAGGACTCTTTAAAGTAGAGACACCACACACTGATATACACCTGAACATCAGCAGGAGAGGACTCTTTAAAGTAGAGACACTACATACTGATATACACCTGAACATCAGCAGGAGAGGACTCTTTAAAGTAGAGACACTACATACTGATATACACCTGAACATCAGCAGGAGAGGACTCTTTAAAGTAGAGACACTACATACTGATATACACCTGAACATCAGCAGGAGAGGACTCTTTAAAGTAGAGACACTACATACTGATACACACCTGAACATCAGCAGGAGAGGACTCTTTAAAGTAGAGACACTACATACTGATATACACCTGAACATCAGCAGGAGAGGACTCTTTAAAGTAGAGACACTACATACTGATACACACCTGAACATCAGCAGGAGAGGACTCTTTAAAGTAGAGACACTACATACTGATATACACCTGAACATCAGCAGGAGAGGACTCTTTAAAGTAGAGACACTACATACTGATATACACCTGAACATCAGCAGGAGAGGACTCTTTAAAGTAGAGACACTACATACTGATATACACCTGAACATCAGCAGGAGAGGACTCTTTAAAGTAGAGACACTACATACTGATATACACCTGAACATCATCAGGAGAGGACTCTTTAAAGTAGAGACACTACATACTGATATACACCTGAACATCAGCAGGAGAGCACTCTTTAAAGGAGAGAATAAGCTAAAGAATCTGACAGGTGTGCGTGTCAGTAAATATCGTATGCTCTCCTGCCTCAGTTTGTGATGGAGCTGACGTTCTCCGAGGCAGCGAAAGGCGCCCAGAAGCCTCTGACGGTGAACCTGGAGGACGGTAAACGATTTCTCTGACTTCTTGGCTGAAATGATGCCAAAATATGATCGTGTTTTTTTGTTGGGGATTTTAATATTCATGTGTGTTTGCCCCGACAAAGCTATGGCAAAGGACTTTTTAGACCTTGTCGATTCCTTTAGTCTTGTGCAGTCTGTGTCTGGCCCCACGCAGGAACGCGGACACACACTTGATCTTGTTTTATCTTATGGTTTGCCTGTTCTTAACCTGGAGATTTGTGACGCCTTTTTTCTCTGATCACATGCCTGAATTATTTGATGTGAGTCTTGCTTGTGAAACGGTTAAACCGCGCGCTGCTCCTCGGCGCGCTCGCATTATTAACCCCTCCACTGCTGGTCAGTTCTCTGTCGCCTTTAAACAGAGCCGTGTGAATCGGGAACCTATGTCACCTGAAACGGATGAGCTCACGGTTTCACTCCACTTGCAAAGCTGCCATAGACACTGTTGCTCCTTTAAAAGCCAGGCGACCGAAAACTAAATCTGAGCCTTGGTTAAATGACACGACTCGGGCTGTCCGACAGGATTGCTGTGAAGCTGAGCGTAAATGGGAAAAAAAGGACAAACTGCAAGTTTCATTTGAAATGTTGAGGGCAGTGTTGGCGTCTCTACAGATCACTGGGAAGGAGGCAAAAAGCAAACTTTTATCGGACATCTTTCTGTCAAATCGTCATAAGCCACGCGTTCGGTTCCAGACTATTGATGTGGTCCTTAATGCCCCCCAGAAGAGCTCTATGGAGACCTTCTTCACTTTTTCATTAATAAGGTGAACTCCACTAGAGCTCAAATCTCTGCTCCTGCAATTGACCCCTCAGTTCCTGCACCGTGTTCTGCTGCCTCTAATCAGTGTGAGCATGTAGCTCTGTCTTTTGTCCAGGAGATTGTCTCCAAGTTAAAGCCCTCTGGTCTCCCGCTTGGAGCAGTGGGTGGGCATTGAGGGAAAAGCCCTGGAATGGTTCAGGTCATATTTGAAGGACAGAACTTTCTCTGTCAGCCTTTGTGACTCCGAGTCATCCTCTGCTCCACTCCTGTATGGGGTCCCACAGGGCTCAGTATTAGGCCCCCTGCTATTCTCCCTCTATGTGCTCCGTCTTGGGTCCATTTTTAGAAAGCACGGCATCGCATTCCACTGCGATGCTGACGATAGCCAGATGTATGTCCCACCAACAAAGAAGGAGGGTTACTTAATTAGCCCACTGCTAAAGTGCCGAGATGACACAAAGGCCTGGATGGCGCGCAACCTCCTTAAACTCAACGAAGGAAAAACAGAAGTGATGGTTTTTGGTAGCACCACTGGCACCACTTCTGTAGACCTGGGTCCCTTGCTTCAGTACACCAAGCCCACCGTTACGAACCTTGGTGTTAAAATGGACCGTGAACTCAAACTTGAGTCAGATTAAGTCGGTGGGAAAAACGAGCTTTTATCACCTGAGGCAGCTAGCCAAAGTAAAACCGTTTCTCTCCAGACAGCAGTTTGAGACGGTAATCCACGCCTCTGTCCCCACCCGGCTGGACTACTGTAACTCTCTCTACACGGGGGTCAGCGGGCTCCTCGCTCGCACGACTGCAGCGGGTGCAAAATGCCGCAGCAAGGCTCTTAACTGGCACACGGAAGTTTGACCACATCTCCCTGTTTCAGCTTCTCTCCACTGGCTGCCCATTTATTTTAGGATCCATTTTAAAATTCTTTAATTTACTTTTAAATCCCTAAATGGCGTGACCCCCCACACCTTGCTGAGCTGCCACAGCACTACACGCCGAGCCGCCCTCTCAGGTCAGCGGACCAACCGCTCCTGAACGTGCCTAAACCAGGTCTCAGCTCAGAGGGGCCGTTGCTTCTCCGTAGCGGCTCCCAAACTGTGGAGCGCTCTGCCCCTGGAGAGCAGACAGGCCTCCACGCCGCCTGCTTTTCAATCGCTTCTTAAAACCCACCTCTCCTCCTCAGCGTTTCAACATCTGGCGTTTCAACATCTTTCAGAGTGTTGCTTTTTTGCATTTAAATCGTTTTACTTGTACTTGTTTCATGGTGTGAGCTGTGTTGCCTGTACAGCACTTTGGTCTGGAGCTTTAAAGTGATTTATGAATAAAGTTGTATGTATTAAAAAGGTCTTTAAAGTCATTACATGTGTACCTACACAACGTGCAGATACCCTGCATAAGCACAGCAGCTGCAGATCGATGAACGCTGAACTCCCAAGTGTGATGGAGACTTCTGGAGCAATGGAGACTCAGAGAGACACGGGGAGAGCAGGCACTTTGATGCAAACACCGATGGTTTCTTTGGAGCTCCGGCCGGAGAACTCTCACGGAGCGTCCTCACTTCAGCTCCAAAGCAGCTTGGAGCTGGGCGTGTCTGGAGCTTGGGGATTTTATTCAAGCAACGCGACCAACAACCAATCACATGAATCTCCCGCCCCCGACATACAGAGCAGAAACCCCGGGGATTTTATGGGAGCAATATATATATAAACTCCCCAAACAGGCGAAACCCTACCAGTTCCCCCACTGTCTCTGCCACCTCCCTCCATGCTGGTTCCTCCGGTTTGTGTCCCGGTAGGTGAAGAGGGTCTGGTCATACAAAACCGGGTGAGTTGCTACGGCGATAGTTAGTTTCTCCTCCGACTTGTTTTTGAAATATAGAAATGAACGGCGGGATATCTCTCCCAGCTTAGACGCGGTTTGATTGGCTACGGCTTCAGCTGTCAGACTTTTGGGAAACAGGATTTGATTGGCTGGCGCTGGCTACTCCGGCGTCTCCGGCGTCAGAAGTTGAACATTCAACTTCTGTCGCGGAGACGGACCGCTCTGCTACCCACAATTCAGTTCGGCGAAAAAGCGAGGCAACGTGACGTCACCCCGTTGAAAGTGAATGGGCAGCTTGGAGCTGTCGACGCTGTAGTGTGGACGGGCCGTCACTGTGATCGGCCGCTTGTGTGAACGGCCAACATTAGTAAGAGTCAGATCCGTGCTGTCGCATGTCAGCGTGCAACTTCAATTATGATGTGTTTTCCGTTTTCGCTTCCCTCTGTATTTTAATTTTTGTTTTACTTTCATGTAAGCACCACGACACCAAGTCAAATGCCTGGGACGTGTGGACCTACCTGGAATAAACCTGATCCCGATTCTTACTCCGAACCAATGTGTTATTCTGTTGGAATCACTTTAAAGTAAGAACCGATGTGTGCTAGCTGGTAACGAAGCGGAGTCTGATTGTGTGCAGGAGGCCACGAACACGGGTCCCTTCATGATGCGCAGCGCCTGCCGCCGCTGTGGAGGAAGAGGCTCCATCATCATCACCATCTGCCTCCTGTGCCGAGGCTCGGGGCAGACCAAGAAGAGGCAGACCGTCTCCGTGCCCGTCCCCGCAGGTGGGGCCACCTCCAGCCGCTAGACTGCTGTCTGTGGCTTCATCACAACACCACAGGGGGGGGCTCTCAGATGGTGTACTTCAGTACAAGTACAAGTACTCAGATGGTGTACTTCGGTACAAGTACTCAGATGGTGTACTTCGTAAAGTACAAGTACTCAGGTCTTGTTCTTGAGTAAAAGTAGAAGTACTCAGGTCTTGTACTTCAGTAAAAGTACAAGTACTCAGATGGTGTACTTCAGTACAAGTACAAGTACTCAGATCTTGTTCTTGAGTAAAAGTAGAAGTACTCAGGTCTTGTACTTCAGTAAAAGTACAAGTACTCAGATGGTGTACTTCAGTACAAGTACAAGTACTCAGATCTTGTTCTTGAGTAAAAGTAGAAGTACTCAGGTCTTGTACTTCAGTAAAAGTACAAGTACTCAGATCTTGTACTTGAGTAAAAGTAGAAGTACTCAGATGTAGTACTTCAGTAAAAGTACAAGTACTCAGATCTTGTACTTGAGTAGAAGCACTCAGATGTTGTACTTCAGTAAAAGTAGAAGTACTCAGATGTTGTACTTGAGTAAAAGTAGAAGTACTCAGGTCTGGTACTTGAGTAAAAGTAGAAGTACTCAGATCTTGTTGTAAAAGTAGAAGTACTCAGATCTTGTACTTGAGTAAAAGTACAAGTACTCAGATGTTGTACTTCAGTAAAAGTACAAGTACTCAGATCTTGTACTTGAGTAAAAGTAGAAGTACTCAGATCTTGTACTTCAGTAAAAGTAGAAGTACTCAGGTCTGGTACTTGAGTAAAAGTAGAAGTACTCAGATCTTGTTGTAAAAGTAGAAGTACTCAGATCTTGTACTTGAGTAAAAGTACAAGTACTCAGATGTTGTACTTCAGTAAAAGTACAAGTACTCAGATCTTGTACTTGAGTAAAAGTAGAAGTACTCAGACCTTGTACTTCAGTAAAAGTAGAAGTACTCAGGTCTGGTACTTGAGTAAAAGTAGAAGTACTCAGATCTTGTACTTCAGTAACAGTAGAAGTACTCAGATCTGGTACTTTAGTTAAAGTAGAAGTACTCAGATCTTGTACTTCAGTAACAGTAGAAGTACTCAGATCTGGTACTCTGTTTCTAAACCACAGTAACTGACAGGTGGTCAGTGTATGTAATCTGCTTCGTAGGTTGTGAGTATGTCTCTCTGCTCTCAGGAGTGGATTCGTAGGTTGTGAGTATGTCTCTGCTCTCAGGAGTGGATTCGTAGGTTGTGAGTATGTCTCTGCTCTCAGGAGTGGATTCGTAGGTTGTGAGTATGTCTCTGCTCTGCTCTCAGGAGTGGATTCGTAGGTTGTGAGTATGTCTCTGCTCTCAGGAGTGGATTCGTAGGTTGTGAGTATGTCTCTCTGCTCTCAGGAGTGGATTCGTAGGTTGCGAGTATGTCTCTGCTCTTAGGAGTGGATTCGTAGGTTGTGAGTATGTCTCTCTGCTCTCAGGAGTGGATTCGTAGGTTGTGAGTATGTCTCTGCTCTCAGGAGTGGATTCGTAGGTTGTGAGTATGTCTCTCTGCTCTCAGGAGTGGATTCGTAGGTTGCGAGTATGTCTCTGCTCTCAGGAGTGGATTCGTAGGTTGTGAGTATGTCTCTCTGCTCTCAGGAGTGGATTCGTAGGTTGTGAGTATGTCTCTGCTCTCAGGAGTGGATTCGTAGGTTGTGAGTATGTCTCTGCTCTCAGGAGTGGATTCGTAGGTTGTGAGTATGTCTCTGCTCTCAGGAGTGGATTCGTAGGTTGTGAGTATGTCTCTGCTCTCAGGAGTGGATTCGTAGGTTGTGAGTATGTCTCTGCTCTCAGGAGTGGATTCGTAGGTTGTGAGTATGTCTCTGCTCTCAGGAGTGGATTCGTAGGTTGTGAGTATGTCTCTGCTCTCAGGAGTGGATTCGTAGGTTGTGAGTATGTCTCTGCTCTTAGGAGTGGATTCGTAGGTTGTGAGTATGTCTCTGCTCTCTCAGGAGTGGATTCGTAGGTTGTGAGTATGTCTCTGCTCTCTCAGGAGTGGATTCGTAGGTTGTGAGTATGTCTCTGCTCTCTCAGGAGTGGATTCGTAGGTTGTGAGTATGTCTCTGCTCTCAGGAGTGGATTCGTAGGTTGTGAGTATGTCTCTGCTCTCAGGAGTGGATTCGTAGGTTGTGAGTATGTCTCTGCTCTCAGGAGTGGATTCGTAGGTTGTGAGTATGTCTCTGCTCTGCTCTCAGGAGTGGATTCGTAGGTTGTGAGTATGTCTCTGCTCTCTCAGGAGTGGATTCGTAGGTTGCGAGTATGTCTCTGCTCTCAGGAGTGGATTCGTAGGTTGTGAGTATGTCTCTGCTCTGCTCTCAGGAGTGGATTCGTAGGTTGTGAGTATGTCTCTGCTCTCAGGAGTGGATTCGTAGGTTGTGAGTATGTCTCTGCTCTGCTCTCAGGAGTGGATTCGTAGGTTGTGAGTATGTCTCTGCTCTCAGGAGTGGATTCGTAGGTTGTGAGTATGTCTCTGCTCTGCTCTCAGGAGTGGATTCGTAGGTTGTGAGTATGTCTCTGCTCTCAGGAGTGGATTCGTAGGTTGTGAGTATGTCTCTGCTCTCAGGAGTGGATTCGTAGGTTGTGAGTATGTCTCTGCTCTCAGGAGTGGATTCGTAGGTTGTGAGTATGTCTCTCTGCTCTCAGGAGTGGATTCGTAGGTTGTGAGTATGTCTCTGCTCTCAGGAGTGGATTCGTAGGTTGTGAGTATGTCTCTGCTCTCTCAGGAGTGGATTCGTAGGTTGTGAGTATGTCTCTGCTCTCAGGAGTGGATTCGTAGGTTGTGAGTATGTCTCTGCTCTCTCAGGAGTGGATTCGTAGGTTGTGAGTATGTCTCTGCTCTCAGGAGTGGATTCGTAGGTTGTGAGTATGTCTCTGCTCTGCTCTCAGGAGTGGATTCGTAGGTTGTGAGTATGTCTCTGCTCTCAGGAGTGGATTCGTAGGTTGTGAGTATGTCTCTGCTCTCTCAGGAGTGGATTCGTAGGTTGCGAGTATGTCTCTGCTCTCAGGAGTGGATTCGTAGGTTGTGAGTATGTCTCTCTGCTCTCAGGAGTGGATTTGTAGGTTGCGAGTATGTCTCTGCTCTTAGGAGTGGATTCGTAGGTTGTGAGTATGTCTCTCTGCTCTCAGGAGTGGATTCGTAGGTTGTGAGTATGTCTCTGCTCTCAGGAGTGGATTCGTAGGTTGTGAGTATGTCTCTGCTCTCAGGAGTGGATTCGTAGGTTGTGAGTATGCCTCTGCTCTCAGGAGTGGATTCGTAGGTTGTGAGTATGTCTCTGCTCTCAGGAGTGGATTCGTAGGTTGTGAGTATGTCTCTGCTCTCAGGAGTGGATTCGTAGGTTGTGAGTATGTCTCTGCTCTTAGGAGTGGATTCGTAGGTTGTGAGTATGTCTCTGCTCTCTCAGGAGTGGATTCGTAGGTTGTGAGTATGTCTCTGCTCTCTCAGGAGTGGATTCGTAGGTTGTGAGTATGTCTCTGCTCTCAGGAGTGGATTCGTAGGTTGTGAGTATGTCTCTGCTCTCTCAGGAGTGGATTCGTAGGTTGTGAGTATGTCTCTCTGCTCTCAGGAGTGGATTCGTAGGTTGTGAGTATGTCTCTGCTCTCAGGAGTGGATTCGTAGGTTGTGAGTATGTCTCTGCTCTGCTCTCAGGAGTGGATTCGTAGGTTGTGAGTATGTCTCTGCTCTCAGGAGTGGATTCGTAGGTTGTGAGTATGTCTCTGCTCTCAGGAGTGGATTCGTAGGTTGTGAGTATGTCTCTCTGCTCTCAGGAGTGGATTCGTAGGTTGTGAGTATGTCTCTGCTCTCAGGAGTGGATTCGTAGGTTGTGAGTATGTCTCTGCTCTCAGGAGTGGATTCGTAGGTTGTGAGTATGTCTCTGCTCTCAGGAGTGGATTCGTAGGTTGTGAGTATGTCTCTGCTCTCTCAGGAGTGGATTCGTAGGTTGTGAGTATGTCTCTGCTCTCAGGAGTGGATTCGTAGGTTGTGAGTATGTCTCTGCTCTCAGGAGTGGATTCGTAGGTTGTGAGTATGTCTCTGCTCTCAGGAGTGGATTCGTAGGTTGTGAGTATGTCTCTGCTCTCAGGAGTGGATTCGTAGGTTGTGAGTATGTCTCTGCTCTGCTCTCAGGAGTGGATTCGTAGGTTGTGAGTATGTCTCTGCTCTCTCAGGAGTGGATTCGTAGGTTGTGAGTATGTCTCTCTGCTCTCTCAGGAGTGGATTCGTAGGTTGTGAGTATGTCTCTGCTCTCTCAGGAGTGGATTCGTAGGTTGTGAGTATGTCTCTCTGCTCTCAGGAGTGGATTCGTAGGTTGTGAGTATGTCTCTGCTCTCAGGAGTGGATTCGTAGGTTGTGAGTATGTCTCTCTGCTCTCAGGAGTGGATTCGTAGGTTGTGAGTATGTCTCTGCTCTCAGGAGTGGATTCGTAGGTTGTGAGTATGTCTCTCTGCTCTCAGGAGTGGAGCACGGCCAGTCAGTGCGCATGGCCGTGGGCAGCAAAGAGATCCTCATCACGTTCAGGGTGAGTCCCGCCAGAGAATCCAAAACAACACACTTGAAATCTATAAATCACCACGGTAACTACGGAGGAGAAGCCGCCCTGAAGAGCAGAGTTCTGACGTGTGGACTGTGCCGTTGCCCTGCAGGTGCAGAGGAGCCCGGTGTTCAAGAGGACCGGGGCCGACATCCACTCCGACGTGTTGATCTCCGTGGCTCAGGCCATCCTCGGGGGCACCGCCACGGGGCCGGGCCTCCACCAGACCATCAGCATCACCGTGAGGCATCTTCCACATCAACACGTGTCCCCTCTTCTCCGTGTCTCTTCTACATCAACATGTGTCCCCTCTTCTCCATGTCTCTTCCACATCAACATGTGTCCCCTCTTCTTCATGTCTCTTCTACATCAACACGTGTCCCCTCTTCTTCATGTCTCTTCTACATCAACATGTGTCCCCTCTTCTTCATGTCTCTTCTACATCAACATGTGTCCCCTCTTCTCCATGTCTCTTCTTCATCAACACGTGTCCCCTCTTCTTCATGTCTCTTCTTCATCAACATGTGTCCCCTCTTCTCCATGTCTCTTCTACATCAACATGTGTCCCCTCTTCTTCATGTCTCTTCTACATCAACATGTGTCCCCTCTTCTTCATGTCTCTTCTACATCAACATGTGTCCCCTCTTCTTCGTGTCTCTTCTACATCAACATGTGTCCCCTCTTCTCCATGTCTCTTCTACATCAACATGTGTCCCCTCTTCTCCATGTCTCTTCTACATCAACATGTGTCCCCTCTTCTTCATGTCTCTTCTACATCAACATGTGTCCCCTCTTCTCCATGTCTCTTCTACATCAACATGTGTCCCCTCTTCTCCATGTCTCTTCTACATCAACATGTGTCCCCTCTTCTCCATGTCTCTTCTACATCAACATGTGTCCCCTCTTCTTCATGTCTCTTCTACATCAACATGTGTCCCCTCTTCTTCATGTCTCTTCTACATCAACATGTGTCCCCTCTTCTTCATGTCTCTTCTACATCAACATGTGTCCCCTCTTCTTCATGTCTCTTCTACATCAACATGTGTCCCCTCTTCTCATGTCTCTTCTACATCAACATGTGTCCCCTCTTCTTCATGTCTCTTCTACATCAACATGTGTCCCCTCTTCTCCATGTCTCTTCTACATCAACATGTGTCCCCTCTTCTCCATGTCTCTTCTACATCAACATGTGTCCCCTCTTCTCCATGTCTCTTCTACATCAACATGTGTCCCCTCTTCTTCATGTCTCTTCTACATCAACATGTGTCCCCTCTTCTTCATGTCTCTTCTACATCAACATGTGTCCCCTCTTCTCCATGTCTCTTCTACATCAACATGTGTCCCCTCTTCTTCATGTCTCTTCTACATCAACATGTGTCCCCTCTTCTCCATGTCTCTTCTACATCAACATGTGTCCCCTCTTCTCCATGTCTCTTCTTCATCAACATGTGTCCCCTCTTCTTCATGTCTCTTCTTCATCAACATGTGTCCCCTCTTCTCCATGTCTCTTCTACATCAACATGTGTCCCCTCTTCTTCATGTCTCTTCTACATCAACATGTGTCCCCTCTTCTCCATGTCTCTTCTACATCAACATGTGTCCCCTCTTCTCCATGTCTCTTCTACATCAACATGTGTCCCCTCTTCTTCATGTCTCTTCTACATCAACATGTGTCCCCTCTTCTTCATGTCTCTTCTACATCAACATGTGTCCCCTCTTCTTCATGTCTCTTCTACATCAACATGTGTCCCCTCTTCTTCATGTCTCTTCTACATCAACATGTGTCCCCTCTTCTCCATGTCTCTTCTACATCAACATGTGTCCCCTCTTCTCCATGTCTCTTCTACATCAACATGTGTCCCCTCTTCTCCATGTCTCTTCTACATCAACATGTGTCCCCTCTTCTCCATGTCTCTTCTACATCAACATGTGTCCCCTCTTCTTCATGTCTCTTCTACATCAACATGTGTCCCCTCTTCTTCATGTCTCTTCTACATCAACATGTGTCCCCTCTTCTCCATGTCTCTTCTACATCAACATGTGTCCCCTCTTCTTCATGTCTCTTCTACATCAACATGTGTCCCCTCTTCTTCATGTCTCTTCTACATCAACATGTGTCCCCTCTTCTTCATGTCTCTTCTACATCAACATGTGTCCCCTCTTCTCCATGTCTCTTCTACATCAACATGTGTCCCCTCTTCTTCATGTCTCTTCTACATCAACATGTGTCCCCTCTTCTCCATGTCTCTTCTACATCAACATGTGTCCCCTCTTCTCCATGTCTCTTCTACATCAACATGTGTCCCCTCTTCTCCATGTCTCTTCTACATCAACATGTGTCCCCTCTTCTTCATGTCTCTTCTACATCAACATGTGTCCCCTCTTCTTCATGTCTCTTCTACATCAACATGTGTCCCCTCTTCTTCATGTCTCTTCTACATCAACATGTGTCCCCTCTTCTTCATGTCTCTTCTACATCAACATGTGTCCCCTCTTCTCCATGTCTCTTCTACATCAACATGTGTCCCCTCTTCTACATCAACATGTGTCCCCTCTTCTCCATGTCTCTTCTACATCAACATGTGTCCCCTCTTCTCCATGTCTCTTCTACATCAACATGTGTCCCCTCTTCTCCATGTCTCTTCTACATCAACATGTGTCCCCTCTTCTTCATGTCTCTTCTACATCAACATGTGTCCCCTCTTCTCCATGTCTCTTCTACATCAACATGTGTCCCCTCTTCTCCATGTCTCTTCTACATCAACATGTGTCCCCTCTTCTTCATGTCTCTTCTACATCAACATGTGTCCCCTCTTCTCCATGTCTCTTCTACATCAACATGTGTCCCCTCTTCTCCATGTCTCTTCTACATCAACATGTGTCCCCTCTTCTCCATGTCTCTTCTACATCAACATGTGTCCCCTCTTCTTCATGTCTCTTCTACATCAACATGTGTCCCCTCTTCTTCACGTCTCTTCTACATCAACATGTGTCCCCTCTTCTCCATGTCTCTTCTACATCAACATGTGTCCCCTCTTCTCCATGTCTCTTCTACATCAACATGTGTCCTCTCTTCTTCGTGTGTGTGTGTGTGTGTGTGTGTGTGTGTGTGTGTGTGTGTGTGTGTGTGTGTGTGTGTGTGTGTGTGTGTGTGTGTGTGTGTGTGTGTGTGTGTGTGTGTGTGTGTGTGTGTGTGTGTGTGTGTGTGTGTGTCAGGTTCCTGCCAGCTGCCAGGCAGATCAGGTGATCCGGCTGCAGGGGAAAGGGATCCGCAGGATGAGCAGCTACAGCTACGGAGACCACTACGTGCACATCAAGATCAGAGTGCCGAAGTCAGTGATCACCGTGAGACCAGGGAACAGGAAGTGGAGAGATCCCATTGGCTCTGAGACCAGGGAACAGGAAGTGGAGAGATCCCATTGGCTCTGAGACCAGGGAACAGGAAGTGGAGAGATCCCATTGGCTCTGAGACCAGGGAACAGGAAGTGGAGAGATCCCATTGGCTCTGAGACTAGGGAACAGGAAGTGGAGAGATCCCATTGGCTCTGAGACCAGGGAACAGGAAGTGGAGAGATCCCATTGGCTCTGAGACCAGGGAACAGGAAGTGGAGAGATCCCATTGGCTATTTATATAGCATATATATATATAGTTAGTATATATTATATAGTTATGGCAACAATCCCCCATGATGCACTCTGTCAGTGTTAACGTTTTGTTTCCTGTCCCTGCAGGAAGTTGACGCGCAGGCAGCGCTCTCTGCTGCTCAGTTACGCTGAAGAAGAGACGGACGTACCGGGGACGGTGAACGGAGTGGAGCCCTCTACAGGTCAGAAACACACACACACACACAGACACACACAGACATGCACACACACACACGCACACACAGAAACACACACACACAGACATGCACACACACACACGCACACACAGACATGCACACACACAGACATGCACACACACAGACATGCACACACACACACGCACACACAGACACACACACACACAGACATGCACACACACACACGCACACACAGACATGCACACACACAGACATGCACACACACACACAGACTCACATGAATACAAACACACACGCACACAGACAGTGTGTGTGTGTGTGTGTGTGTGTGTGTGTGTGTGTGTGTGTGTGTGTGTGTGTGTGTGTGTGTGTGTGTGTGTGTGTGTGTGGCATCCTCCAATAGACCCTAAACACTAACCCCTCGGTGGAAACAGGAGAGTTGTGTTGAGAGTGATGCAGAGTGCGTTTGTGTCCAGCAGGGGGCAGCAGCAGCTCAGGGGAGCGGCGGCACACACAGACTGAAGAAGAGGAGGGGGGGGGCTTCCTCTCCAAACTAAAGAACATGTTTAGCTGACGCTGCTGCAGGTGGGGGCTGCACGCACGCACACACACACACACACACACACACACACACACACACACACACACACACGAAGAAGAGGGGACACATGTTGATGTAGAAGAGACACGAAGAAGAGGGGACACATGTTGATGTAGAAGAGACATGGAGAAGAGGGGACACATGTTGATGTAGAAGAGACATGAAGAAGAGGGGACACATGTTGATGTAGAAGAGACATGGAGAAGAGGGGACACATGTTGATGTAGAAGAGACATGAAGAAGAGGGGACACATGTTGATGTAGAAGAGACATGAAGAAGAGGGGACACATGTTGATGTAGAAGAGACATGAAGAAGAGGGGACACATGTTGATGTAGAAGAGACATGGAGAAGAGGGGACACATGTTGATGTAGAAGAGACATGGAGAAGAGGGGACACATGTTGATGTAGAAGAGACATGGAGAAGAGGGGACACATGTTGATGTAGAAGAGACATGAAGAAGAGGGGACACATGTTGATGTAGAAGAGACATGAAGAAGAGGGGACACATGTTGATGTAGAAGAGACGTGAAGAAGAGGGGACACATGTTGATGTAGAAGAGACATGGAGAAGAGGGGACACATGTTGATGTAGAAGAGACATGGAGAAGAGGGGACACATGTTGATGTAGAAGAGACATGGAGAAGAGGGGACACATGTTGATGTAGAAGAGACATGAAGAAGAGGGGACACATGTTGATGTAGAAGAGACATGAAGAAGAGGGGACACATGTTGATGTAGAAGAGACATGAAGAAGAGGGGACACATGTTGATGTAGAAGAGACATGGAGAAGAGGGGACACGTGTTGATGTAGAAGAGACATGAAGAAGAGGGGACACATGTTGATGTAGAAGAGACATGGAGAAGAGGGGACACATGTTGATGTAGAAGAGGGGACACATGTTGATGTAGAAGAGACATGGAGAAGAGGGGACACATGTTGATGTAGAAGAGACATGAAGAAGAGGGGACACATGTTGATGTAGAAGAGACATGAAGAAGAGGGGACACATGTTGATGTAGAAGAGACATGAAGAAGAGGGGACACATGTTGATGTAGAAGAGACATGAAGAAGAGGGGACACATGTTGATGTAGAAGAGACATGGAGAAGAGGGGACACATGTTGATGTAGAAGAGACATGAAGAAGAGGGGACACATGTTGATGTAGAAGAGACATGGAGAAGAGGGGACACATGTTGATGTAGAAGAGACATGGAGAAGAGGGGACACATGTTGATGTAGAAGAGACATGAAGAAGAGGGGACACATGTTGATGTAGAAGAGACATGGAGAAGAGGGGACACATGTTGATGTAGAAGAGACATGAAGAAGAGGGGACACATGTTGATGTAGAAGAGACATGAAGAAGAGGGGACACATGTTGATGTAGAAGAGACATGGAGAAGAGGGGACACATGTTGATGTAGAAGAGACATGAAGAAGAGGGGACACATGTTGATGTAGAAGAGACATGAAGAAGAGGGGACACATGTTGATGTAGAAGAGACATGAAGAAGAGGGGACACATGTTGATGTAGAAGAGACATGAAGAAGAGGGGACACATGTTGATGTAGAAGAGACATGAAGAAGAGGGGACACATGTTGATGTAGAAGAGACATGAAGAAGAGGGGACACATGTTGATGTAGAAGAGACATGGAGAAGAGGGGACACATGTTGATGTAGAAGAGACATGGAGAAGAGGGGACACATGTTGATGTAGAAGAGACATGGAGAAGAGGGGACACATGTTGATGTAGAAGAGACATGAAGAAGAGGGGACACATGTTGATGTAGAAGAGACATGAAGAAGAGGGGACACATGTTGATGTAGAAGAGACATGAAGAAGAGGGGACACATGTTGATGTAGAAGAGACATGGAGAAGAGGGGACACATGTTGATGTAGAAGAGACATGAAGAAGAGGGGACACATGTTGATGTAGAAGAGACATGGAGAAGAGGGGACACATGTTGATGTAGAAGAGACATGAGAAGAGGGGACACATGTTGATGTAGAAGAGACATGGAGAAGAGGGGACACATGTTGATGTAGAAGAGACATGAAGAAGAGGGGACACATGTTGATGTAGAAGAGACATGAAGAAGAGGGGACACATGTTGATGTAGAAGAGACATGAAGAAGAGGGGACACATGTTGATGTAGAAGAGACATGAAGAAGAGGGGACACATGTTGATGTAGAAGAGACATGGAGAAGAGGGGACACATGTTGATGTAGAAGAGACATGAAGAAGAGGGGACACATGTTGATGTAGAAGAGACATGGAGAAGAGGGGACACATGTTGATGTAGAAGAGACATGGAGAAGAGGGGACACATGTTGATGTAGAAGAGACATGAAGAAGAGGGGACACATGTTGATGTAGAAGAGACATGAAGAAGAGGGGACACATGTTGATGTAGAAGAGACATGAGAAGAGGGGACACATGTTGATGTAGAAGAGACATGAAGAAGAGGGGACACATGTTGATGTAGAAGAGACATGAAGAAGAGGGGACACATGTTGATGTAGAAGAGACATGGAGAAGAGGGGACACATGTTGATGTAGAAGAGACATGAAGAAGAGGGGACACATGTTGATGTAGAAGAGACATGAAGAAGAGGGGACACATGTTGATGTAGAAGAGACATGAAGAAGAGGGGACACATGTTGATGTAGAAGAGACATGAAGAAGAGGGGACACATGTTGATGTAGAAGAGACATGAAGAAGAGGGGACACATGTTGATGTAGAAGAGACATGGAGAAGAGGGGACACATGTTGATGTAGAAGAGACATGGAGAAGAGGGGACACATGTTGATGTAGAAGAGACATGGAGAAGAGGGGACACATGTTGATGTAGAAGAGACATGAAGAAGAGGGGACACATGTTGATGTAGAAGAGACATGAAGAAGAGGGGACACATGTTGATGTAGAAGAGACATGAAGAAGAGGGGACACATGTTGATGTAGAAGAGACATGGAGAAGAGGGGACACATGTTGATGTAGAAGAGACATGAAGAAGAGGGGACACATGTTGATGTAGAAGAGACATGGAGAAGAGGGGACACATGTTGATGTAGAGAGACATGAGAAGAGGGGACACATGTTGATGTAGAAGAGACATGGAGAAGAGGGGACACATGTTGATGTAGAAGAGACATGAAGAAGAGGGGACACATGTTGATGTAGAAGAGACATGAAGAAGAGGGGACACATGTTGATGTAGAAGAGACATGAAGAAGAGGGGACACATGTTGATGTAGAAGAGACATGAAGAAGAGGGGACACATGTTGATGTAGAAGAGACATGGAGAAGAGGGGACACATGTTGATGTAGAAGAGACATGAAGAAGAGGGGACACATGTTGATGTAGAAGAGACATGGAGAAGAGGGGACACATGTTGATGTAGAAGAGACATGGAGAAGAGGGGACACATGTTGATGTAGAAGAGACATGAAGAAGAGGGGACACATGTTGATGTAGAAGAGACATGGAGAAGAGGGGACACATGTTGATGTAGAAGAGACATGAAGAAGAGGGGACACATGTTGATGTAGAAGAGACATGAAGAAGAGGGGACACATGTTGATGTAGAAGAGACATGGAGAAGAGGGGACACATGTTGATGTAGAAGAGACATGAAGAAGAGGGGACACATGTTGATGTAGAAGAGACATGGAGAAGAGGGGACACATGTTGATGTAGAGACATGAAGAGGGGACACATGTTGATGTAGAAGAGACATGGAGAAGAGGGGACACATGTTGATGTAGAAGAGACATGAAGAAGAGGGGACACATGTTGATGTAGAAGAGACATGAAGAAGAGGGGACACATGTTGATTTAGAAGAGACATGGAGAAGAGGGGACACATGTTGATGTAGAAGAGGGGACACATGTTGATGTAGAAGAGGGGACACATGTTGATGTAGAAGAGGGGACACATGTTGATGTAGAAGAGGGGACACATGTGATGTAGAAGAGGGGACACATGTTGATGAAGAAGAGACATGGAGAAGAGGGGACACATGTTGATGTAGAAGAGGGGACACATGTTGATGTAGAAGAGGGGACACATGTTGATGTAGAAGAGGGGACACATGTTGATGTAGAAGAGACATGGAGAAGAGGGGACACATGTTGATGTAGAAGAGGGGACACATGTTGATGTAGAAGAGACGTGAAGAAGAGGGGACACATGTTGATGTAGAAGAGACATGGAGAAGAGGGGACACATGTTGATGTAGAAGAGACATGAAGAAGAGGGGACACATGTTGATGTAGAAGAGACATGGAGAAGAGGGGACACATGTTGATGTAGAAGAGACGTGAAGAAGAGGGGACACATGTTGATGTAGAAGAGACATGAAGAAGAGGGGACACATGTTGATGTAGAAGAGGGGACACATCTCTCTGTTCACACACACTGTAACTTTGACCTTGAGAGCACGCACGCTCTCTCCAGTAACCTTCCTGCGGCTGATATGTAAGCCCCTCGTTGGATGAAGGACTCTGGACTTGTGTCCTCCTGTCTTTCTGCTCCTGCGTGAGGAACGTCTCCAGCTAAACTGTCCCTCCTCCCTCCAGGTAGAACAACAAGCTGACGAAGAATCCACGGGGCGCCCTGGAAGAGGGAGACGTCTTTCACGCGGGGGTGGATGTGCGGCTGACGGGCCGCGTGAAGGCCGGGAGAAAGGCGATGGACGACTGCCCGCTGCGCACGTTGCACCTCTCTGAGGCCGTCAGCAGAGAGACATGACTTTGCTTCCCCGCTCACACCTGGACTCCAGCGAGCCTCTGAAACTCAAACTGTCCGTGTTGCATTCACAACCCAACGGTAGATTAAAACGCTGAGCCCTCCATCTTCTGTCTCCTCGTGTTTCTTCCTCGGAGAACTGGAAGCCGGGTTCCTACGGTCCTAACCTAACACCTGGAAAAGGAAATGAAACTAAAGTTGCATCGAATATCATTTATATTTTATGGAATCGCCGAAGTAGTAATACTATAATGATAATAAATACTTTATAGCAGGGATGTCCCGATCACCTTTTTGTGCTGCCGATCCGATTCCGATCATTTGATTTTGACAATCTGCCGATACCGATTTTTCCCGATCCGATCTTTATGCAATGCGTTAAGAGAAACAAAGGTAACGGATAACGGCTGGTCCTCCAACGCGATGAGTTCAGCTCTCTGGCCTTGTCTCTGCTCTGGGGCCGTTTCTCTTCCCTTTGAAAGCCTCTGAAGTGTCGGTTGTTCGCTTTCAATTTCATAACACTTCCAAACTCCTGACCTCTGCTCCGTCCGCCTCCCGAGTCTCCAGCTGGACGTAGCCTCTCGTTAGCTCGCTGCTGCTATCAGACGCTGCGCCCACTCTGCTGCTCTGAGAGGAATAAGCAGGTCTGAACACAAGCCCAAAGGAAGCAACACACACATGATGTTGAGTCATTTCAAACCAAAGCTAAGTCCCCAGGACGACTTTTAAGACGTGGACACGGTCACGTGTTTTCTCCCGATCCCCGATTTTTTGAAAATCACGTGATCGGCTCCGATCCCCGATCACGTGATCGGATCGGGACATCTCTACTTTATAGTAATGAAACGTAAAATGGCTTTTAACTGACGAGGTGTTTAGCTGGTGAGAGATTGTCGCTGTAGAAGCTTCTGGATTGGTCTGAGAGGTTTCCTGTGCAGACCTTATTTTCCTGTTCCGTGTTCACATGAGCCATTTCCTGGGGATGGAAGTCATTGTTGAAAAAGTGTGTGAAACCCTGGTTGTTGCAAAGTGTTGATTTGAAGCTGCTCGAAACTGAGTCGCCGTGGAGATGAGTTTTTACACCTAATTATTAAATACATTCTCAAAATTCTGACATTTTTCCGACATATCTGACTTTCTTCTTTGACTTTTTTAGATTCATATTTTTTCTGACTTTTTTGACTTTTGTCCAAAATGTGGACTTTTTTCCGGATTCTTCCTTTTTCCTCAGCGTTCTGGAAAAAGTCAAAATTCTGCAATTGTTCTCAAACATCAGACTTTTTTCTTATAATTCTGAATTGACTGAAGTCTGCCTGTTTCCAGAATGCTGAGGGTACTTTTCTCAAACTGCCAGTCGCGTGTGGAGGTGATGTTGGACACCGTGGTTTATCGCCTTTTCCTAACCACTATTCCTGAACCTCTGTGAGAAACGTCATGGGGTTAAGGAAAGGTGATAGGAGGATCCATCAGGACTCAGGAAAAGACGCGCACACACACACACACACACACACACACACACACACACACACACAGTGTTTACTCACAGCTGCTGTGTGGGAGGGTTTATTTCCAGAAACAAGAGGAAGGTTTAAAATGTAAGGACCGTATCTGCCGTTACGTGTCCGGCAGGCTCCTCCTGCACTACGGAGCCGGGTTTTGGCTTAGCGAGGTAACTTCAGGGTAAACTCTGGGTTTCCGATCCTACGCTGGTTCTCTTCTTACCCGGTAGATCTCCATGGTAACGGATGCTGAACGGAGGTTGCAGGCTAAGAGCTCAACTCAGTGAAAGCACCGCCTGCTGACCAATCAGAGCTCAGCGTGCGGAGTTTAAAGCGATCAAGTCATATCACAGGAGAAAGTCGTTTTGGATTAGGTAAGCCGGGTAACTCAAACATATCCAGGGTATGTCGAGCTGGATTCGTGGTACAGGCCTCTGCTCTTCTCTCTTCTCCCCCTTTCTTCACTCCAGGTGATCAACAGCTGATCAGTACCTGCCTGGGCACCTCAGACCGACTGCTGATTGGATCCCCTCAGCTGGCCTATTAGCAGCCAGAGCCAGTCGTAAAGGAGGCACTCCAGGAAGCCTTCTCGCTCTCTGACCTGAGCCTGCTGATCACTCCAGAGCCTCTGTGAGCTTTGTTACATTTGGTGATTCCTTTGTGAATCTTGTTAGTTTCTGATTCTTGTTAATCATTACACAGCTGAGTTGAAAACTGGATTCTGATCAGTCAATGTGGAACAGGTGCCAGGTTAATCCAGTAGTACAGACCGCTGTCAAGCTCTATAACGACCCGAGGAGGATCAAGAGAGAGAAAGGAAAAGAGGTTCAACGACGGCGCGCTGGACGTCAGATAAATAAACAGAAGAAGACACAGAGGTCAAGACTTCAATGCTGAAGGGCCAGTGGATCTATGGTGGGGGGTCAGCACAGAGGTCAAGACTTCAATGCTGAAGGGCCAGTGGATCTATGGTGGAGGTCAGCACAGAGGTCAAGACTTCAATGCTGAAGGGCCAGTGGATCTATGGTGGGGGGTCAGCACAGAGGTCAAGACTTCAATGCTGAAGGGCCAGTGGATCTATGGTGGGGGTCAGCACAGAGGTCAAGACTTCAATGCTGAAGGGCCAGTGGATCTATGGTGGGGGGTCAGCACAGAGGTCAAGACTTCAATGCTGAAGGGCCAGTGGATCTATGGTGGGGGTCAGCACAGAGGTCAAGGCTTCAATGCTGAAGGGCCAGTGGATCTATGGTGGGGGTCAGCACAGAGGTCAAGAAACCAACATTTGAAAGGGAGACAATGGATGACCAAGAAACTAGTGACTTGCTCAAGTCATTTGTGAGGGATCTGTGAAGAACATGCCCACAGCTGCACTACTGGTATTTAGTATACCAGCAATTGAGGGTGGACAAGTTTCCTCCCACTTAGGTTTCAAATAATTGTTTTGTGTCACATATTCATTATTAAGTTGATGTATAACTGCACAGGATCTTAATTATTTAAAATATAAGGTGACTAAAAATGGCAACTGTATTTTCAGTTTTGGCAACCAAAAGCTGATGCCTGGTTGCCTGGCAACACTTTTAAAAGTTAGCGTTGAGCCCTGTGTTCTTAATAATTTATATAAAAGACAAACTTGTGAATGTTTCTATTAAAACTATCAAATAATAAAGGTTATATTCAGTATTTGCCTTTTCCAACATTTCCATGAAGCTCCATGATGCTGATACTGACTGAATAGTTTAAACTAACATCATGTTCTCTTTATTCAGTCTGAGGGGTTGCAAGTTGTCAGGGATCAGCTGTTCTGCTCTGATCTCAGCTCTGACGTCCAACCCCTCCCATCTGAGAGATCTGGACCTGAGTCAGAACTACATGCAGGGTTCAGGAGTGAAGCTGCTGAGAGATCTTCTGGAGAGTCCAGACTGCAGACTGGAGACTCTCAGGTCAGCGAGGGGTCGACTCTTGTGTTGGGGGGGTTGATGTGTTCTCACACCGAGTAATCCCTCCAGTGCTTCCTTCCAGACGTAGCCTAGCTTAGCACAACTCATCATCCTACCATCAATCAATGTTTATTTTTTTTTCAAGAAATCACTACAGTTTTTTTAATTATTTTATCTCATCAAATCCACAAACATTATAATGTGAGTTTACAATGCAACATATTTTAGTAGGTAAGCAACTTTTTAACGGATTGAATCTGCTTGGTTCTCCTGTCATGCGCTTTGTTTCTAGACTAATGAGCAGTTATTTCCTGTTAGCGGAGAGCGGTGGCAGGCAGTCGTAGTGTTTGCAGAGAAGATATGATGGGATGTAAAGCATGAGATCAGTCAGGACTCGGAAGCTGACTCAAAGAAAGGGTTGTGTTCATCCCTACAGGATCAATGACCAGACGATCAGAGCCAAGCAACAGAAGAGATGTGAGTATTGAAACCATATCCTCCATTCATCAAGATATTCAACATTAAAGTTTCATCTTAAAACGAAAAATGCTTTTGAATTCCATCTTGTTTCAGGTCTCTTCAATCTTTTTAGCTGCCAATGTTTCTCTCTGTTCATATTGTATTCATCTGTCTCTGTCCCTTCTGCCCTCTGATGTCAAACAGGAAGTGAAAACAGGATGATTGGCTGGTATCACTGTGCTGTGATTGGATAAACTCACTGTGCAGTAGATTTGTTACTCGGATCTTCCACTGTGCTGTGATTGGCTGGTCTCACTGTACTGTGATGATGGTCTCACTTGCAGGATTGGCTGGTTCACTGTGCGTGATTGCTGTATCACTGCAGGATTTGTTTTGGCTGTGTCTGTTGCATGAGGAGAAACATAAAGATGATACAAAAATCATGTTTTCTAAAGTGATGTGCTGTCTCACTGTGCTGTGATTGGCTGGTCTCACTGTGCAGTGATTGGCTGGTCTCACTGTGCAGTGATTGGCTGGTCTCACTGTGCAGTGATTGGCTGGTCTCACTGTGCTGTGATTGGCTGGTCTCACTGTGCTGTGATTGGCTGGTCTCACTGTGCAGTGATTGGCTGGTCTCACTGTGCTGTGATTGGCTGGTCTCACTGTGCTGTGATTGGCTGGTCTCACTGTGCAGTGATTGGCTGGTCTCACTGTGCTGTGATTGGCTGGTCTCACTGTGCTGTGATTGGCTGGTCTCACTGTGCAGTGATTGGCTGGTCTCACTGTGCTGTGATTGGCTGGTCTCACTGTGCAGTGATTGGCTGGTCTCACTGTGCAGTGATTGGCTGGTCTCACTGTGCAGTGATTGGCTGGTCTCACTGTGCTGTGATTGGCTGGTCTCACTGTGCAGTGATTGGCTGGTCTCACTGTGCAGTGATTGGCTGGTCTCACTGTGCTGTGATTGGCTGGTTCTTTTGAATACTACTTTATTTCTACAACATGTTTTCTGAACTGTAATGTTTGAATATGCTCATGAGGCGTTATGTAATGCTAACCTTTCGTGGATTCAGGAGAAATCTACGAGACAGAATTATTCAAATGTTTCTTGAGGAGACTTCAGATATTTTTCCTTTTTTTCACTGTTTTTAATCTGTTTCGTGATACAGATAATGAAACAACAACAACATAAGTTACATTTCAAATAGACGTGCCTTGCCTCGAGACCCAATTGAGTGAAGTGGGGCATTTGGTGCAATCTGGCCCGATGGCGGTTTGTCCTGTAACTTTTGAACTTTATGCACAGATATAGTTCAGACGAATATATCCATATACGTAACCCTTGATTTCTTCACATTTTTAATTCTTCCAAATCTGTATTTTTGCTACTCCTTCCAAAAATGTTGTTCCATCATCACCACATTCTCTAGAGTAAGCTGGAAGTAAGACAATGTTTAAAACTGTTAATGTTCTATGCTTGTAATTATTGTGATAATATAAATAATATCATCTTTTTTCAATAACTGTTGTTGTTTGTCTTTGAAGTTTCCACAGTTTTTCTAAAGACTAAGGTGCTTACTTTTTGAAGTTGTATTAACCTGGTAACCTTCTGCTTGTTGCTGTATATGTGTGATGTGTGTGTGTGTGTGTGTGTGTGTGTGTGTGCGTGTGCGTTGCGTGCGTGCGGTTATTATACATACACATTTACCTGGCAGCTTCTGGGCCAGTGTGGAAAGAGTAAAGGCATTCTATTTAAAATTGTCATATTATATTTGTCCTCAAGAGTTAGATTTGTAATTGATCCAATCATCCATCACTGCTTGTAATAAAAATCTTATCGCATCACTTCACATCAAGAAGGATAGCTCCGCCATCGGCTGTGGTGGCGAGCTGGAAATAGACTGAATATGAAAAACCCTCTGTCGCTGAACCCTCATATCAGACAACAAAAACTCCCAAAGAAACCCCGAAGTTCACGGAGATCCTCGGGGGGGACGGGGGAGCACGGGGGAGCAACGGGGGGCAGGGGGAGAACGGGGGAGGGGGGCATCGCTCTCCGGACAGTCGTACAATAGGTGTCATCAAATGAAAAAGGTAATACATTGAAAACATTGACAGTCCAAATGATGATGAAGAAGAGAGAAGAAGAAGAAGAAGAAGAAAGAAGAAGAAGAAGAAGAAGAAGAGAAGAAGAAGAAGAAGAAGAAGAAGAAGAAGAAGAAGAAGAAGAAGAAGAAGAAGAAAGAAGAAGAAGAAGAGAAGAAGAAGAAGAAGAAGAAGAAGAAGAAGAAGAAGAAGAAAAAAAATGTCTAATGAGTGAAATCAGCCTCTTCAGAGCTACAGGCTCTGAGACCTCCTCGCGGCCTGTGTGACGGCAGCTTGTGTTGTTGTCTCTGGTTCTCCAGTGGACCCCCACACTGTGCTCTCCCCCGTGGCTCTGTGAGTCCTGCTGGGCTGCGAGGCTCCAGACGTGCGTCGTCTGTTCGCTTCACTTCATGTGGTCTTTAAATGTATGAAATGCCCCCATCGAGGAAGGAGTACCCAGATCTGGTTCTGAAGTGAACTGCACTTCAGGTCAATCAATCTTCGGAGCCTGCAGAGTAAATGCTTACCCCTGATATGTAGTTGAATAGAAGTATCACAACAGTACTTTGGTAAATGTAGGTTTCCTAGAGAAGCTGATTCTCTGCAGAGCGCTTGTTTCAACATTCAAGGCTTCTACTGTAATGTGTACGTCGCTGTCACGATCTGTTTTAGTTTGAAAAGTGTTCACCCCCCCCCCGTCTTGGCTGCTGCTTCCTGTCTCTGTGTCCCTCCTGCCTGATTACCTGATTGTGTTCCCCTGCTGCCCCTGTGCTTCCTCCTCCCTCCTCACCTGTTTCATTAGTCCTGTGTGCATGTCGGTTCTGCTTTTCCTGTTGGTCTTTGTGACATCCTTGTTGTTGTTGTTGTTGACAACAGCTACACTGTAGATTTGTCAATGGCAATCTGAGGCTCCTCCAACAGGTCAACACAATGAAACAGACAAAATAGTGCAAATCAAATAGAATAAAACATAGTGCAAGGAGAGTCTAAACACAAGTCATTGGAATATGATCTATTAGATAAATAATTTGTAAGTTACAAACGGATGAATGTTCAAAAGCTTGTGTTTAGATTTCACAACATCTGTGAGGAAACTGCTGCGAGGGAGTGCTGGCAGGAGGTGTGTGTGGGGGGGGGGTGAACTCTGAAACCCGGCCCAACGTTTCAACATTTCTTCATCGCCTCCTCCTCCTCCTCCTCTCCGGGGCTTGTTAAGAAGCAGCAGAGTGTGGCAGCGAGTCAGATTACTGCTTCAGCCTCCATTTCCTGCACAGAGGGAACAGAGGTCATGTCACTGCCAGAGTGCATGGTTACGCACTTATTCCTTTTGTCGTCACGTTATACGACAGAAATGGATTTGGACAGTGGTGGGCCGTCAGCAGGGCCTTCTCTGCTGGCCCTCTAACGAATACAATAAAGTGTGTGTAACATGTTTTTCATTCATATCTAGTTATACGTTTTAATAATATAATATCATATACTGAATGAAGTGAGGTGTTGTTGAGGCTGGACTGGAATTTCCTACTTCAAAAAGTCACTTGAACGCCTCGCAGTTATTTTAGTTGCGGAGGCACAACAGATACTGCTAGCCTGTCGTTGAAAGACAACACATCATCAGCCAATCAGATGTTGTTGTTCAATGACAGTGTCCTGAGCTAAACTTCTGTCAGGAACTTCCTTCGTAGCATCGACTTTATTTGCAAGTGAGCACGTTACTATTCGGGTCATTTTAGAGCGACGTGAGAGTGCACACACGTTTAATAATAGATGACTTCATTGATCAGTGTCGGGACATGTCGTCTGCATTTAACCCTCATAGCTGAATGTTGTGATTGTTGTCCAGCTGTTGTGACTGTTGAGCTTTGGGGTACTGCACCTCTGCGTTCACAGTAGCCGCGTTCACACTGCGGTACTTTTCCCACAAAGGTTCATGCGAACTTAGTTCATGATCGCGTTCACACCAAAAAGAGCCGGTACTAAAAGTAGTTCATGCGAACCTTTTTACCCCCCTCGAGAGAGAGCGGCTCTCTTGTGAGAAAAGAGCTATATTCCTGATTGGCTGGCGGATTGCAAACCACGCCCCGTAACATTCCCAAAGAGTTTTGTGAAGCCGCCATTTTATTAGTTAGCATTATTAGCATTAGCATTATTAGCATTAGCCCAGCGCAGAAACGCAGAGAGACTAACTTATGGCAACACAACATAAAACATGGGAGCGGTGGAGATGAGGAGGTGTCGGCGTTCGGAAGGCTTCAGTAGAAGCTGCTGGGAGTCCCAGCAGCTTCTACTGAAGCCTTCCCCAACTCCGGGGACTTCCGGCCGGGGCCTCCGGGCGGCAGTATACGCCGTGAAGTGGGTTGCAGCCTGCCAGTAAACCCGAAGAAGAAGAAGAAGAAGTGACGTCAGCGGCTTCATTTGCCTCATCCACCCCAGGAACTTGTTCTGGTGTGAACGCGATCTGTGCTTAGTTCATGAGAACTGAAGAGTCCTCAGGAACTAAGTTCTCATGAACCTTTGTGGGAAAAGTACCGCAGTGTGAACGCGGCTGATGCTGTGGGGTCTTTGAGGCATTCGGTGCCAGAAGCTTCGGGGTACTGCACCTCTGCGTTCACAGCGCTGGCCAGTATGAACCCAAGAGAAGAAGAGCAGCATTCCAACAACTATTAACCCAACACTGCTTGCACCTTTTTATACGGAAATACATGCATATAAAAAGATATTGATGTGTATGCATGCCTTGAACAATAAGCACTTGCATAACTTGACGTCGAGATGAAAGAGAGGAAGGGGTGGGGGACGTGTTGCATGCTGGACACAGAGGGGGTTCTGTTGTAACAGCTGTGTGTGCAGAGAGTCGTCACTAACACATCTCTGCACTTCCCTTCATTTCACAGTTTGCATTACTCTGGTCCGGAGGCCGAGAGACGCGCACACCCCAAAGTCTTCCATCAGGAGAAACTCACTCTTTAGTATCCCCAGCTGTGTGCGTCACTCTTTAGTGTCCCCTGGTCTCCAGCTGTGTGCGTCACTCTTTAGTGTCCCCTGGTCTCCAGCTGTGTGTTTCACTCTTTAGTGTCCCCTGGTCTCCCAGCTGTGTGCGTCACTCTTTAGTGTCCCCTGGTCTCCAGCTGTGTGCGTCACTCTTTAGTGTCCCCTGGTCTCCAGCTGTGTGTTTCACTCTTTAGTGTCCCCTGGTCTCCCAGCTGTGTGCGTCACTCTTTAGTGTCCCCTGGTCTCCAGCTGTGTACGTCACTCTTTAGTGTCCCCTGGTCTCCCAGCTGTGTGCAACACTCTTTAGTGTCCCCTGGTCTCCCAGCTGTGTGCGTCACTCTTTAGTGTCCCCTGGTCTCCAGCTGTGTACGTCACTCTTTAGTGTCCCCTAGTCTCCAGCTGTGTGTTTCACTCTTTAGTGTCCCCTGGTCTCCCAGCTGTGTGTGTCACTCTTTAGTGTCTCCTGGTCTCCCAGCTGTGCGCGTCACTCTTTAGTGTCCCCTGGTCTCCAACTGTGTGCGTCACTCTTTAGTGTCCCCTGGTCTCCCAGCTGTGTGCGTCACTCTTTAGTGTCCCCCGGTCTCCCAGCTGTGTGCGTCACTCTTTAGTGTCCCCTGGTCTCCCAGCTGTGTGCGTCACTCTTTAGTGTCCCCTGGTCTCCGTTGTGTTTTGAGCTTCTGCAGCGTTTGGTTTCTGCAGCTTATAGTAAACGCTGCATGTGTTGTCAAGTTGCTGGAGATGTTTCTTCATGTGGAACCTTTGTGTTTTTAGATCTGCATCCTCTCTGAAGCTGCAGCGAGTTTCTCCTGATGGACGGGTTTTGGGCCTGTGTAGAGCATCTGTCGGCCACCGTACTCTGACTGCTCCTGAACAGGCCCGGACTGGCCATCGGGAGGACCGGGAAGTTTCCCGATGGCCTGGCCTGCTAAGTGGCCTGCTGGCCTGAGGATTTTTTATTTTGTATGTATATATTGTGAACGCAACGCTGCGCAAATGTGGGTCTGACTCTGCCTCACAGAGGGTGACTGGCTGTCTCCATGATGTGGCCTGCCGACATGGCCACGATCATACACTAATGCCCTCGATTGGTCTCTGTCTTTGTGTCATTCAAGCTCGGGAGGGTGTGTATGTGTGGCGCGAGCGAGAGAGAGAAAGTGCGCGCACCGGTTACGTGTATTGTTGTTAGCATCTGGTGCTAGCTAGCTGCGCTAACGGATATAATGAGCTGTCAACAAGGTGGAGGAGAGTCCTCTCCAGTCAGACTGAGAGACTGATAACTACAGCTCAGATGAGGTGAAGGACTCTCTGAGTGTTTAGATAGTTAACTTAGTCTAAGTTATCTCAGTGGGTCTCAAACGGTTTGGTCACCATGTTATGTAAACACATATTTCCATTTGAAGGGGGAGTGATTAGTAAAATAAGCATGAATAATAAAATATGCAAATAACTTGTTGAGAGCTAAAACTAGTCTTTGCTTCTGCCTCAAAGAGGAGCAGGGGGAGAGGAGGGAGACAGGAGAGGCTGGTTCAGGAGCCCAGACACACTCACAACTATAAATGAACCAAAAACAAATAAATAAAGAAGTTTCAGTGTTTTTCATATTGGATATGGGATGTTATTGGTTATGGCCATGTTCTTATGATTGTATGATTATTTAAATGTATACAGTTCTGTTTCATATGGGTGTAGTCTCTCTCTTTATTTCCCCCTCAAAGTGCACCAGATGGATGCATTTAAGTCCAAAATAAAAAACAAAAAAATCTTACCGGGGGAGCATGCCCCTGTGCCCCCCTAGAGGATTTGAGGTCCACCTCCACTTAAAATATTTTAACATGGATAGGTTAGGTTCCTAAATAGATTTGCAATTTTTTTTCAAATAGTAAACCATGTCCATATGTTTATTCTGGGGTAGTAGATTTAAAGTTTAGGGCTATCACTACGGGCAGCAACGCTGTAAATATTGACAAATAAATCCAGCAAAATGGCACAAAAGAAAACTGGTAGTGGCCTGGCTGGGTGTATAATTCCCGGCCTGACTTATTGTCCCAGTCCGGCCCTGCTCCTGAAGGAACAGAAACACCCACTTTTAATATGTACACTAATCTGGTTCCAGGCGAGGACTTGGCTCTGTGAATGCTGATTACTCAGCAGAAACAGGCGTCAGACGGAGGCCGAGCTGCAGCTCAGACTCTGACCCTGATAACGTCTCATATTTAAATTCAGACTGCTGCCAACATCTGCCTCGATTAAATCTAGACGAAGATTTGTTGCTGCAATCAAGAGACGTGAACGTGAGATTCGTTGGACTCCCTGAGGTCTTCTCTCGTAGCGCAGCAGGATATTTGGCCCATAATGCCGTCATGTTTCCTCCGTAGTTAACGCTGACTGTAGTCCGGCTCTCCTGCTGCTCCATGCATCAAAGAACACTCCATCTTTCTTAATGAGAAACATCGGTGAGTTCTGCAGGTTATACAAATAGTCCCTGTTCTTACACTTCCACCTCTCAACTTTTGAAAAATGCAGAACAAAATGAATTCTCAGGCCAGGCGATGTTCAGCGAGTCTGGACCAGTCTGTTTTTCTTTGGTAAGAAAACATCTGCTTTCAATGTGAGAACGTTTGGCAACATCTCACAAACGGTCTGTTTCACTGATAAAGGTCCCGCTCACACCTGGCCTTAAAAATATCTGCACGAGTCCCCTGAGACGCTTGTATCAGGTCTCACATCCTGCAATACGCGCAGATGAGCACTTCCTGTGCGGAGGCCAATTTCCATCAGGAGAAACGTGCTGCAGAAAGGATGCCACCGTTGATGGTTTTGCGTCGCCTCGTATCCTTTTCTTAGTGACTTGTTCATTTTTTATCTTTTAGTCCTTTCTATATCTTTCACTCGATATAGTCTTTCTGAGACTCGTTGTAGTCTTTAAGACACTTTAGTTGTTTTGTGACTGTTTTTGGTTATTTGCCCAGACACTTTTGTCCGTGCAGGAATATATCCACAGTCAGGGTTCAGTGAGGTAACGAGGGGAGTGTGTCAATTACACAGCTGACAATCTGTGTGTGTGTGTGTGTGTGTGTTTACATTGGGCGTTCTTGTGGTAACAGTCTTGTTGCTACAACTGATGCAGCTCATTTCCTCTCCACAAAGACTCATCATCTGTCACCTGACAGACGAGGCCTCAGTGTGTGTCTGCTGTAAACATGTGGAGTGTGTGTGTGTGTGTGCGTGCGTGCGTATGTGTGTGTGTACATTACATCCATATCCATCTTTACACTGTCACTTCATGGGTGTTTCACGGTTATTTGGGAAATAAAAGCTGCTGTAAACCGATCCAACCTAAAGTAAATCCAGTCTAAAGTAAATCCAGCCTAAAGTAAATCCGGCCTAAAGTAAATCCAGCCTAAAGTAAATCCAGCCTAAAGTAAATCCAGCCTAAGGTAAATCCAGCCTAAGGTAAATCCAGCCTAAAGTAAATCCAGCCTAAAGTAAATCCAGCCTAAGGTAAATCCAGCCTAAGGTAAATCCAGCCTAAGGTAAATCCAGCCTAAGGTAAATCCAGCCTAAAGTAAATCCAGCCTAAGGTAAATCCAGCCTAAGGTAAATCCAGCCTAAAGTAAATCCAGCCTAAGGTAAATCCAGCCTAAAGTAAATCCAGCCTAAAGTAAATCCAGCCTAAGGTAAATCCAGCCTAAGGTAAATCCAGCCTAAGGTAAATCCAGCCTAAGGTAAATCCAGCCTAAGGTAAATCCAGCCTAAATATGACAAAGCAGGGTGAAGTTATGTAGAAGATATAAACAGGAGGAATATAGTGGCTGCTCTGGAAGTGTTTATGTTCACAGATTCCTCCTGAGCTATCCTTCAAGACACGCATCGGATCCGTGTTCAGACCATCCATCCATCTGTGAACCTCATTCACAAAATCATCTCCGAGCACTTTGCTTCCTGATTACCGTCTGCAATAATCCAATATCACATGGAGACATCCCATTGGACAAGGAGATGCTGCCTTCAGGGCCCAACACAGGAACACCACCTCCCTGCACCACTTCATATTCAGATTCTTAAGTGTGTGTGTGTGTGTGTGTGTGTGTGTTTATGTGTGTGTGTGTGTGTGTGTGTGTGTGTGTGTGTGTGTGTGTGTGTGCGTGTGTGTGTGTGTGCGGGTGTGTGTGTGGTCTCCCCCTCTGAGGACTTTAATGATCTCTAATTCCTCCTTATTTGTTGTTGAGGTCATGTGTGGGGGTGTCAGACATGAGACCACCCCTCTGGAACTGCAGCTGCTAATCAGATTGACATGTGTCTCTCTATTTGTTACTGGCTGTCTCCTTCTCTGATGTGTTGGTGAAGAAGTTATGAGGGACGTTTTAAATGACAAAGTGGAAACTCTACTGGAATAATTTTACAGTTCCTTGAACCTGCAAGCTAGCTAGCTAACGTAGCTAACCTGTGACTTCAGATATACTGAAAACACTTAGTTATGAGACAGGCTGGCACTAAAGGCGCCATACCAATAAAGATTATTATAATGATGTTATTACAAAGGACCTGTGGGACACACATCTGAGTTTTTCATATTATAGAAATATTTGATTTCTTTGTAATACCTTTGTGACCTTCTGACTCCACGTCGATGCAGCGTTGCAATGCACCATGGGAAGTGAAAGAAACGTCTTTTCATTGGATTCGACCTCATCCTATTATTTATATGAGTATCATTTCTATGGGGAATGTATTGAAATGGAAACCCATTCTGCAGTTTGTACAACATGTCTGAATCTCACAGTCCACATCGCTAGGCTGAGTTCTCCAGAAGAGTGTTCTCTCAAATCCCCTCGGGAGAAACCTTTGACTCTGATGTGTCAACAAAATGAAACGAGAAGATGAACCTGGCTTTAACCAATGTTCACATTGATGTGTGCCAGCTGTTGAAAGACAACCCCGGTGAGAAAGCGTGGGTTTCAGCAGAGACCGCCCGCTCTCACACACTCAGGTATTTTTAGCTTATGAGGAAAGACAGCCTGGATCGACCTCAGCTTAGCGCTGATCCCTCTGGATCCCTCTCCGCTCTCTCACACATGGACCCCAGGAAGACTAGCCACCGCTTCGTGGAGGTGAAGAGAGGAGTTCAGGAAGGAGCCGAGAACCCGGAAGTGAGTCAGCATGTCTCCACTTCCTGTCCCCTGGTCTCAGAGCCAATGGGATCTCTCCGTAGGGTTAGGAAACTATCTGAACTAAGGTCTGAGGTTGAGACACGTTGAAGAGACGATGGTTGTCACCGAGCGGCTGAACAGGACTCCAGAAGTCGTGGAGGACGTCGTACGTCATTACGCCGAACACGTGAACACTCCTCTGAGGTAGTTTCTGTTCTGCTTGAAAGCCAGTCCCGCCTCCTGCAGAGTGTTCAGACAGTGTAACATGTAAGTGCGTCCTCCCTTGCTCGCCGGCAGATGGTGCAAAGTGCAGCAGCACGGCTCCTAACACTTCCCCCACGTTAGCTTCGCTCCGCCGGCTGCCCGTTCTTTCGGCGATTCAGTTTAAAACTCTTTTATTTACTTTTAAAGCCGTCGATGGCCCCGCCCTACCTCTCTGAGCCGTCACACCGCTTCACGCCCTCTCTCAGGTCAGCTGCTCCTGAGGGTGCCAAAACCAAGTCTACGCGCAGAGGGGGCCGTGCTCTCTCTGCTGCCGCCCCTGAGCTGTGGAACGACCCTCGCTCCCCGGACAGGCGCCCACACCGTCCCGTCTTAACCCACCTCTTCTCCTCAGCGCTCGGACACAAGTACATTGTTGCTTTTATTTGCTTTCAGTGTCTATTGTTTTTATTATATGGCTGTTTTTTATTTTTCTATTATGACGTTTATTCTGGTTTGTTTTGTGTTTGTATTTTAAATGTATTTATTGTATGTGTTGTGAGCTGAGCTGTGTGATGTGATATCTCTCTGTACAGCACTTTGGTCTGGACGTTTTAAAGTGCTGTATACATCAAGCTGGATTGGATGGATGCAGTCACATTTGGAGGTGAGTCCGTGTGGACAGAGCCAAGATAAGCTAACAATCTATTTTCTCATGTAAATCTTGGCAAGATATGTCACAAGTATTACCTTTGTAAACATTTCAAAGTGATTTATTTAAATGTTTTGTGTCAAATTGTCCAAAAAATGTTGGTTTCCAGACTAAATACAGCCAGATGTTTGGGATTCACAGCGTAAAGTCACACACACACACACACACACACACACAGTCTGAAACACACCTTCTCCTTTTCCAACAACAACACATCCTTGACTCACTCCTTCCTACTCTCCTCTGGACTTCCCCTCCTGTTCATGATCGCTCTCTCCTCTACACCCACTCACCCTTCCTCACCCGATCTCTCCCACTCCTTCGACAGTTTTCTCCTCATCGGTCATCCATTATCTGAGGCTGTGAAACAGAACTGATCAATGTATCTCCAAAGGCTTGACATGTGTTTATTAAAGGGAAATGGAAACCCTTTTCAAACTGCTTTCCATGCGACAATATTCCCATTAGGAAATGTATTTATCTATTTCCAATGTAAACGATCGAGATACACACATTTACTTTTTGAAATACGTGCCTAATGACCATGGGCGCTTCCATTGCTCCGGGACTTTCCCAGTGACGTCACTGAGTGGGTAGGCCTACGCTTCCTGGGCCAACGCTCAATAACAAACAACATGGCGTGCAATGCACCAGTAGTTTACATTACAAAAAAACGGTCGTCGTCAGGAGCGTATTGGACTGCCCCAGGCTGCACAAATGGATTTTATACGAAGAAGGAAGAAGTACATTTCCATAGGCTGCCACCAGGGTTGGGTTGTAACGGAATACATGTAACGGCGTTACGTAATCAGAATACAAAAATCAAGTAACTGTATTCAGCTCGCGTTACATTTGAAAAACGAGTAATCTGATTACAGTTACTTTCGTAAACCTGAAGTGAAGACATGTTGGATTACTTATTGGAATTATTGGTGGAAAGATTTCCTCTCAACATTTAACATTCATGACTAAAGGTACAGCCGAATCATCACAGCGCACAAAACCTATTACCGCGCAGATGGACCAAAAAAGCGTTTGAAAAAAAATCGCGGGTCCGCTCAGTGGAACAATAACAACGAAACATGGAGGAACAACAGTCTGCGTTTAAATCGCGTGTGTGTATAGGTGTGTGTGGTTAAAACACACCAGCCTGCAGTCGCTCTTTAGCCTTTAGCCTTTCTAATGATTATTTCTGAAGGTATACACGGTGAAGGCGGTGCGTGAAAGGCGGTGCTCGCTCCTCTTCTCAGAGGCGGAGTTAACCCTCGCGCTGCCTCCTGGCGCTGCAGAGAGGTCATGAAGTGAAGGAGGTGTTCCTTCTATAAAGCAGCTGTGGCAGCAGACACTGAGAGTCACGGACATGAATTCATAGATCAAGGCAGACTGGTGCACACACTCTCCTGTTTTGCCGATCCGGTGTTAAACTATAGCTCTACACCCCTGGCCGAAATGTCCTTAAGATGAAGTCCGAGTTCCACATTTTAATTCATGTCCTGCCGGGAGGACATGACACTACACTACACTGGCAGGACAGAAGGCGACACGCCCGTTCTAAGCCGTGTCCCTCACTCCTCACATCCCAAGCTGCATCCCCAACAAGTGTATTATGTTGTTACATCGTTTCAGATGTGATGTTTCAGTGTGCTCTTGATAAGCCATTAAAACAGTAAAAACACGTTCAGTTTCCTTTTGCTTTTTGTGTCTCCTGTTCACCAAAACATCCATCAGTGATGGAAAAATAAAGTAATCCAAAAGTAATCTAAAAGTAATCTGATTACTTTTTTAAGGCACGTAACTGTAACTGTATTCGGATTACTTTCAGAGCCATGTAATAATCAGTAACTGATTACATTTACAAAGTAACCCTCCCAACCCTGGCTGCCACTAACGGATGAGAAGCTGCTCAAAGCATGGGTTATTTGGCTTATTTGGTTTATCTGTTGCTCTCCCTGAGGTTTCTCCCATTTTTCCCTTTAAACTGGGTTTTCTTTGGAAGTTTTTCCTTGTACGATGTGAGGGTCTAAGGACAGAGGGTCTAAGGACAGAGGGTCTGAGGACAGAGGGTGTCGTATTGTCATCCTGATATTCTGTACACACTGTGAAGACCACTGAGACAAATGTAACATTTGTGATATTGGGCTATATAAATAAACATTGATTGATTGATTGATTATTTCCATGAAACGGTCCGATCCGCCGCTGAATCAGTACGCACATGTGTGCAGCGAACACTTAATGACGATTATGTCCACACAATGAGGTTTGATGAGTCTGGATGCCTGGTTCAATACAAAACATCGGATTTGAAGCCAGGATCTGTTCCCACAATATTCGATTTCTCAACGTATGCAGTCGGGAACACCGACCGTCCCAGCACGTCGGCCGCGCTAGACAATGACAGTGTCAACAAGCGTGAAGTTCGAGCCACCAAACGAGTGGCTTCAACTACCGAGAGAGAGGTACATATTGCAGCACTACCAGATTACTAGCTCACACATGTATTTACTGACACAGTGCGACCTTATTAATTAACGCAATCGCGTCCAAACTAAATGGCAGCTATTATTATGACGTACAATGGAGAATTGGGGGTGTTCTATAGCTCAACTAATTAAACTGGCATACACACGCTCATCTGTCGAAAACAGCCCTAAAAAGGCTAGTATTGCTGGACTAGGTGTTCAATGGATGGTATTGCAGGACCCAGAGCGCACGGAGCACAGAGCGGACAGCAGATAACAGAATTGCAGTTGTATTGCTTATAGATTATCAGAACATTTCAAAGGGGACACAGCCCCATTGGATATTAACCTATTAACTCCGATCATCGTTTTTATCGTTGTAATGCCATTGAAGAGCAGTTTAGACCAGACAATAAGGAAGGTGAGCCATGTTAGCCTAGCGCATGTTAGTACCTAGTGCCACTTGTTTTGATGTACGTTTTTGTTGATAACCTCGCGAGTTTGTATCTTTCAGTGTTGAGGTGGGCACCGTTAGATTCTGTGTCTCCTTGCGATCATAAACGATGTGTTGGATGTGCGGCTAGAATAAGTAATAAGGGAGCTAGGAGTGATTTTCGGTGCAGTAATAGGTTAGCCTTTTTCGCTCGGGGCTAATTCAGAGGCTCACTGTTAGCATTGTGTGTGTAAATAAATGAAAAAGATCAGTTAAATTCATTTGTTCCCGTTATATGGATATCAAATATTCATAGTTTATTAAATATTAAGGTTCCTTAGACGTTGTTTCCTGCAAATGACGCAATTTCGGTTCCGTGGGGCCTAAGAGGATAACAGAGTATGTTTTTTTTTGTTTTGTTCACATTTTCCAATGGCATTACCACACAATTGTTACACGTACACCAATCTGTGTTGTCCATTCGTCCCGGGTTTTGAGCAACATCTTCTTCATCTGAGACCGAGTCGGTACTGGAACTGGTAGTCCCACTCAGCGAGTTCAGAACCGTCGGTACTTTCGGCGGATTCCGGATCGTATGCCACTCTATTCGACCGAATCGGTTCATAAGCATAGTCCATGGGATGCCTGGTAACTGTAGATGCTTCCACATCAATGTCATCTCCCGACAAATAGTCAAATTCGTCGTTCAAAACGTCCATCTCATTGCAAAATTCCTCCATCGCTGCCATATCTGCTACGTTGTGTTGACTTCCGGTATGGATACCCAGAGCGAAGACCCACCCAGTGACGTCAGCATTTGGGACTCCCCTAATGGCGGCGGCCTGGTCCCGGAATTCCCCACCCAGCCGGCGGATAATTAATTTTCTTTTGGCGAGTAATTTCATATACAATAAATATTACGATCAATATCCATTGTAAAATGAATAAACTACCGGAATATTATAGCTGTAATTGGTGTTTCCTTTCCCCTTTAAAAAAGGTTATAATGTGCAGCGGGCACTCGAAGACATTACCATTGGCTCCAATGTTCCTTCCAGTGCATCCACTTAGCTTCCCGTCCTATTTAAGACTAAACCCTCCTCAAGCTAAGGCCCACCATCCGCGTGTCTCTAACAGGTTCTGGAACACAGGGATAAACCCTCCTCAAGCTAAGGCCCACAATCCGCGTGTCTCTAACAGGTTCTGGAACACAGGGATAAACCCTCCTCAAGCTAAGGCCCACAATCCGCGTGTCTCTATCAGGTTCTGGAACACAGGGATAAACCCTCCTCAAGCTAAGGCCCACCATCCGCGTGTCTCTATCAGGTTCTGGAACACAGGGATAAACCCTCCTCAAGCTAAGGCCCACCATCCGCGTGTCTCTATCAGGTTCTGGAACACAGGGATAAACCCTCCTCAAGCTAAGGCCCACCATCCGCGTGTCTCTATCAGGTTCTGGAACACAGGGATAAACCCTCCTCAAGCTAAGGCCCACCATCCGCGTGTCTCTATCAGGTTCTGGAACACAGGGAGACGAGGAGTCTCGAGAGTGCATGATCTTCGTAGACAATGTTTTTTATATATCTGAGACCCATAATATATTCCTAAACGTTGCATAATAGGAGACCTTTAAGAGTAGACAATATCTGAACTCATATTTATCCACATAAGACTCTATACATGTATAATAGTCTAAAGTCACAACCTTAATGCTAATGCGGCCCGCCATGACATTGAGTTCCCTGCCCAAGGAAATACTCGGCACCCTTATTTTCCATCCCCAGAACTGACAAACAAATCGGCAGACGTGGCTTTGAATTCAAAGCTCCCTCCGACTGGAACGATCTCCCCGCCAACATTCGAGCAATCGCTCCAGGTCTTTGAGAACTCGCTGCCTCTTCTTGCTCCTCAGACAGAGCACATGTGTGTTCTTATTTGTTTTCCTTTTTGTCCCAGCCCCCCCCCCTGTCCCAACCCCCCCTCGTCCTTTTGTGAAGCGTCCTTGGGTTTCTTGAAAAGCGCAATATAAATCCAAGTTATTATGTGTGTGTCTGTGTGTCTGTGTGTGTCTCTGTGTGTGTGTGTGTGTGTGTGTGTGTGTGTGTGTGTGTTCGATGCTAACGACAGAAGCTTTGATGTGCGTTTTTTATCTTTAATAATATGTAATTTGTTTGTATTGTTTTACTTTTAGAGTACTTTAAGGTTCTGAGTGTATTTTCCAATTGTGTTGTTATTATTATTTTCTTTTTTTAACTCTATATTTCAATTTTTACTTTCAATGAAAAGTTATGACAGAAAGAAAAGAATAAATCAAATAAACAAACGACTCTATATCAGCAATAGTATGCAGGCGTCACATGGTGCTGCTGCTCTGCACGCAGGAAGTGGACGTGTTGTTGTGTTTACGTGTCATATCACATCCTGTCGGGCCTCGCCTCCTCTGCCGATGTGATGTCACATCATATGTTATTAATTACGTCTGTTTTTATGAGATCCAGAGTATTCATCTCACTCCGTTTATCCTCGTTTAACATGTCATCAGTTATCATTTAGACGAGGTGAAGGGTGAGGAGACGGCTGGGGATCAGTGTGTGTGTGTGTGTGTGTGTGTGTGTGTGTGTGTGTGTGTGTGTGTGTGTGTGTGTGTGTGTGTGTGTGTGTGTGTGTGTGTGGTGTGTGTGTGTGTGTGTGTGTGTGTGTGTGTGTGTGTGTGTGTGTGTGTGTGTGTGTGTGTGTGTGTGTGTGTGTGTGTGTGTGTGTGTGTGTGTGTGTGTGTGTGTGTGTGTGTGTGTGTGTGCTGGCTCCCTCCCAGACAGATCGTGGGAAGATACCACGGCCTGAAAACAGAAATAACCAGATAAATAAAATGATCTATATTTAGATTCAGACGAGGCAGAATGAGATAATGTTGGCGGTACATTTAATTGAATTATTCCCTCACATACACAGATTTCGACGTTTGCATATTTAATTGTTGAAATGATTTCAAATCACTATTGTAATGTAGATATTATTGTGTTATTAAAGTGACTCAGTGAGTCTTAATACAAGTGCAGAGTGGTGTGTTCTTCCACTGGCTTGGGGCCATTAACACAACATGTTACAAATAAATAATGTGCTATACATTCAAACTATGTGATGGTGTTGGAATGTCCTTTAAGAAAGACCCTTAAAGCTTGGACAGGGGGAGCCAGGGTGTGTGAGCGTGTGTGTGTGTGTGTGTGTGTGTGTGAGTGTGTGTGTGAGTGAGTGAGTGAGAGTGAGTGTGAGTGTGAGTGTGAGTGTGTGTGTGTGTGTGTGTGTGGGTGTGGGTGTGGGTGGGTGTGTGTGTATGTGTGTGAGTGTGTGTGTGTGGGTGTGTGTGTGTGTGTGTGTGTGAGTGTGTGTGTGTGTGTGTGTGTGTGGTGCAGAAATAGCCATGATGGTTGTTGAGGTCTCACACCCCCACCCACAGCGTTTGATTGACAGCTGCTCCACTAATTGGAGATGTCACACACAGGGTCTGGCACCACAGATGGAGACGGCTCTTATGGAGCCACTTTATTGAAACTGCTTTGAATTTGAAAGACCACTTCCTGTGGCCTCCACCATTCATCACAGGGGGGGGGGACATGTTGGCAGAAGAGAAGGACTATAGACAGAGAGAGACCTGGTTATGAGGGTTCAAGTGTGTGAGGACGAGTTCCTGGGGAGATGTTAGAATATAAACCACTTAATTCTGTCTCTCACAAACACTGGAGGTGGGACCGAGTCACGACTGACAATTCCCAACTGGAGTCCCAAGTCAAAACCGAAAAATCCCGGATGAAGATGGAGAACTCCAGATTCAAGACGGAGAATTCCAGATTCAAGACGGAGAACTCCAGATTCAAGACGGAGAACTCTAGATTCAAGACGTAGAACTCCAGATTCAAGACGGAGAATTCCAGATTCAAGACGGAGAATTCCAGATTCAAGACGGAGAACTCCAGATTCAAGACGGAGAATTCCAGATTCAAGACGGAGAACTCCAGATTCAAGACGGAGAATTCCAGATTCAAGACGGAGAACTCCAGATTCAAGACGGAGAACTCTAGATTCAAGACGTAGAACTCCAGATTCAAGACGGAGAATTCCAGATTCAAGACGGAGAATTCCAGATTCAAGACGGAGAATTCCAGATTCAAGACGGAGAACTCCAGATTCAAGACGGAGAATTCCAGATTCAAGACGGAGAATTCCAGATTCAAGACGGAGAACTCTAGATTCAAGACGGAGAATTCCAGATTCAAGACGGAGAACTCCAGATTCAAGACGGAGAATTCCAGATTCAAGACGGAGAATTCCAGATTCAAGACGGAGAATTCCAGATTCAAGACGGAGAACTCCAGATTCAAGACGGAGAATTCCTGAGTGGAGTTTCAAGTCATAACTGAAATAGACAGAGATTACCCGAGTCAAGTCCCAAGTCAAAACTGAGAAATACAGAGTAACGGGAGGCTGTGGCTCAGTGCGGGAGGCTGTGGCTCAGTGGATAGTGTGCTGGACTTCGAATCAGGGGGTAGCAAGTTTGAGTCCCACTGCAGTCAGCATGTCGTTGTGTCCCTGGGAAGGACACTTCACCGAGTAAAGTCTTGAGTCAAAACTAACAAATTCAGCTTATAGAGGGAGAATGTTCGAGTGGAGTATCAAGTCAGAGCGGACAGAATCCAGTCTATAGGATTCCTGAGTCAAGTCTCAAGTCAACAAAGAATCAAAGCCCACGTTAAGAAGTCCGAGGACATGTCACAAGTCAAGCTTGAAGAGTTCTGAATCTAGATCCTAGTGAGGAGCGAGAATACGTGGTTCATCCTCAAGTCCAAACCGACAGAGTCAAGACTAAGAAGTCCCAAGTGAAGTCAGAACATCCTGAGGCTGACCAGTCAAAACAGAAATAGTCCCTCGTCAAGACTGACACAACATCAGGACCGTGAAGTCCAGATTTAAGACGGTCACTAATCGTTGGCGTTAAAGTCCAGGTCAAGTTCCAAGTCTATTAGGATGTCATCAAGTTGAGTGTATATGACACACACTCTCTCTTTCCCTCTCACACACAGTTCTTGCCACACGCCTCCTCTCAGTGGGCTACACACAACCACATGCCGGGCCCACATGTGTGCTGAGTCCAGAATTCAAATCATTCTCTCACACACACGTAAACACACACACTCATGAAAAACACTTACACATACCTCGTCTATGAAACCAGCACCTAAATACACACACCAGGAGCCAAGTTCAACACACACACACACACACACACACACTCACTCTCAGAGGCCCAGGATGAGGGGATTTCCAGCCTGATGCTCCACAGCTGCAGGACGGCACCCAGCTCACCGCCGACCTGACGCAGAGTGATGACATCATCGAATGGGAGAAACTGAGAAAACAAACCGCACACGATCAGAAGCACAACTGGACTTTGTGTTTTACTTTGAAAAGTCAAAACGATTTTCAGACAGATTTTTCAGCTCGGTTTGTATGTATCTCTATCATAACACTGCGGAGAAGATTTGAAAAATCCTCTTTCGGCCGAATCACTTTTTAACTGAAATGTACATCTCAATATGTTTGCTAATAGGCTGACAGTTAAAGAGCCCTCCGGACACCTCGTCTGCAGACTTTCCCAGGTCAAAAAGAGAAAGTACTGCTCTGTGAGAGGGGGATGCTTTGGCAGGAATGATGAGTGATATGTGAGAGGTCGTCTCCCCTGTTAGCTTTAATTCTGCCAGCACAGTTTCCCCGGTGGTCGTGATGATTCTGCCTCCCTGTATGCAGCCTGCCGTGTAAACATCCACCCTGACTGCATCCGAAATATTACTGCTATAAAGGAACTACAGCACGGTCACATGACTTCACGTCACCACCGCTAAGCTAAAGGTGGCTAATGTTGGGCTATAAAGGAACTACAGCACGGTCACATGACTTCACGTCACCACCGCTAAGCTAAAGGTGGCTAATGTTGGGCTATAAAGGAACTACAGCACGGTCACATGACTTCACGTGACCACCACTAAGCTAAAGGAGGCTAATGTTGGGCTATAGAGGAACTACAGCACGGTCACATGACTTCATGTCACCACCGCTAAGCTAAAGGAGGCTAATGTTGGGCTGTAAAGGAACTACAGCACGGTCACATGACTTCACGTGACCACCACTAAGCTAAAGGAGGCTAATGTTGGGCTATAAAGGAACTACAGCACGGTCACATGACTTCACGTCACCACGCTAAGCTAAAGGAGGCTAATGTTGGGCTGTAAAGGAACTACAGCACGGTCACATGACTTCACGTCACCACCGCTAAGCTAAAGGTGGCTAATGTTGGGCTATAAAGGAACTACAGCACGGTCACATGACTTCACGTCACCACCGCTAAGCTAAAGGAGGCTAATGTTGGGCTATAAAGGAACTACAGCACGGTCACATGACTTCACGTCACCACCGCTAAGCTCGTGGAGGCTAATGTTGAGCTATAATGGAACTACTCCTCTGCTTCTCTGAAGTTAATAAAGCAAATAATCCACAGTTGAACTCCAGTTGAAATAAAAACCCCTCCTCAGATTGCTCTTCTTCAAACCTCTTACAGCCCGGCTCTGCTGACTCGGCACCTTTTATTATGAAGTCTCCCTTGTGTCTGGTTTTCCGTCGCTGCACACAAAGAGCTGCCAGAAGTCATTAAAGCGCTCTCAATCTGAACCTGATCTCCACCCGTCTGTGCAGCTTCTACAGAGTTTAGCCAAGAAATACACTCTCCTGATTAACAGATTTCAGGTCAGCTACAAGACACAGACCAAGGGACGAGAGCTTCTTACTGAAGGGCTAAAAGCTGCACTGTGTTTCAATTCATTTGATCGTATTCACAAACAAGAACAATCCTCAGAAAGAATAGAGATGTGAAATTGGATACATTTAAAATGTATTAATCAGTCTGAAAGATGGTTTAAAATAGGTTAGGGTATAACAATGAACACAGGTCTAAGACAACGCAGAAATAATGGTAAAGATAAGATGGATTGCATTTATGACAGTTCCCTCAGCTCTGCACTGTCTTGGTTGCATTTTCTTTATTATCAACGTTAGCGTCAATAAATACTTTCGTAAGGTTGTCGAAAACGAGCGAGAACTCATCGAACTGTTTAAGCCAAAACAAAATTGCAAGCTTGGCAAAAATGTTTCTTGGAAATTGCGAGAAAAAAAACGGAGTTACAACGTATGGTTACAACACAGCAGAAGCTCCTGGAGTCTAAATGTTTTCACGGTGCTGAAAGTTTCCCTCACCGCAGAATTTAGTATCCATTAAGGCCGTGTCTCGCTATGTTTACAGTGATTTTTATTATTACATATTCTTCCGCAAGATGTGAGCCGCTGTTTTCTTTGGCTGCTGGTTTCACAGCACATTGAGGATAATCATCAGTCTGCAGAAGACATCAGTGAGCTGCACACACAGAGATTGAACAGAAGCAGAACATACTGCATTATAGGGGAGGGTAAAGGGGGAGATGGGTACAGAGGAGAGTAATAAGTGGAAGGGAGGGAGAGAGGGAGGAAGAGTGAAACACAAAGAGGCCTGAAGCCTTAGCAAAAAAACCCTTAAGTGGAGGATTACGTGTGAATGTACCTTTGAGATAAACTCTAAGAAAAGGAAAATCCCCGTATCTGACAAAAAAAGTCTGAATAATGAAAGGAAAAATTTACTTTTCAAAATTCTGACCAAAAAGTCTTGATGCTTGGAAAATAAGTTCAGACTTATTTCCAAAAATCAGAGAAAAGTGAGAATTTTGAAACTTTTTTCAAACATTTCTCCGCATCGAAGAAAAACATTTTTGGGAGTTTTTTTCCAAAAATCAGAGAAAAAACTGAATTCTGAAGAAAAGACGTCGAACTTTTCCCCCAACATCTGGGACAAAAGTCTGAATTGTGAGATGTTTGACCTTTTCCGAATAATCTAAGAAAAAGGACTTCCAGACTTTCTCCTCTAAATAAATGTTTCCGACTTTTTGACCGTTTCGAGTTTGTGGTTGTTTTTATCATTTTACCCAATACTACAACTTGAAACTATTCAGACGCATCACCATAAACCCACAGCAGCCTTCCACATGCCGCCTCTACCAATGTGAATCTCTGCCTGGTGTGTACTGCCTTCACTCATCAGTACCCTGTTATCAAGAAACACACACACACAAACACAGAGAGAGAAGTACATTTCCTCATAGACTTCTATACAATCTGAGGTAATAAAGAGAGAGAGAAGTAGGAACATTTCCTCATAGACTTCTATACAATCTGAGGTAATAAAGAGAGAGAGAAGTAGGAACATTTCCTCATAGACTTCTATACAATCTGAGGTAATAGAGAGAGAGAGAAGTAGGAACATTTCCTCATAGACTTCTCTACAATCTGAGGTAATAAAGAGAGAAGTAGGAACATTTCCTCATAGACTTCTCTACAATCTGAGGTAACAAAGAGAGAGAGAAGTAGGAACATTTCCTCATAGACTTCTACACAATCTGAGGTAATAAAGAGAGAGAGAAGTAGGAACATTTCCTCATAGACTTCTCTACAATCTGAGGTAACAAAGAGAGAGAGAAGTAGGAACATGTTCTCATAGACTTCTATACAATCTGAGGTAATAAAGAGAGAGAGAAGTAGGAACATTTCCTCATAGACTTCTATACAATCTGAGGTAATAAAGAGAGAGAGAGAAGTAGGAACATTTCCTCATAGACTTCTCTACAATCTGAGGTAATAAAGAGAGAGAGAAGTAGGAACATTTCCTCATAGACTTCTATACAATCTGAGGTAATAAAGAGAGAGAGAAGTAGGAACATTTCCTCATAGACTTCTCTACAATCTGAGGTAACAAAGAGAGAGAGAAGTAGGAACATGTTCTCATAGACTTCTATACAATCTGAGGTAATAAAGAGAGAGAGAAGTAGGAACATTTCCTCATAGACTTCTATACAATCTGAGGTAATAAAGAGAAAGAGAGAAGTAGGAACATTTCCTCATAGACTTCTCTACAATCTGAGGTAATAAAGAGAGAGAGAAGTAGGAACATTTCCTCATAGACTTCTCTACAATCTGAGGTAATAAAGAGAGACGTAGGAACATTTCCTCATAGACTTCTCTACAATCTGAAGTAATAAAGAGAGAGAGAGAAGTAGGAACATTTCCTCATAGACTTCTATACAATCTGAGGTAATAAAGAGAAAGAGAGAAGTAGGAACATTTCCTCATAGACTTCTCTACAATCTGAGGTAATAAAGAGAGAGAGAAGTAGGAACATTTCCTCATAGACTTCTACACAATCTGAGGTAATAAAGAGAGAGAGAAGTAGGAACATTTCCTCATAGACTTCTATACAATCTGAGGTAATGAAGAGAGAAAGAAGTAGGAACATTTCCTCATAGACTTCTCTACAATCTGAGGTAATAGAGAGAGAGAGAAGCAGGAACATTTCCTCATAGACTTCTCTACAATCTGAGGTAATAAAGAGAGAGAGAAGTAGGAACATTTCCTCATAGACTTCTATACAATCTGAGGTAATAAAGAGAGAAAGAAGTAGGAACATTTCCTCATAGACTTCTATACAATCTGAGGTAATAAAGAGAGAGAGAAGTAGGAACATTTCCTCATAGACTTCTACACAATCTGAGGTAATAGAGAGAGAGAGAAGCAGGAACATTTCCTCATAGACTTCTCTACAATCTGAGGTAATAAAGAGAGAGAGAGAAGTAGGAACATTTCCTCATAGACTTCTACACAATCTGAGGTAATAGAGAGAGAGAGAAGTAGGAACATTTCCTCATAGACTTCTACACAATCTGAGGTAATAGAGAGAGAGAGAAGCAGGAACATTTCCTCATAGACGTCTCTACAATCTGAGGTAATAAAGAGAAAGAGAGAAGTAGGAACATTTCCTCATAGACTTCTCTACAATCTGAGGTAATAAAGAGAGAGAGAAGTAGGAACATTTCCTCATAGACTTCTATACAATCTGAGGTAATGAAGAGAGAAGTAGGAACATTTCCTCATAGGCTTCTATACAATCTGAGGTAATGAAGAGAGAAGTAGGAACATTTCCTCATAGGCTTCTATACAATCTGAGGTGATAGAGAGAGAGAGAAGTAGGAACATTTCCTCATAGACTTCTCTACAATCTGAGGTAATAAAGAGAGAAAGAAGTAGGAACATTTCCTCATAGACTTCTCTACAATCTGAGGTAATAGAGAGAGAGAGAAGTAGGAACATTTCCTCATAGACTTCTCTACAATCTGAGGTAATAAAGAGAGAAAGAAGTAGGAACATTTCCTCATAGACTTCTCTACAATCTGAGGTAATAAAGAGAGAAAGAAGTAGGAACATTTCCTCATAGACTTCTATACAATCTGAGGAAATAAAGAGAGAAGTAGGAACATTTCCTCATAGACTTCTCTACAATCTGAGGTAATAAAGAGAGAGAGAGAAGTAGGAACATTTCCTCATAGACTTCTATACAATCTGAGGTAATGAAGAGAGAAGTAGGAACATTTCCTCATAGACTTCTATACAATCTGAGGTAATAGAGAGAGAGAGAAGTAGGAACATTTCCTCATAGACTTCTCTACAATCTGAGGTAATAAAGAGAGAGAGAAGTAGGAACATTTCCTCATAGACTTCTCTACAATCTGAGGTAATGAAGAGAGAAGTAGGAACATTTCCTCATAGACTTCTCTACAATCTGAGGTAATGAAGAGAGAAGTAGGAACATTTCCTCCAGTCCTTAGCTCCTGCTGGATATTACAGAGTGCAGCTTTAAGGAACCTTACCTTCGGTTTGCATTCCAAGAGGTTGCAACTTGTTGTATTTGGACAGAAATAACGTATTTTCCATGTCAGAGACATTTTCCTCTTGTCAGCGCAGACATGTGGTATCAACATGTCTGATCGCTCTCTCTCCTCCTGCTTCCAATTTTCTTGTCTCTCATTACAATATTACTGTTCCCCTCACATATGGACTTCCCTTCCTTCTTTTATGCATCCATGTCTCTTTCCCTGAGACATCAAAACTTTCTTAGACAAAATGGTTCCCCTTTATTTCTTCCATTCCCTTCTTCTTCTTCTTCTTCTTCTTCTTCTTCTTCTTCTTCTTCTTCTTCTTCTTCTTCTTCTTCTTCTTCTTCTTCTTCTTCTTCTTCTTCTTCTTCTTCTTCTTCTTCTTCTTCTTCTTCTTCTTCTTCTTCTTCTTCTTCTTCTTCTTCTTTACAAGCCAGGTTTTCTTAGAAATGATCTCACTCTTTCATTCAAAGAGGCCCTGTTCCGCTTCCTGTCGTGTTTCTGTGCATGTCAATGGTCTGCAAATGGCTAAAATCCCTGTGAAAGCTCTTCTTCTGTGGTGTTAAGCTCATAAATCAAAAACCAAACTGTTTCCGACACGAAGGACATTGTGGTCGTTTAGTAATTTTAGCTCCGGCTATTTCTCCAAAATGGCCCTAATTTTAGGGGCCGCTGCAGTAATAGAGCCAATTATCTGGTGGCGAAGCTGATGGAGGAGCTCTGCTGTTTGTGCGGGGTTCCTTGAACCGTCCAGTTTGTTTTGAAAGATAAATATAGAGGGAAGTTGTTTTTTCCTCCACGGAGACAGAGCTAGCGCCCCCTCACCTCAGAGACATATTTAGAATGAGCCGGGGACATGTGTCCGCTGCGAAAGGATTTGAGATGGTTTGGTGCTTTTACCAGTATACTCTACAAGGGGCAAACCTCTTACATCAGGAGAAACAGCTAGGGGACACTAAAGAGTGACGCACACAGCTGGGAGACCAGGGGACACTAAAGAGTGACGCACACAGCTGGGAGACCAGGGGACACTAAAGAGAGACACACACAGCTGGGAGACCAGGGGACACTAAAGAGTGATGCACACAGCTGGGAGACCAGGGGACACTAAAGAGTGACGCACACAGCTGGAGACCAGGGGACACTAAAGAGTGACGCACAGAGCTGGAGACCAGGGGACACTAAAGAGTGACGCACACAGCTGGGAGACCAGGGGACACTAAAGAGTGACGCACAGAGCTGGAGACCAGGGGACACTAAAGAGTGACGCACACAGCTGGGAGACCAGGGGACACTAAAGAGTGACGCACACAGCTGGGAGACCAGGGGACACTAAAGAGTGACGCACACAGCTGGGAGACCAGGGGACACTAAAGAGTGATGCACACAGCTGGGAGACCAGGGGACACTAAAGAGTGACGCACACAGCTGGAGACCAGGGGACACTAAAGAGTGACGCACAGAGCTGGAGACCAGGGGACACTAAAGAGTGACGCACACAGCTGGGAGACCAGGGGACACTAAAGAGTGACGCACACAGCTGGGAGACCAGGGGACACTAAAGAGTGACGCACACAGCTGGGAGACCAGGGGACACTAAAGAGTGACGCACAGCTGGGAGACCAGGGGACACTAAAGAGTGACGCACACAGCTGGGAGACTGTCCCTCACTTGCGTCCCTCCCTCCAGGGAAGCAAGGAGAGACGCAAGGAAACCACAGAAGCAGGGAAATGAGTTTTAGAGCGATGGGACGTCCTTTCCTCCCGAGCGTCACGTGAAGCGATGACGCCGCACAGCTGATCGTCTGACAGCAGCTCTGTCCCCGTGTTTCCACACCCACACACCACCGCCTCTGTTAGCACACATTACCGACACTAACATGTGTATCATCTGCTGTAGACCCAAATAAATAAAATAAAATAAGAACTCATTCTCAAAAAAGATAAACGAACATTAGTTAGATTAATATTGATTAGAGTGGATATGCAGCACATTCACATTTTAATAGCACTTGTTATTGGTCAGATGTATCTCATGTTTGAAACTAAATGAAACGTGAATTGAAACAAAACACGGTATGAACTGAGGAGAGAGTCCCGTGAGGTTCATGTGTTTTCTTCACTCTGCTGGGAAACGGCTCTCATGTCAAGAAGCATCAGATCAGTGCATGCGCTGCCTCGTCCAATCAGTGAGCGATACACAGTAAGGGGGCGGGGCGAGTGCCTGAGGATTTCATCGGAGGATGGTCTGGTGGTTCCTCGGTTATCGCTCCTCCGTTATCGCTCCTCCCTCCTCGATCCTCCTTCCTAGGTCCTCCGGCCGAAATAAGGCCACTGGGACGCTACTCAAGATGGCGCAGACAAATCAACTTCCGGTGAGACCGAGGAGCGAGGAAATGAAAAATAAGAGAAGTGAGAAGGGCCCCGGGGGACACTAAAGAGTGATCGTTTTTATAAATAAAGTTAGAAACACCACAAACTACATCCAACATGAAGTTGATTTCACATTTCTTAAACAAAGAGTTCACATCATGACCTACAGAAGGTGAAGGTGTTCCATCTGCATCTCTTCTCCTTCATGAAAGCCATAAAGAAAACACAGACCAAAGAACGATGCTCAAGAACGACTATCATCACATGCTGAATAAGCATGTTTCTGCAGAACGACGACCGCAGTGAGCGTCCTGAAGGCTTCGAGACCCACACACTTTTGTTTTTAGGGTTGACTGCAGCTGAGACAAATACACACCGTGTGGTGAACCACGGCTGCGGACTCCGCGGGGGGTCTCAGTCTGAAGAACGAGGCGTTGAAATGTTAGCCTCATGCAGACTATTTGTTAATACTGCACCTCGCAGGGTCCTCAGTCTCATTCTGCTCTGCAGCCGAGGCGTGACGGACAGCAGGGGGCGGGCCTTCACTGACAGCAGCCAATAAAAACCTCTCGTTTACTATTATGGTCTCGTGCAGGCTTCACCCCCACACCGTCACACACTCATATACATTACATATCATAGTAATATATTACACCCATATTTTACAACGTATTTACTACACTCATATATTCCTATACTCCCTGGGAGTTCGAGGCCCCGTCTGGTCTTCAACCTTCCTGAATGTTCCACACCACTCCGCTCCTCCGCTCCCTCCACTGGCTTCCGGTAACGGCTAGAATTCACTTCAAGACCCTGGTCCTTGCGTACCATGCTGCGAATGGATCTGGCCCTTCCTCCATCCAGGACATGGTTAAACCGTGCACCCCAGCACGTGCACTCCGCTCTGCATCAGCCAGACGGCTCGCTGCACCCTCGCTGCGAGGGGGACCCAAGTTCCCATCAGCAGGAACACGTGGGTTTGCTGTCCTGGCTCCAAGATGGTGGAATGAGCTCCCATTGACATCAGGACAGCAGAAAGCTCACACACCTTCCAGACTGAAGCTCATCTCTCTCGACTCCACCTCGAGGATAGAACTACTAACAAAGCACTTATATACTAACAAAGGACTTATATACTAACAAAGCTCTTATATACTAACAAAGCTCTTATATACTAACAAAGCACTTATATACTAACAAAGCACTTATATACTAACAAAGCACTTATATACTAACAAAGGACTTATATACTAACAAAGGACTTATATACTAACAAAGCTCTGATATACTAACAAAGCTCTTATATACTAACAAAGCACTTATATACTAACAAAGCACTTATATACTAACAAAGCACTTATATACTAACAAAGGACTTATATACTAACAAAGCACTTATATACTAACAAAGGACTGGCTCCTCTAAAGCCAGCTGAGTAGCACTTGAGATGCTTGGCTCTATGAAACCTGATGTACTTTATGATTCTGTTTTCTTCAAGGTTGTGTCTTCCTGGTCTTTCCTCGAACGCACTTATTGTGAGTCGCTTTGGATAAAAGCCTCAGCTAAATGTGATGTAATGTAACACACATAAGCAAGGCATGTGTGTGTGTGTGTGTGTGTGTGTGTGTGTGTGCATGCGTGTTTGTGTGTGTTCACTAATATTTGTTTATTTTGTTTAGGCTAATCTACTCTTAATGCTAATTATATTCTTCCTGCACAGAGAGTGTGTGTGCGTGCGTGTGTGTGTGTGTCACTGATTACAGAGCTATTCACAAACACACACACACACACACACACTCGTTGTAAATAAAATAGTACCATTATGAAAACTAAAAAACTATAAAATCCAATTAAATATAAAGTTAAGTATTTAAGCTTAATATAAATGCAAGAAACAAGTAGATTAAGATACGACCACTCCTCTCATTTGAAGTGGAGAGCTGTGCAGATTTAAAACAAAAAGGGCTAATATTTGCAATTGCATAATATTCTCTCACAATATGTGCATCAATGCAAAGTGTCAGTGGGCCTTTCACAATGCCTTTCAGACGGGATGAGTCAATAAGCTGTAGTCTTTAAACGTCCTTTATTACACTGAGTCTGTCTGAGGCTATCCTAGAGAAAACATGTAAATACAACCAGAGTGATGAGGACGACTGGCGCGAGAAATGTATTTGTATTAAATATACAACGTCCTACATCTACTTGTGTTATATGACGTCTTGCAACAAAAACAAAGTCCTAAATGTAGTCGTTTGGCAGCTTTTTTCTTCCTTTGTGTTCTCGTAAATTCCCTCTCCTCCTTCCGTGTTTAAATCACACACTGATGACGTCACACACACACACACACACACACACACACACACACACACACACACACACACATGAATTACAGGAAGTCCTCCGAACCGTAATGGTCGTCCTGGGGTTTAGGGGGGAACATGCGAGCGCCGTAAAGACAGAAAAAGGCCTGGATGTGAATTTGAGGGAAAAGGAAATATGAGTTTTGGATTATGGGGTTTCCATTTCAGAGGAATAGTTTCGCCATCCCTGAATAAAACCTCGGACCATCGGAGCAGTAAATCCATGGACTCCACACCTCCAGGATAATCGTTTACTGCAACGCCTCTGTTTATGTCATCCATCCAACGAAGGGTACTGCATCCTTCTTCTGTAACACACTGCATTCACAGCTCGTGCACGCCCTGTTCCAACAATACATCAAGTCAAACCACACGAAAATGATAAGACCCTAATGCACGACGGCAGACAAAAAGGACGGTTCAAAAAAAGGTATTTGCTCAGGTGATTTGCAGGGCAATACAAACACACTTAGTATACAAGGACTCCACAAAGTACTCACGAAATACTAGCTAACTCTCTAGCACAGAAATCAGCTGGCTGTGAAATCTCTAATAATATTTGTAAAGCTCAAATAAACGCTGGAAGGCACCTCTCTCCGGCCCCGTCCACACGGAGACGAGTTCAGTTGTATCTGCTAACGTTCTTTATCGTTTAGACGGTTCGTCCCCACAAAGCCGAAACGGAGCCACGGTTTCGGAGCCCGAATCCGACAAACTTTGAGAACGGCTCCCAGAGTGGGTAGGTTGCGGCTCCGTGTGTACGCCATATAGCATCATTTCCTGAAACGATGACGCCATAGCCCCGCCTCTCCCCACCTCTCCTGCTCACCCCGCGTCACCCCCGTCATTGCTGATGCGTTTCGCCAATGGCGGATC